>JAESUZ010000671.1:600000-778945 GCA_017311185.1 Proteles cristata cristata | reverse complement strand
CTCTTCCTCATAATGAATCTCACCACACCAAAACTTCATTCTAGGTTGATTTTTGCCTTTAAAATGAATGGTACTGAATGATGTCAATGATACCTTTGACTTATACTGTGATGGATGGTGGTAAAAACCATTGAGGGAGAAGGAAACCTGTTTTGATGGAGTAGTCACTATCTGACAGGAACTTTATATTCTTTATTGCTCTTTCCTACACAATTCTGGAAATTAGTATTGCTATTTCTGTTTTACTGTCTCCTGACATGAAAAGTGTGACTGATTTTCAATCCCATATTCTCCCTATTGCACTATGCTGTCTTATCCTTTCTGTTGGAAACTTACTATTGCATTTGGGCCACTTTAATCCCCTGCTTTCCTTTTTTTCCCCTGCAACAATTGAGAGCACTATGATTCTAGCAGAATTGTACTGTGTTAAACCAATGAAATTTACTGATAATAATTCAAGGGAGCAAAGCATTCTTGTTATCTTTTGTTCCTGGTACTGAGGTCTTAGAACTGTTACTGAGCTAATCAGTCAATGGTACCTGATTCATCATTTGTAATAATACAAAGGGGAAAAATTACAGCCAAGAAATCCATTCTGTTGATTATCCATATGTGCTCTAAAAGAGATGGCCAGAATCTCTACCCATTTATCTGTGCAGTATTGTCATACAGATTCCAAAACTGCCAAGACACTTACGGTGTGAAATATCCTGTTCCAAATAGTTATGGCATCTTCATGCCAATAATTGAGACAAAAAATTCCTATAGAATGAAACTAACAGCAAAAATAGCAGCATTCCCCTTGTGGGAAGCCAATGGTTTTCTTTAGAAAGGAAACAACATATGAAATATGAGTAATTATACCATGTAGTCTCTTTGGCCAAGTGTATAATTGTTTGCCTAAGCTTTTTTTCTTATAGATTAGAATCTTGTGTTGCAGTCTAGTAAGATTGATTTAACTGCCTCTTTGACTTCCTCTTATTTTTAAGATTAGGCAGTCCATGACAAAGAGGTTAATTGCAACCCAATAGAGCTAAACTAATGTTTTATTAAGAAGGAGCTGGCATCCTGAGCTTTTAGGAGAACAAATGTTCTCATAATTCCATGAGCAACTCATAGAGCAAGTTTTAGGCTCTTCCTATTCAGCTCTCTGTTCACATTACCCCATATCGACCACATCTAAGTAACATCAGCGAACTGTGCTGAATAATCAGTTATACCAGTTAGGTCTCTGTAAAGGTGAGATCAGTAAATGTATCACTGGAAAAAGTTAGAACTGCTGATGTGCCTTTTTTTCTGACCTAGACAGTATGGCTGCTCAACTTTTTTAGTTTGACTGTATGGAGGGGGGGTTGGTGATAGAGCAAATGAACTAATTTAGTTAATAACTTAGGCAATCCCAGATGTGTCCAAGGGCAGAAAAGGATCGGCATAGGAAATTTACTGTGGTGTTGTTAGTGATAGTGAAAAATCTAGAAACCACTTAAATGCCCATGAGTAGAACATAAGCATGATCAGAAAAGAGCCAATGTCTACCTCTTTGAGATTATAAAGAGGAAGGCAAGATTCAGTGCCATGTGGGTGGGTCTAGAGATGGAGGGGACAGAAAGGAAATTGAAGGGTATCATCTTTCTTATGGCCTCTGTTTATTCAATAACATTTGACAAGGTAAGGCAGAGAAGGACAAATATCATATGTTTGCACATATAGGAGGATTAGGAGGAACTTAACTGAGGAACAAGGGGGAGAAGAAGGGCGGAAATTGTGGGGGAAAGGGAGAGAGGCAAACCATGAGAGACTCTTGAATGCTGACAAAAACTGAGGACGGATGGATGTGGGGGGAGGAGGGATGGGCATGGAGGTGGACACTTGTGGGGATGAGCACTGAGTGTTATGTGGAAACTAATTTGACAATAAACTATTTGTAAAACAAAAAAACATTTGACAAGGTAATTGGCTGAGAGTGAGGAAAGAGGGGTGGTATAGGGGTTTTGAGAAAAATGCTAACTGTTGAGAACTGAGAATTATAAAAAAGCCCTAATCCTAACCATGACTGTAGGAAATGAGAGAACACATGTCATTTGATAATTTGTATTCTTCCATGTGTCAACGAATTTATTCTTTCAATATCTCTTTTAATATTTTTTCAAAATATTTTCTGGATTAACCTTATTCTGGGAATAAAAATGTGCTTCTTTTTTAATCTAATACTTAGACATACTGTGTGTAACATTACTTGTCTTAAAAATATGAAGCTTCAATTAGTATAACATTGCCTTGGAAGTTTCTAGAAACATTCAATGCAATTATAATGTCAAATTGAAGTAAGAAAGAGAAATGATCACAGAAATACTTTAATGTATCTATTGCCAACATTGTCATCTGAAGGCACCCTTAATATTTTTACCCAACAAAGCAAAACCAAATCCAACCCATGATAATAAAACAAAGGGGGGCTTATTTTAAATCTGATTTTTAAGTTACAAGTAAGTCAGTTAGTTAATTAATGGCCTGTTTTATGCCAGACCCTGATCAAGTGCTTGAATATGGAGAGATGAACAATAAATAGTTCAGTGAGAGTTGACTAGCATGTTAATCAACAACTGCCATTAGTGTTGCAAGTGCCATGTGGGGTGTTTATCCTATGATGTGCAAGCACAGAGCCTCCTCCACTCAGCCTCCTCCACTCAGCTCTCTTATGAGTAGATCAAAGAAGCAGCTAGAAGGAGATAATGCTTTAACTGAATCTAGAGGTGGCAGTCAGTGTTAGCCAGACATATGGGAATGGGGGAAGCATTTCAGGCAGGCAGAATGATTATAATGCTTGAAAACCTGGATGCAATGAATATCCTAGGATGTACAGAGAATACCCAGAAGATTTAATTTTAGTTCTTAATTTATTCTTCTTTTAATTTGCTATTAATTTTAGTAGGGCTAGCATACAGAGTATGTATAGAGAAGTAGAAGGAGATGAATGCAGAGGAAATCTTTGGTCAGAAACTAAATGACCTATATACCAAGAAAATGCACTGTTACTCTGAAGGCCTCCAGGGATCTCCTAAAGAGTTTGAAATAGGGAAATGGGAAGTACTTTAGCAGCAATGTAGAGTTTCTTGGAGAGTATATGGTCAGAGAGTAGATATAGAGTATAGTCTTTTTTTTAAAAATATTTTTATTTATTTCTAGGAAAGAGAGAGAGCGTGAGCAGGGGAGGGTCAGAGAGAGAGGGAGATACAGACTCTGAAATAGGCTCCAGGCTCTGAGCTGGCAGTCAGCACAGAGCCGACGCGGGGCTCGAATCCACAAACCGGGAGATCATGACCTAAGCGAAAGCTGGATGCTTAACCAACTATGCCACCCAGGTGCCCCGAGTACAGTCTTTAAGATGCTGCCAACCTAACTCAGGTTGAAGATTGTCTGACATATAGAGATGGAAAGAGGAGATTCAACTTGAGTGAATTTATTAATAGGGTATAGTCTACAAGTCTTGGAAGTGATTGGATACATGGATATCCACGTGGGTGTGGAGGTAACAGTGAAGGAGGATGGTAAATTTCAAGTTTCTGATTTGGACATCTGAACATATCATGGGGCTAGTCACCAAGTCCAAGAATACATGAACGATGAAGGGTTGGAGATGAAGGGAGAAGATGATATCAGTGTTGAACATGCTGAGTGTCAGATGCCTATAGAACATATTTGTCAAAGTTGGCTAGTGGCTGATTAGATACAAGATAGGTCTAATTCTGAGAAGAAGAGTCTAGACTGGTGACACAGATTGCACATTGGTCTTTTACATTGACAAGTTCTTAGAGAGCTGGTGGCATATCTGGTGGTGGTAGTGGTTCTTCTTTTCTTTTTCCTTCCTACCTCCCTCTCTCCCTCTCTTCCTTCCTTCAGCACATTGCACAGGGTTATCCTTAGGGATACATACAATTCCCAAAGCCTATCTTTTCTTTTTTTTCTAGTCACTAGGATGAAGTCCATTAATGGGGAATTAAGGACATTATATCAATTGATGCCAGTTTACTTATTTTATAATCCATTTGTTGGGTACCATAGAGGGAGCTGAACTGGTGAGGAAACACAAAACTTAAATGAAGTCAGAGTTAGCTTGAAGAGTGATAGTAAAGTATGATATCATCTACCTAGTATAATTTGAAAGGCATTTGACTGGTTTCTGCTGAGGATTTCTTCATTTATGGTCACAGCGTCTGAAATTTCATCATTGCCATTACCATCTTTCCTTGAGACCATCAGAAGTTTTCCTAAATTTAAGGAGTTATTTGGAAAATAACCTAGTGAAGGGCAATATCATAGAAGTTATCAAATGGTCGTATTGGATCTTTAATAAATTAGTGCTTTTGGAATATCTAGAGAAAGGATAATTGATACAGGTTCAGAGTATGGTTAGTTTTGCTCTACTTATTCATATCCCCTTGACATTTCCTTGAAGCTAATTATTTTAATAATGGAAATTTCAGGCCTTGGGTAGAAATTTCCTTCTCATTAAATTCACAGCCCCTCCCCCCAGGAATTAAAATTACTTCTCTTTCAGAAAACAATGTTAACGATTCTAGATATTTAAAGAATGATATTTTAGACATGACTGTAATTAACAAGAGAGAAATAACATTTTGCTATGTTACAAAAAAGATGAAAATATGATATGAACCATAATATGTGAGATTTGTTGAAATAGGGTTTCATTTTATTATGTGTATATATCTACACATGAATGCACAATAAAATTGTTTTTTATTAGGCTATAATAAATAACCCCCCATCTTCCAGTAGCTTAACACAACAGAAAGATATTTCTTGCTCACATTAAAGTCTAAGGCAGAAGATCCATGGCATATGGCAGTCTTCCCTTCATGGAGTCAGTGCTTTACTATTCCCTAGGGGCTTTTTGTCACTTGCATCCAGCTGGTAGAAGGAGGGAGAAAGTGCAGAGAAGTCTCACTTGCTTCTTAAGTTGTGGCATATATGAGAGTGACACATAACATTTCTGCTTTCATTCCATTGATGAGAACTAGGGGCGTGGGCATGGCTGGATGCAAAGAATGCTAGGAAATAATATTTTTGGCTGGGCAGCTGTTTTCCAGTAACAAATCTCTAAAATTCAAGGGGGAACACAGAATTTTGTGGAGAGCTATACCTTGGCTACAGGAACTATGTAATAGATATGAGCAAAACAGAAAGGTCACACATAAAAATTACTCATTACTTTGTAGCTACACTTGAAATATGTGGTGATGTCTATGGAGAAATAAAGTGCTTTAGACTGACACTTTTTATTAGTTCTGGACGTTATGCTGTTTCTGAGATCCCCTGAATATTAGCAAGAATGTTGGGTTCTGTATTCATTATATGTGAAAAACTGAGACTTTCTCTCCTTACTTTTAAGGTTGGACAAAATTTGCCCGGTTGACACGGGCTTTGACAAATAGCCGAAGTGTTTTGCAGCAGCTCACGCCAATGAATAAAACAGAGGTGGTCCACAAACATTCAAGATTAGCTGAAGTAAGTGGGAGACTAACTTTCCTTCCCAAGATGGTGGTGGGAGTACATTTTTTCCCCTGAAATGGTTTAATATAGATATTTGTGGTTATTATTTTGTAAGTACTTATCTTCTAATTATTTTTCTTGTGTAGATTTATAGAAACTTCAAATATATCTTTTTATTCTCTTGTATTTTTGAAGTGGGAAACTAGTTCATGATATCCCAAGTGATACCTGTAGAGGGTGAAATTTTGAGTAAATGAGATAGGAAGTTCACTCATTTCATCTATTTATGTATGTAGCACACACTCATTGAGGGTTGTCTCTGTACTTGGTACTCTATCAAGGATGTGAAGATGAATATGCCGTGGGCTCTACCATCAAGGAACTAAAGATCAAGAAAACAGTGACAATAGAATGTTATAAATAGGATGACAGAGTGCAGTGGGAACACACGCAAGAGCATTTACCTTGACTTGAGGCTCTAGGGAGGCTTACCTGCGTGAGATGATACCTGGGCTGAGTGAATCTTGAAGGAAAAATATAAGAAATAGGTAAAGAAGGGATGCAGGTCATTCCTACCAGGGAGAACAGCATGGGCAAAGGCACAGAGATGAGACTGTAGGATGACTATGAGTGTGAGTTCACTTTGGATGAAGTCAGGTGAAGGAAGGTTTAAAGTAATGTATAGCAGAACAGGGGTGGCTGGTGTCCCATGTTAGGGAAGAGATATGATCACATTTGTGCTTCAGAGAAACCTCTCAAAAGGACATTAGTCTCTATGGTTTTCTTTGCAGTGCTGTTTTTCTTGTATTAATTTAAAAACATGATTCTAAGAAGGAGTCCATAGATTTCACCAGATTGCCAAAAGGGATCCCTTGTCCAAAAATGATTAAGAACCCTGCTTGATCTAGTGGCTCTGTGTTGAATGGGAGGACAGGAAAACCAGTTAAGAGGACTTAGTGGTAAATCAGCTAGGTTGGCTACGGCTTTAAGCAAGAAAACCAGGAGCAGAAGTGGGCAGATTGCAGACACACCAAGATTAGAGTCAAAGTATTTGTTGCCTAGTACTGTTGGCTAAAAAAGCAGCAAATATAAAAGGAGGCAGAGACGGTTGTGGGCAATGGCAATGAGTTTAGTTTGGGCCATATTAAGTTTGAAGTGCCTGACAGAACATCCAAATAGGGATTCCTCAAAGGTAGAGGGACTTATGGGTCTGGCTCTGGAGGGATATCTGGGTCTGAGTTGCAGTCGTTGGTGCCATAGGACGATGATGTTATCCAGAGAAAGTATAGTGACCCAGAGAGAAAAACAATTAAGGACAGGACTCCAGGTAGAAGCTTTGCTGTTCATGTGTCTTCTTTAATCATCACTTGTCTTCCTGGTATGAACAATGCCAAAAATTAATTAAGCTACCAAAGCTCGGTAGAGCAGTTAGTGGGCACTCAGAAAACGTTTTGAGATGGCTTACCAAAAAAGAGAGAGATAAAATTAAATGTCTGTGTTCATTAGTTTTCTATGCTGGAGAAAAGTGAGTTGAAGCACTCTAGAGTACCTTTCTGAACTGGTTGCAGATATTAAATTTGGTTTGGAGAGGGTTAGAAAGTAAAGTATGTTCCTTGAATTTGGAGAATTCTGGAGTTTTTCTTGGACCGTAACTAACTGGGGGACTTGAAAGACTTTCTGCTTTAAATAGCACTGTTAGCTTAGGGAGAGACTAAAACTTGGATGTGCAAACATGTTTTTAAAAACCCACATGTGACCATGAATACAACTAAATAATAATTATAATTTCAATATTTTAAAAGACAATACACAATTGGCACAAGATTTTAAGTTTTAAAGAAATTTAATTTTTGAGAGAGAGAGAGAGACAGAGCGTGAGTGAGGGAGGGACAGAGAGAAAGGGAGACATGGAATCTGAAGCAGACTCCAGACTCTGATCTGCCAGCACAGAGCCTGATGCTGGGCTTGAACTCATGAACTGTGATATCATGACCTGAGCTGAAGTCAGATGCTTAACCAACCGAGCCACCCAGGCGACCCTCAATTAGCACAAAATTTAAAGCAGACTGTTAGATACAACTTTCCTTTGTCAATAATTCTTGTTATGACGTACTACTTGATTTTATAGTTTTCTTTTCTGCCTCAGTTGTCCCTTTCTTTCTGTAAAACAAGCTGGAGTGGAAGAGCTTGTTTGTGTAACTGCTGACTTTCATAGCTATGATTTTTTTTCCAGCTCTTAATGATAGCTTATTCAGAGTTACTCTTTTCTCTCTTATACCATTGGGCAAGAACAAGAGGAAAGGAATTGTAGAGAGGAAATTTTTTACCTTAGCACCCTGAATCACTCATTGTTTTTTTTCTTCTGCATCAATTGCAAAGTTTCTCTCCCCTCGACAGCTCATGTTTTTCTTTTGTTTTTCTTTTTTAGTAAATTTAATTCTTGTTTCTTCCCATCTGATTTTATTTTGTTTTTATTTTTTTGCTTTGCCTTTTGATTATTGTTAGTTTCTTTATTGATCATCCCTAATTCACAAACCTGACTCAGATACAGAATAGTTTCTGTCAGGTCACAGGCTCGATTTCAGAGAACATGAAGAGATAACAAGATTCTCAAAAGATACTTTGCTTGCATGCGCTCTGAGTTCAAAGGTTGACCCACAAGAAGCATCAAGTTTGCAAAAGGTTATCATTTCAAAAATTTTACTCAGAGTCTTAAATTGTGTTCAACCGGAGTATTTGGATTTGCTGGTAAATTTCAGGCTTTCACTTTTTCCAAGACCTATAAATTTTATCACAATTCCATCTGGACACCTTCATTTGGAGCTGATTCCCAGTTTCAGAGATCCTGGTCTCTGTGTAGCAGTTCATCAATTGTCCACATGAACTGATATCCTGCTAACTAGCTTCAGCTTTCCACTTTTATACTGGTGGAGAGATAAATATCCATAACAATGCCATGCCCATGGTCCTGATTCTATTAGCGTCAGTGCTCTCAGATATTCAGAGAGAAAGAATGTGTCTGTATTGATACAAAAATACATCAGACAATGTGATTTCATTCCCCTCCACCTCAGGCTCATCACTTATGAAAGTACAAGTGGAATAGTAATGAAAGTGAAGACTTGTTACTCACTGCTTTGTAAAAGCACCCCAGTGCCAGAGAGAAGATGAAAGTAGTGCTCTGCATGTGAGAGACATCAAAGTGCAAGCATATGTGTCCCTTTGTTGTTGATGCCATGCTTTTGCTCCTTGTCCTCCTGTAGCTTTTCTGGATCCTTTTTACATGTGCTCGTCACTATCTGAACTGGGTCCCTACTGGCTAAAGAAATATCAGACAAGAGTTTTACCTTGGGCCATATGTTATAATCACCCAAGAAAGGTTTTGAAGTTTCAAAAAATATAGGCCTGAAAAAGAGTATACTGTAGTTTAAAAACTGTCGTCAGATGATTCTAGATTTTAGTCAGATTTAAGGGAGACGGACAGACCTTAGGAGTGATCCCATTCCATCTCTAGAGAAGAAATCTCATGTTCTGCCAAGGTGCTAGGCAGAGAAGACTTGTCTATAAACACAGTGTGTGGGGCCACAGTGCTTTTAGGGGTCCATGAGCTGTTTCACTTTCTATTAACAGTAGAAGAAAAAATTAAACTTTGAGGTTAAAAACTTGAATATATACTATTAATTTTTCATCTTTGCAACAATGCAGTTGTAAAATGCAATTTTTTATTTATTTATTTTTAAATGTTTATTTGTTTATTTTGAGAGAGAGAGAGTGAGAGTGAGCAGGGGAGGGGCAGAGAGAGAGAGAATACTAAGTAGTAGGTCCATGCTGTTAGTGGAGAGCTCGACACAGGGCTTGATCCCATGACCATGAACTCATGACCCGAGCTGAAATCAAGAGTTGGATATTTAACCAACCAGGTGTCCCTATTTTATTTTATATTTTATGGAGGAGGGGTCAGGAAGGCAAAAATGCTCAGGACCTGTAAAGGTCGTAATGCACCCTGGCACTGAGTTTATTTTCTAAGTATAATTTCTTTGTGCTCCAACTATAGTCTGTGTAGATATAGATGGTAAAATACTACCATTGACTATGAAGAGTCTTTTCATGTCTAATACATTGAAGTTGGAATGGATAGACCGGTGGTTATCAAGTGAAAGAGAAACCATGATTATGTATGATGTTGTATACATAAAGCTCTATCTCCAAATGAAGCTTTCATTTCTGGTAGGAAAATTTGCTGCTAAGTAGTTAAGACCTTATGGGAAAAATATGGCTGGGCACTGATAATGAGGATAAATACAAAAAAATCTTTATAAATAGTTTGTATAGCCCCCAGACTAACAACAATGGTTATAATACACAACTAAAGAGAATACTAGTGATGTTTTTTACATTTCAAAATATTAATGGTGGGTATTATATACTTAGTTTTCAGTTATGTAAGTTCTATGCATGAAAGAAACTTTTCAGGATAATTCTCTCTCAAGTTTCAAGAAGTGCTAGTATATTTGCTTTGCTTTGTGGCTTGTGAGTTACATGCTAATAGTTATTTTTGTTTATATCTATTCTTACATTTAAATATTTAATGAATTTATAACTTAGTGGTAACTTTTTAAATCCTACTGGATCCCATTAGTCCTGGAGACATTGACTAGTTGGATATATTAGGTGAAAAAGCTGCTGGAAATATTATTTATCAAAGTCTCATTTACAAACTCCTTAACACATAGGTTTACTCAGCCTTAGCTTCATTGAAGACATGGAGCAGAGCTCTCTGATCTATTTCTTCAACCCCTTTTCAAAGTTTCAAGGTTCTGGAAAACAATGCTAAGTCTATGTTTGTTACTTTTGCCCAGTGCTGCCCAGACCTCTACTCTTGCTCTGTCATCTGCTTTCTGTCTTCGTCTCTTTAATTAGACCTGCTTAGAGTAAGTCAAGGTTCAAATAACCTTGCAGTGAAAAATTTCCACTTGTCATATAGGTAGAGAGAAGCAAACCTGAGTATTTAGCACTTTTTTCCCTAAAAAGAATATGCATCTGGGCAGGAAATACAGTTCTTTAATCCAAGTCAAAGGGAGAAAAGGAAAAAGTAGGCTATAATATTTACAACCCTCATATCACTATGCTAGTCATTAGGGACCTTGCTGAGTCCCACTCAACAGCAAGATCACCGACAGTGTGTTCCTGGGGTTCAGCGAGGCCATCAGAATCAAAGTTATGCTCTCTGAGGTGCTAAATATGTATGAAGAATGGATAATGGTGAGTCACCCAAATAACTGCTGTATAATCAAGTTAGAGATGTGATTTTGGGCAGGCTTGCAAGTGAGTGTACAGAAAGCAGTCCCAGAAGTGGATGTCCAGCAGTGCTGTGGATCAGTGTTGGTGCCAAAGGAAGTCATCCAGAGGATGTGACTGCTGGTTGACCCTTGAGCTGGACCCAGGCAATTGAAGGCTCCTCATTCATGTCCTTCGAATGTACACTCTGCCCCTCTATTCCCACAGTGAGAGTCATTTTCAAGGACATAACACTGAAAAAGTAGGATATTTTCTGGGACCATTAGGACGGTATATGAGACTGGACTCAGTAAGGACACCTACTAATCTTTTAAGATTCGGGTGGGTGGGTGTGGAGATCTACTAGTCTTGTAAGTATGTTGCCTAGCTTATTAAATCTACCACATAACAATCTGAAGAGTAGTCTGCCTTTTTCTTTGGTTTCTTCTTGCCCTTGGTGTTTGGGGGCCAGATTGTGAATTAACAGTTGGCCCCTGGAGAGAAAGCCTGGTGGAATAGCAGATTAACTTCCTTTGAACAAATTTCAGTACAACTCAGAAGTGGGAGACAGACCTATAGGGGTTGACTAGTCTGGAAACCAGGAGTCATGAAAAATACACTGTGGTTTGACTTTCACTGAGTTTGAATTCACTGAATTGCAGAGATGTCCAAGTCGTTTATATGCACATTGTCTCTCTTTTAGGTTCTTCAGCTGGGATCAGATATCCTTCCTCAGTATAAACAAGAAGCTCCAAAGACGCCACCACACATTATTTTACACTATTGTGCTTTTAAAACTACTTGGGATTGGGTGATTTTAATTCTTACCTTCTACACCGCCATTATGGTTCCTTATAACGTTTCCTTCAAAACGAAGCAGAACAACATAGCCTGGCTGGTGCTGGACAGTGTGGTGGATGTTATTTTTCTGGTTGACATTGTTTTAAATTTTCACACGACCTTTGTGGGACCTGGTGGAGAGGTCATTTCTGACCCCAAGCTGATAAGGATGAATTATCTGAAAACTTGGTTTGTGATCGATCTGTTGTCGTGTTTACCTTATGACATCATCAATGCCTTTGAAAATGTGGATGAGGTAAGTTTCTTTTTTTTCTGAGTACTGTGTGTCCTATGTTTTGAGGAAATTAAGATAAAAGGAGTTTACAGATAATCGAAATGTCTTTTTAGCCACATGTTCACTCTTCACCCTACTTGCCTTAAATTATAATATTCAGTTGCTTTTTGTTAATTTTCATCTGCTTCTTTTGCTTGCTTTCTGGTTGATAATAACAGTTACTGGGACAATGGTTGTGGTTGGAAGTTGTGGTCTGAAAAAGTGGAGGGTGTGGTCGGAGGAGTTGGAACAGAAGAAAAGCAGTAGCATTTGGGGTCACATACAGTTTATGAACTAGGTAATTGACTAAAAGATATGAAATAGATGTATTTTCTTTGGAAAACTATAACATATTAAAATGCTATGCATTCATAGATCTTTTGTCTCCTCCTCTCCAGATATATATATGTATATATATATAGTAGTGATGCTTGATAAGTTAACATGAAAAAAGTCTATGGAAAAGTCTTAAGTTTTTGCCTTTTTGGTTTCTTTTTATAGCCTTTGCTTTAAATTTTGTCTAATTACTTTTGTGGCTAGAGACTTGAATGATTTCTGATGTCTGGTCTAGTTCAAGATTCTGCTCATTCAGTGTTATCTGTACAACTAGAAATACTTAAAATATGTAATATCTTAAAAGAATATAAAAGACCTTCAAAGACTTAAAAGCACTTCATCCAGAGCTTCCTAGCTTCTAACTTAATAGTGGATGATTTTCAACTTGCTACATCAAGCTAATAGGGTACAACCAATAATCTCAACTAATAACGTAAAAATGAGTCCATATAGAATGCATCTATTATTAAAATATGTCCATAATGATAATATTACAAACTTAATTTCCCTAAAGATTCTGCTCTGTCCTTGTAGGCTGCTCAGATGGAAAATTCCCCACTACATCATTGTTATTATTCTATGTATGTTGGGAGGTAAATAGAAACTATTCAGTGACTTTTTTCCATTAAATTTCTACACTCAATTAACTTTAATATTAATTAAAAAAACCTATATCCCTGAAAGTTAAGTGCAGACATTGTGTTTTGATGCTATACACATTAGTTTAAAAATTAGAGAAAAAGGAGCAATTATAGTAAATTGTTTTATGATTTTACATTCCATTTACATCAAGCTTTTAAAGGTTCATTTATTTCTTTCCTATTTACCCTATGGAAAGGATTGAGAGAAGTTAATTTTAAAAATGTTGAAATATGATAAGGAGATGATAGCAATATTTATATTTCACTTATTGTAAGAATTTATATGTTAAGATCAATACATTAAGATTTCAGTTATTTAGGCACAAAAATTTTAATAGCAATAATCAGAAGATTGGCTCAGCTCATAGAAGGGAAATACATTAAATGTGTTACAAAATAATAAATGCATTTTTTTTTACAAATAGTTTATTGTCAAATTAGTTTCCACATAACACCCAGTGCTCATCCCCACAAGTGCCCTCCTCCATGCCCATCCTTCCCTCCCCTCCACATCCATCAGTTCTCAGTTTTTGTCAGCATTCAAGAGTCTCTCATGGTTTGCCTCTCTCCCTTTCCCCCACCATTTCCCCCCTTCTTCTCCCCCTTGTTCCTCAGTTAAGTACCTCCTAATCCTCCTATACGTGCAAACAGGATATTTGTCCTTCTCTGCCTGACTTATTTCGCTCAGCATAACACCCTCAAGGTCCATCCATGTTGCTACACAAGGCCAGATTTCATTGTTTCTCATTGCCATGTAGTATTTCATCGTATAGATAAACCACATCTTCTTGATCCATTCGTCCGTGGATGGACACTTAGGCTCTTCCCATGTTTTAGCTATTGTGGAGAGTGCTGCTATGAACATTGGGGTACATGTGCTCCTATGCATCAACATTTCTGTATCCCTTGGGTAAATTCCTAGCAGTGCTATTGCTGTGTCATAGGGGAGTTCTATTGTTAGTTTCCTGAGGAACCTCCACACTGTTTTCCAGAGGGGCTGTACCAGTTTTCATTCCCACCAACAGTGTAGGAGGGTGCCCGTTTCTCCACATCCTCGCCAGCATCTAGAGTTCTCTGATGTGCTCATTTTAGCCACTCTGACTGGCATGAGGTGGTATCTCAATGTGGTTTTGATTTGTATTTCCCTTATGAGGAGGGATGCTGAGCATCGTTTCATGTGTCTGTTGGCCATCTGGATACAAAATAATAAATGTATTTAACATCTATATATCAAGAGAACCACAGCTTCAGGCATATTAAGTAAAATGCAGAGTAAAGTGATAAACTACACTGACATACCATTTTCAATTTGTTACAAGGAAAACTTAGTCTGGGTACCTGGGTGGCTCAGTTGGTAGGGTGTTGGACTCTTGACTTCCACTCAGGTCATGATCTCATGGTTGTGGGATGAAGCCCCACATCAGGCTACCTGCTGAGCATGGAGCCTGCTTAAGATTCTCTCTCTCTCTTTTTGTCCCTCCCCCACATTCGACTGCTGTCTCTCTCTCTCTTTCTGTCTCTCAGAAACAAAACAAAACAAAACAAAACAAAACAAAAAACCCAAACAAAACCAAACCCAAAAACTTGGTTATCACACTAGCCTGGTGAATATGGTGGCTAAGAAGGTGCACTGCTCAGGTCTTTCTTCGTGAAAACCTGCTGCCCAGAGCACAACTCATAGCTTCCTGGAACTAGCTCTTGGTTTGGGAAAGGCAACTGTTAGCATCCTTTTCAAACTCCGCATTCATTCATGAGTCATCACATTGTCACAGTAGTAGCTTGAAACTGGCCATGGCCACAGTGGGAGTATTTACACCCAGAAAGCAACAATTGCCATGAGTAAAGGCCTTTTTTTTTTTTTGGACTGATATTTCATTTTCTGATCTGTTGCATTTCACATACTGAAGCCATATTTTCCCAAGGCTACTCTTAGCCAATAATTAAAAATGATGGTAATAGTATAGTTAGTCTACTCCTGTTCACTGCAGAGCTCCTCTATTGAGCAGCATTTGCTCTAGGACTCCCCATTTACCTGTACTGTCATCTGAGACTATTCTACCCAATACTTCTTCACAGGTGTCACACCTGCATGTGGTCTGAAGCCTCCTCCCTCTTCCCTTTATCTTCCCCAGCTATTCTTCTCAGTATAACTCTTGCACATGTAACCCTGACTTGGCAGCACTCTGTAGGGGACATGAACTATTAGAGTGAAGGTGTGGGTATTCTCATACATTGCTCAACGGAGGGTAAGTTGGTAAAATTTCTATGCAGAATGATTGACATGACATCATTTTGAAGAAAAAAAAAAGAAGATCCTAGAGGCAACCACTTTTGTATTATTTAGGGGATTCTTTTATTATTTGCTTGCATGTGAGCAAACAAGATTATGTACCTACCTCTTGGTTTTTCTTTTTCTCTTTTTAAAAATTTTAATGGTTTTTTAAAGTAGTGGAGCTTGAATTCATGACCCTGAGACCAAGACCTGAGCTGAGATCAAGACTCGGATGCTTAACTGACTAAGCCACCCAGGCACCCCTGAGCTTTCAGTTTTAGGCCTTGTCTTTGACTTTGCAAATGGTATTTTCTCTCTGCTCTTACTATGTCCGTGCACTTTGTCATCACCTGGTTCTCACAATACAGGTATATCATCCTTTTGGTTCAATAAATATTAGGTATTCACAACACCATGACTACAAAATGGAACCTTAAACATGCTATGATTGTTTTCCCGCACTTTACATTTTCCTTAGTGTTGATAAATGTCTGGATTTAATGTTTGCTTAGTTTTATGTACTTACCACTAATTCAAACAGTAAGCTCTCTGCCAATTGTTTAAATCTTCTCTCATTACATTCATGGGAGCAATATTCTATCAACATCATTTTTTTAAATGTTTTATTTCAGAGAGAGAGAGAGAGAGCACGAGCAGGGGAGGGTCCGAGAGAGGGAGACACAGAATCTGAAACAGGCCCCAGGCTCTGAGCAAGCTGTCAGCACAGAGCCCGACGCGGGGCTTGAACCCAAGAACCGTGAGATCATGACCTGAGCCAAAGTCAGACGCTCAACCGACTGAGCCACCCAGGCGCCCCTCAACATCATTTTCTTAAACAAATCTTTTTGCTGCCCCTCTCACATGATTGACCATTTGGCTAGTTATAACATTCTAGGCTAGACAGAATTTCTCCTCAGAATTTTGAAAGACATAATGTCATTGCAGTCCATCTTCTAAAAACTCTGTTAAGAAACTTGTAGCCACTAGGATTTCGGCCCTTTCCAAGTGACCTGTTCTCTCTTTCTGGAAGTTTGGTGTACCCTCTTTGTCTCAGGATTCTGAAGCTTTCTGATGATAGGCCTTAGTGTGGGTCCATTTTCCTCAGTTTTGTTGGGCACAGATAGTGGCCCTTTTCAATCTGCCAAAGCGTGTCTTATGTCTTAATTTCTTTTTCCTAAAATGAATTTCTCCACCCTTCTCCCCACTTTTCTCTTGCTGGTATTCCTTTTATTCAGACATTATACCGATTGGAGTGGCCTTCTAATTTGCTTTTTTTCTTCTCTCCTATTTTTCAACACTTTCTATTTTTGCTATACTGTCTGGGAGCTTTTCTCAATATTATTGTTTAACTTTCTTTGTTCCTGATGATTGTTTTGCTTAAGGTCTATTTAGCTTGATATTATTAAAGCTAAATTAGCCTTAATTTAGTATTGGCATATATATGTATATATATAACTGTAAAATTTTATTATTATAGATTATTAAACTCTAGCTGTATCTTCTATCTCACATAGTTTCCGAGAGACTTTAAAAAAAATGTATATTATTTTTTTGAGAGAGAGAGACAGAGAGCGCAAACAGGGGAGGGTAGAAAGAGAAAGAGACATAGAACTGGAAGCAGTAGATTCTGAGAGCCTTAACTTACAAGCTTAATCTATGTATACATTTTGAGGTTAATTACATTTTTATTTACTTAGAGCATTTTATTTTCTACTTTAAAATGCCTTTTTCTTTTCTCTATGTTTTTATTCCTTTTTTCTTCTTTCTTCAGTCTTTTGGATTGAGTTTTTCCTCTCACTTATTGATTATCTTCCATTAGTTTGGAAGTTTTTCTGTTAATTGATTATTCCTAACATTTCTTTTTTAAAAATATTTTTAACTTTTATTTGTTTTTTCTTTCTTTCTTTTTTCTTTAAATGTTTTATTTATTTCTAGGAGAGAGAGAGAGAGACAGTGTGAGCAGGGGAGGGTCAGAGAGAGAGGGAGTCACAGACTGAAACAGGCTCCAGGCTCTGAGCTGGCAGTCAGCACAGAGCCCGACGCGGGGCTTGAACCCACGAACAGCGAGATCATGACCTAAGTGAAAGTCGGACGCTTAACCGACTAAGCCACCCAGGCACCCCTATTTGTTTTTTCAAGTGTTTATTTTTGAGAGAGGAGGAGAGAATGAGGGGGGGAGGGGCAGAAGGAGAGGGTGACAGAGGATCTGATGTGGCTCTCCACTGACAGCAGAGAGCCTAATGTGGGGCTTGAACTCATGAACTGTGAGATCATATTCTGAGTCAAAGTTGGATACTCAACCCACTGAGCCACCCAGGTGCCCCTGATTACTCTTAACATTTCTAACATCACTATGCAGCTTATTAGTATCTTTACTCTTCCTAATTAATTCAAGGATCTTCGTTCATCTCATCTTTGAAATTATTATTGTCTTATATTTGGAACCTATACTTTTAACTTTTAATTATTATATTGTAGTCTTATTTTGTTGTTGAAAGTTTATTTATTTACTTTGAGAGACGCTGACAGAGAGAGTGAGCAGGGGAGGGGCAGAGAGAGAATCCCAAGCAGTCCCTGCATTATCAGTATGGAGCCCAGTGCAGGACTCAAATCCATGAACGATGAGATCATGACCTGAGGGGAAACCAAGAAGTGGATGCTTAACTGGCTGAGCCCCCCAAGTGCCCCAGTTGTTTTGTTTAATTTCGGTACTATTTAGATATACCCACATGTCTGTCAATTTCTTTGCTCACGTTATTTTGTGGATTTTTGGATCCTTTCTAATTCAATTCTTGTGGATCAACTCTGTATTCTGTTATATGACATCCAACTTGCCAGTACATACTTCTTCAGGGAAAGATTCCTACATTACGTTAAAAAACAGGATTCAACTGAGTAAATTTTAAAGATCATACTAGCTTTATTCAACAATTCGTAAGTTGGACAGCATCCCATCTAGCAAATAGAAAGGAGCTCTGAGGAGCTGTACAAAATAGAAGACTTTTATAGGCAGAAGGGGGCAGGACAAGGACATAATTAGCAAAGCATGAGTTATTTCAGGCAAGGTCACCTTCCCTTAGGGGAAGGCTGGGGGTCTATCCAGCAGGTTACTTCACTAGTGCTGACCAGGTACTTCCAGATGGACTGGTTAAGATTACATTCTTGAGATAGGCTGAAGTTGCAGTCTAGTTGGTGTTAAGTCTCAGTTTGGTGGCCTGGGCTTAGAATAAGCGACTCCATTTTGGGCCTTTTTAAAAAAAAAATTATTCCCAAGCAACTCTAATGAATATCTTCATCATATTTCATCTTCATTTATGTACATGAGTGCACATTAATGTAATTAAACTTATTTTTCTTTTGTTGCTTTGTATGTGCTTATAAGCACTGTACCATTTCTTGTGGGACCTGGAGTCTTATTCTTTCCTTAGTTTATGTTTGTTGTGAGCCTTTGAGATGGGTACTTTGGCTCTCAGTTACTGTGTCTGTAAGAAAAGGGAAGGAATACCTAATTACTTACACCACTGGATGGTTATAAGGAATAAGTGGGAATAGAGACATAAGTGAATTTTACTTATAAAATTTTGCCTATCTCAGGGGATATTATTATTTCATTTGTGTATTTTTTCCCCCTCAGCTTGATTATAAGACCTGTAATAGGAAAGAATGTGGCCAATGCCCTTGGCAATCTTTTATTATTCTTCCTGCATATCAGTGACTCACTGACCTGAAGCAATGGCATGTTAGCAAGATTTTAGTAAATTGTACAATGGCATAAAACTTATGATGAAGTGAGCTAGAGGTGGCTTGGGAATACGAGAGTATGAGTCTGAAAATAGCAGTTTAATCCTTTAATGTGATGCGGGTGCAGGACTTAATAACTCTTTATTTTCAACATTGTCTCAGTTGGCGTGCTCTCTGAAGGTAATTTGATTTGCTAGGAATTCACAAACTGGATATGTGATTCTGTAAGAGAGTTGTGAGGCATGGAAGACAGCATCCATTACAGGAAAATGTTCTGTTTGAGAAGAAGTAATGCAAATTTCCTAGAAGCCATAACACGGGGTAAAAAATGTCACTAGGGATCCAAGGGATAGAATTGAGCACTTGTGTGTGTGTGTGTGTGTGTGTGTGTGTGTGTTCATTTTTGAGGGAGAAAGCGTGAGTGGGGGAAGGGCAGAAAGAGAGGGAGACAGAGGATTTCTGAGCTGAGGATATGAGCTGGAACTCAGGAACTCATGATCTGAGCTGAAGTCAGTTGCTTAACAGACTGTGCCCCCAGGCACCTCAGAATCAAGCTCTTTTTCTCCCTTTTTTGTTTAAATTCAAGTTAGGTAACGTACAATTAGTCTTGGCTTCAGGAGTAGAATCCAGTGATTTATTTTTTACATATGACACCTAGTGCTCATCTTGTCCACCTTAATGCCCATCACCCATCTAACCCATTTCCCCACCTACCTCCCCTCCAGGCAACCCTTAGTTTGTTCTCTGTATTTATGAATCTCTTACGGTTTGCCTCCCTTCCTGTTTTTATTTTATTTCAAGCTCTTTTGTAGGTGTGTTTGAATGCAGCTCTCAGTGGTCCACAGAACCTGATTTCTGGGAGGCCTGGGGGAGCTAAATTATAGGGCATCAAAGACAGATATGGCAGTTGCAGGTAATGCGCCATTTGGTAGTGTAAGGTGGACAGAGGAAACCTGATATAAAGGACAGAGAGTGGTATTAGTAAGTGCTAAACATGATAAACTAGGTCATGACACATTGAAATTGGGAAAAAGATCATTTATGCATTGTTCTAGGGGACAAAATGGATGGGTCAGCTACTGCTAAGTGGAAGTATATAAATATTTTAAGTTTTCTGAAAAGCTTATGGAAAAAAATTTCTAAATTATTATTATTGTTTGCAGATTATGCTTGTGAAGCTGTCTCATGCATTATTGTGTTTTACCATACATATTGACATTGCATGTTTTTTGTTTCTCATCTAGCCATTAAAACAAGAATTGGAAATTAAAGAGGCTAATTTTGCTTATAGATTTTGGTGACTTTTTCAACCTTCTGCTGAATCTCAGACCCTCAACTAAATAGAACATGTTTGCTCTGCAATTTGGTTGCCATTACTTTTTCATTAAAGCCTACAGATAATTTGCAATAATGTTTGAAATGGTATAGGTAGAGATTACATAATCTTTTTTTTTTTAAGTTTTCCTGCATTTAATCTAATTAGATCCTTAGAAACACTGCCCAGTCCACGTTGGAATTTGTTGATTTTCTTATAAGTGTGTTTGCATAGATGATAATGGACTTTTTTTAAGAGTAGTTTTAAATTCACAGTAAAACTGAGATGTTACAGAGATTTTTCCTTGCAGAGATGGCCCCACAAACACATACCTCTCCATTACCAGTATCCCCAACAGAGTGGTACATTTACTACAACTGATGAACCTACATTGAAACAGTGTAATCAAAACCCATAGTTGTATGTTTTTTGGGTTTGAACAAATATATAAGGACCTGTAGCCACCGTTACAGTATCATACAGAATACTTTCATTGCCTTAAAAATCCTCTGTGCTCTGCCTATTAATCCTTTCCTCCCCTTCCCCTCTAGAATTACTGATCCTTTTACTGTCTATGTAGTTTTGTGTTTTCCAGAATGTCATATGGTTGGAGTCACACAGTATATAGCGTTTTCAGATTGGCTTCTTTCATGTTTTCATATGTATTTAAGGTTCCTATATATCTTTTTATGGCTGATAGCTCATTTCTTTTTGGATCTCAATAATGTTAGATTGCCTAGATGTACCAGTTTATTATCTATTCATCAATTGAAGGATATCTTGGTTGCTTCCAAGTTTTGGCAATTATGAATAAAGCTGCTGCAAACTCGGTGCAGGTTTTTGTAGGAGTAAGTTATCAACTCATTTGGGTCAATTCCAAGAAGCACAGTTGCTGGATCATCTGGGGAAATTATGTTCAATTTTGTAAGAAATTGCTGAACTGTCTTCCAAAGTGGCTGTACCATTTTGCATTTTCATCAGCAGTTAATGACATTTCCTGTTGATCCACATCCTCATAAGCATTTGGTGTTGTCAGTGTTTTGGATTTTAGCCATCCTAATAGATGTGTAGTGGCATCTTATTGTTATTTTAATTTGTAATTCCCTAATAACAAAAGATGTTGAACAGCTTTTCATATACTTATTTTCTATCTGAGTATCTCTCTTGGTCAGGTGTCTATTCAGATCCTTTGCTCACTTTTTAATCAAGTTGTTAATTTTCTCCTTGTTGAAATTTAAGAGTTCTTTATATATTTTATATAATAGTCCTTTAAAAAATTTTTATGTTTTATTTATTTTTGAGAGAGAGAGAGTGCAAGGGGGGAGAATCAGAGAGAGAGGGAGACACAGAATCCGAAGAGAGGCTCCAGGCTCTGAGCTGTCAGCACAGAGCCCGACACGGGGCCCGAACCTACAAACCATGAGATCATGACCTGAGCCAAAGTCAGACGCTCAACCAACTGAGCCACCCAGGCACCCCAATAGTCCTTTATCAGATATCTCTCTTGCAAATATTTTCTCTTCTCAGTTTGTGGCTTGTCTTCTTATTCTCTTGATAATATCTTTCACAGAGCAGAGTTTTACTGAAGTTCAATGTATTAATTATTTCTTTTATGGATTTTGCCTTTGGTGTATCTAAAAAGTTACCACCATACCCAAGGTCACCTAGGATTTCTCCCATGTCATCTTCTAGAAGTTTTATGGTTTTGTGTTTTAAATTTAGGGCAATTATCCATTTTGAGTTAATTTTTGTGAAGGGTTTAAGGCCTGTGTCTAGATTCGTTGTTTTTGCCTTTGGATGTCTAGTTGTAACATTTATTGAAAAAAGTATCTTTGCTCCATTGTACTGCCTTTGCTTCTTTGTTAAGGAT
Source organism: Proteles cristata cristata (assembly GCA_017311185.1). Taxonomy (NCBI): domain Eukaryota; kingdom Metazoa; phylum Chordata; class Mammalia; order Carnivora; family Hyaenidae; genus Proteles; species Proteles cristata. The sequence goes on along the minus strand of JAESUZ010000671.1, from coordinate 756,868 downwards.
CAGTTGACTGTATTTATTTGGGTCTATTTCTGGACTCTCTATTTTGTCCTGTGGATTTAATTGTCTCTATTTTCACCACACTGTCTTGATTACTAGAGACTTATAGCAGATGTTGAAGTTTAGTAGTATCTGCCCTCTGACTTTATTCTTCTCCTTCAATATTGTGCTGGCTATTTTGCACAATTTTTGCCTCTACATATACACTTTAGAATCAGTTTATTGATATCCACAAAATAACTTGTTGGGATTTTGGTTGAAAATGTGTTGTAACTACAGATCTAAATGAGAAGAACTGACATCTTGATAATATCGAGTATTTCTGTTCATGAACATTGGATATCACTCCATTTATTTAGTCCTTCTTTGATTTCTTTCACCAAAGTTTTGTGGTTTTCCTCATACACATCTTGTATGTATGTGATTATAATGTTAGCTGTAGGTTTTTGTAAATGTTCTTTATCAAGTTGAGCAAGTTCTGTTCCCAATTTTCTGGGAGTTTGTTTTGTTTTAAAATCATAAATGACTATTCTATTTTATTAAATTTTTTTTCTGCATTTATTCATATAATCATGTGATTTTTGTTATTTAGTCTGTGATGTTATGGATTACCTTAACTAATTTTTGAGTGTTGAACCAGCCATGCATACTTAGGAAAAATCCTACTTGGTCTTATTGTATAATTATTTTTTATAGATTTGCAATATTTTGTTGAGGATTTGTTTTCATATATGTTCATGAGAAATATTGGTATATAGTTTTCTTTTCTCATAATGTCTTTCTTCTCTCATAATGTCTGATTTGGGTATTATGGTAATTCTGATTCTAAAAAATAAGTTAGGAAGTATCCTATCTATTTCCATCTTTCAGAAAAGATTGTAGAAAATTGTTATATTTCTTTCTGAAATATTTGGTAGAATTCACCCATGAATCTGGGCCACATCTGGGCCTGGTGCTATTTTGGAAGGCTATTGTTGAATCAGTTTGTTTAGTAGATAAAGTTCTCTTCAAATAGTCTATTTTTTCTTGTGTGAGTTTTGGCAGATTGAGTCTTTCAAAGAATTGGTCCTTTTCTTCTATAGTTGTTCATAGTATTCTGTTATTATTGTTATTAGCTTCTTAATGTGTATGATACCTGTAGTAGTGTTCTCTCTGTCATTTCTCATATTAGTAATTTGTGTTCTCTATGTTTTTTTTCTTTTTAGTAAGTGTGGCTAAAATCTTAATAATTTTATCTGTATTTTCAAAGAATAAGCTTTTGGTTTTGTTGATTTTTCCCTATGATTTCTTATTTTCAATTTCATTGATTTTTTTTGTTCTAATTTTCATTATGTCACTTTTTTCCTGCTTACTTTTTACTTAATTCTGTTTTCTTCTCTTTCAGTTTACTAAGGTGGAAGTTTAGATTATTGATTTTAAATCTTTTTTCTTTTCTGTTATCTGCATTCAGAGCTATAAATTTCCCTCTAAGCACTACTTTCCTGTGTCATACAAGTTTAGATATGTTGTATTTTCATTTTCACTTAGTTCAAAAACTTTTAAAAATTTTTCTTGAGATTTATTTTTGACCATTTATTATTTAGAAGTGTGTTGTTTAGACTTCAAGTATTTTGGGATTTTATATCTTTCTGTTGTTTATTTCTAGCTTAATTCCACTTTGATCTAAAAGCTAATACTGTTTGATTTCTCTTTTAAATTTGTTAAGGTGTGTGTTATAGTCTAGAAATTGTTTTATGTTGGTAATGTTTTATGTGAGCTTGAGAAGAATGTGTTTTTGTGCAAAGTAGTTGACTGAGGTCAATTATATCCAGTTGATTCATGGTGTTGTTGAGTTCTATCGTGTCTTTACTGCTGTTCTGCCTGGTAGATCTAACTATTTGTGAAAGAGAGGTGTTGAAGACTTCAACTATAATAGTGGATTTATCTCTTATTTCTCCTAGAAGTTCTACTAGCTTTTGCCTCATATATTTTGATGTTCTTGTTAGGCACATATACATTAAGACTTATTACATCTTGGAGAATTGACCCTTTCATCATTATGCAGTGCCCCTCTTTATCCTGATAACATTCCTTGCTCTGGAGAGATTGAGACTTTTACTGTGATGAAGTTTTCATGTATTACCTCTGGGGTGATTCTACCTTGTACTCAGGACTTAGGGTTTTCTTTTTTGTTTGTTTTGTTTTGTTTTGTTTTGGAGCCTACTTTAAAAAACTTTAGCTCCAGTTTTAAGACCTATATATCTCTCAGTCCTTCTCTGCGTGAGAAGGCACTTTAACAACCCTAGTGATTCTAATAACAATAAAACACACACACATATATTTTTAAACAATTTTAAAAGTTTATTTATTTATTTTGAGAGAGAAAGCACAGGTGGTTAGGGGAAGAGAGAGAGAGAGACAGAATCTCAAGCAGACTCTCCATTGTCAGTGTGGATCCTGATGTCGGGCTCAAAATCATTAACCATGAGGTCATGACCTGAACCAAAGTCAAGAGATGGCCCCTCAACCAACTGAGTCACCCAGATTCCCCAAAACATTTGTGTTTTTATTGAGGATTAGATTGGTGGTTTACCTGTACTTGACTTTTGCCTATCCACTCAGGGGCAGGTGTATGGATAACTGTATTCGGCATTCTTTAAATCTTTCAAGTCAAGAATCAGGATTGGGTAAAATTCAAGTATTGGGAGATAGCAATCCAGAATTGGTGGAAACAGCAAGATGAGGATTTTGAGGCAAAGAATTCAAGGAATCATAAACTGTTTATGCTTTCTGTTGAAGTGTTAATGGGTCTTTGGGAAGTACCTATGATGAAATATCAAGCCAGTTGATTTTCTGGAGTCCTGGGAAAATAAAGTCATGCTGAGGAAGACAGAGGAATAACAGAGTCATGCTAACATGGTTTCAGTTCTGAATGTCCAGGCTGAGTGTTACGCAGGGTCAGTTCTCTATTTGTTAAGTCATGATGGTTGTCTCCTTGGGAGAGGGCACAGATAGCGTAGTTTTTTGGACTGCTACATAGACTGCTATCAGGTCAAGTCCTACTCATAACCAGTGATTTCTGCCCTGTATCCTTCTGAGATGTCTTCTGAGAACAAGCATGGCTTATGACAGTCTTGTGAGCCTGAACACTTACTTAGTCAGCACTGCAGACACGAATATGGACTTTACAATCAGATGCCTGGTGTGCAGTTTTCCATAAGATGCTAGTTTTCACTGTGATTTGTTTGTACTTAGATCATCGTGTCAGGCAAAATCAATCATCTTAAGTTACATTTATACATAGGCTTACACTAAGTTGTGAATGGTCATGCTCAAAATTTTTTGTTTGAGCTTTGACAGATGTTATAATTGTTTTGCCCACAATAAGTGAAGAGGCATAGATGATGGGAGCTTGTGCAACAGTTATTTTGTGTTAATTACAAATTGTTAGACTAGCAGAATTTTTAACTCACTTACGGTCCTGCTAAAATTTTAGAATCACTAAAAGTTCTTTGTTCAATATTAAAATCTAACAAAAGTTTAATAATAGCTCATATATTAATGTCAGGTTCACTTTTACTGACAAAGTAATCATATTTAGGGAATACCATTTCCATGTATAGAAGCCTGTAATGCATATAATATAGTTATATCACTAGGACTGATAATTTCTTCTCCTTCGTGTGATTAATAAGTCATGTACTTAGATTGAATTTTGAGATGTGGTAGTACATTCAGAAATATAAAGGAAGAGCCAAGATGGAATTATTTTTCTCTTAAAGTCATCCTTTAAAGGCAAAAAAGAAGCCTTCTGTGTTTTCATTCATCCATTCATTCAACAAATATATGTCGAGCTACTTCTTTATTCTAAATATTGGAAATCTCAACAGTGAACAAGCACACAAATCCCCCTTATCTTCATGGAACTGTCAAAGAGAAATTTCAATGAACACTTGTTAAAAGTGTCAAGAAAGACTTCATTCAAGACTACTATAGTAGAGAAGAGAGATTGAACTCAACTCTGCTGAAACAGAAGGCAGAGAAGTCAGTCAGTGTGATTAAGCCATTTATATTTGCTAATTGTCATCAAAGTTAGGCTCCTACCTTCCCACAGATGCTGAGAGACAGGGGTACTATTTTTCTTGACTATGTTTCAAAAGAATATGCTCCCAAATCCTTGAGAAAGACATTCCTGGCATGTAAAACTGTCAAAAATCTGGGAGAAGATTTATATCTCAAAGGGGCAGAGAAAGAGTTGATAATTGAAAGCTTTCTAAAGTAAAGACTCTAAGAAAAGGGAGGTCAGGGCATAGAGTCAGGAAAAAAGCCTGTCTAAAGTTTAATCAAGCTGCATTAAGGCTGTCTTGGTCAGAGTTTTTATTCTGGTGGGGAAAAATAGACAGCAAACATGTATGGAAAATTAAAGAAGTATATATGTAATTTCAGGTGGTGATAATCTACATATAGATATAATACAGGACAATAAGAGACAGGTAACAACTGGGGTGATCAGGAGTTGAGCTACATATGAAAACATGTACTGGGCTAAATGTAGCTGTTTGGTTAAAATTTTGTTGCTCTTTGTTGTAAAGAAAAGAGACTCAAGTAATCCTAAGCGATGGGAGATATATAAGAGTGGACACTTTTTAGAAAATTAGAAAAGATGGGGCGCCTGGGTGGCTTAGTCAGTTAAGCGTCCGACTTTCGCTTAGGTCATGATCTCGCGGTTCGTGGGTTCGAGCCCCACGTCGGGCTCTGTGCTGACTGCCAGCTCAGAGCCTGGAGCCTGCTTCAGTCTGTGACTCCCTCTCTCTCTGACCCTCCCCTGCTCATGCTGTCTCTCTCTCCTAGAAATAAATAAAACATTAAAAAAATTAAAAAAAAAAAAAGAAAATTAGAAAAGAAACAAGGGACTAATGTATGGTCCTGGACTATCAGAGCAGTGGAAACCTTGGCCCAAGGCACAACCAAGTTGTAATATTAGGGGAGTGAGCCTGGAAGTGGATGCTGGGCCAAAGAGTCGGGTAGGGAGGAAAAAGTTTACAAAAGGGGAGTTGCTCTTAGACCACCTTCTTTGCTTGTCCCAGGTTTGCTTTGAGATTGTATTATCTTTTGAGTAACCTTAAAAACCACATTGTCACACATTATCATTACAGTTGTTGGGAAAGGGCCATTTTTAGAAAATGGTTTTGGAGGATGTGACTGTTTACCCTGCTCTTGTATTTTTCCAGAAGTTATAGATCTGAGTTTCTATTATTGTGATTCACTTAGTCCTGTCAATATTCTCTCCTGTCTTTTCTCTACTGGCTGAATTATTACCTTCTCTTCTCCTTTTCTTTATCTCTTGGATCTCTCCCTGAATCTTCATAACTCCCACTACATGGTCCATCATGGCCATTTCAGCCTTCCTTCATTTCAACTCTCACTGCCGCCTCCATCATTCCCTCAGCATTTCCTGGACCAGGTATTTATACTCTAAAACAAGGGCCTTAATCTATTTGAGGATGTGAATAGTTAAGGGAAATCTCTGAAGAGGTGATAGACATTTAAGCTCAAACCTGAGAGATGAATAGGAGTTAACCAGGCACAAGGAGTGATCGGTAGGTTCAGGAGTGTGTTTTAAATAGCATGTTTAGAGACTCCCAGGTGAGAGAATATGACATTTTTGAAGAAAAGAATTGAGTTTTCTATGACTGGAGTACAGAGAGCAGAAGACTGAGTTGTACAAGGCAAGACTATAGAGGTAGACAAGTTGCATTAAGGTGTTTGGATTACTGTAAAGGTAGTGACAAGTTATTAAAGAATTTAAAACTCCTTCCAACTTAGTTTGCCTGTATATGTATTATAATGTTTGAAAGAAAGCTTGAAGCTTCCGACAATATACCTCTTTTTAGGGTATGTATTTTGATCACGCTTTATATTCACTGTGGATCCAATTAAAGAGAATGTCTTTTCCACAACAAGAAGCACTTAAAGATTTTGTACATTATGGATATTTTTGAAGATAGATGTCTGCTCTTCATCTATCTATCTATCATCTATCTATCTATCTATCTATCTATCTATGCCACTGTGATTTGATAAGAATGTAAATTGGCTAAAACAGGTCATATGTACAAGTTATCTAAATTGAGATCCTTCTCTGAAGCATGTTAACTAATGCATAGAGTAATTAGGATTATTTTCCCATGGATATCTTGGTAGCAGGAATTGGAGAAGTGAATTTTGAATACAATGTTATCTGGGTTAAAGGTTCAGATAACAAATGTACTTTGAAATTTTTGTTCAGTCTTTAAATTGTGTTCTACAAAAGAAAATGGAAATGCACTATGTAGTCATTCATATATATAATCTATTTAGAATTAGAATAAGAACACAATACTTATGAAATGGAGCTTATTACTGTTCTGTGGTTTCTCTCCAGTTGCCTGCTATGGTACTATCCATGAAGATGAAATAACTATTAATTATTAATTATAATATCAGTGGTGGAGAGCTCAGAAATTATTATGAGACACTTATGTATTGGTTAGTTTATTCTTTAAATAATATATTCACTCTTTAAGTATTTGGTGCTTACTATATGCAAGGGAGTGCTAAATAAAAGGATGAACAGAACATATACAATCACAAACAAGGAAAATATCTTAAAAGGAATGTACATGGTCCTTAGAGACTATATAATGGAGTGACCTGACCTAGACTGGAGAGGAGAGTTTTCCTGGAGAAGCAATGACTGAGCTGAGATCTGAAGTATAAAAAGAGCTAGATAAGCTAAGGACAGAGGGTATGAAAAACTAGCAAGTGCATAGGCCCTGTGTTTGAGGGGACATGGCATACCCAAAACCTGAAAGTTGGATGAAGAGTGAGCTGAAGAGTATTGAAGGATGAGGTTAGAGTGGTAAGCAGGGGCCACACCATGCAAGTCTGTGTAAATCGCAACAGATTTTAGAACAATGAGAAGCCATCCTATGATTTTAAACTGGGAGTAATTTTGTAAAGTAACTCTTTTTATTAAAAATTTTTAATGTTTATCTTTGAGAGAGTGAGAGAGAGATACAGAGATACAGAGCATTAGTGGGGGATGGACAGAAAGAGAGGGAGACATAGAATCTGAAACTGGCTCCAGGCTTTGAGCCTGTCAGACATGGGGCTTGAACTTATGAACCATGAGATCATGACCTGGGCCAAAGTTGGATACTTAACCAACTGAACCACCCAGGTGCTGTGAAAAGTTGCTCTTATATAGTGTTCAGAGAAAATTGGACAGAGACAAATAAAGGACTTGAAACTTATTAGGAAACATCTATAGATCTAGGAGGCAGATGCTAGTAGCATGGTCTTAGGTAGTGACAGTAGAGATGGAGAGAAATGGATAAGACTAAGAGATACTTAGGAGTCAGAATTAATAGGATGTTAAGATAGATTGGGTGTGGGGAATTTCAGAGAGAAGGATGACAAGAACACTTCTCAGTTTCTGATTTGCTTAATCAAATGGCTAATGCTGACATTTGCTTAGATATTAAAAGATGACCAGGGATATTGTATGGAATGTGAGAGTGGAGGGAGGAGTTTCTTGCAAACTAATTTTCTTTCTTTCTTTCTTTCTTTCTTTCTTTCTTTCTTTCTTTCTTTCTTTCTTTCTTTCTTTCTTTCTCTCTTTCTTTTCCTTCCTTCCTTCCTTCATTCTCTCTCTCTCTCTCTCTCTCTTTCTTTCTTTCTTAATGAGAGACACATGAGATGTTAAATTTCTAGGGAAGAATGTAGTTGAAGAGGGGAATGGTTGGAATTTTGAGCAGAGTAGAGAAAGTTTGAAATCTAGTGAGTACATAAATACATAAGAATAGTAGTAAAGTTACTAAGTAGGTGAGAGATGCTTTGAGATTGGTGATGAATTTATAGCAGAGATAATCTGCCCTGTTATATATTCAAGATTATGACTTTTTAAAAAATATTTTTATTTATTTCTAGGAGAGAGAGAGAGACACAGCGTGAGCAGGGGAGGGTCAGAGAGAGAGGGAGTCACAGACTGAAACAGGCTCCAGGGTCTGAGCTGGCAGTTAGCACAGAGCCCGATGCGGGGCTCGAACCCACAAACCGCGAGATCATGACCTAAGCGAAAGTCGGACGCTTAACCGACTAAGCCACCCAGGTGCCCCAAGATTATGACTTTCTTGACAGTTAACAAAAGCATGAAGAAAGCTGATAATTGAGCCAGGATTTGGATTTTGATAGAGGTTACAATGAAGAGGCAGAGATATTAAGAAATTCAGGCTATATAGTGTTACTGATATTATGGGGCAACATAAAGAAGAAAGTGGAGAATGGGGAGAGTTGATAGATTGAGAAAAAGTAGATCTGTTGATGGACTGGAAGTTCAGTAAGACTGAACCATGCAGTTGGTGTAATTGGGCCATTTTGCTCAACAGAGTAGAGGAAATGGTCAGATAGGAGGCTGGTTGAGTTCAAGATTTCAGAGCTAGAAAAACTTTTGGGATATGACAAATTGCAGGTTATGACCCTGGGAGTGGGTGTCTGAAGAGAAATGGAAAGATTGTTGCAGAGGATTTGGTGAAGAAACTGTGAGGCCGACGTATTGGAAGACTCATCTGCATGTATAATAGAGTTACCTATGGTGACTTTAGGTGAGGTTGGATTTGAAAAATATTTAGGAAATATGTGAGGTAATAACTTTGAGTTTTCTATTCTCATGGTATATTCATTGGCATGAATCTATTCAAAGCAGAATAGGGACATATTTCCCAATACAAAAGGTAAATAATATCTAACATTTGTATGTTAAATTTTATTTTACATACTCATATCTTACCTATATTGGATAGTCTTACTAAAATGGGTGTATCTAGTGAGAATCTATATAGTCCATAGTGTTACATCATACCAAATATGAAATTCTATGCACATAAACACATAACAGATCTGTTTTCCTCACATTTATATCAGTTGCCTTTTTAAAAAAAGTTTTTTATTTTGAGGGAGGGTGTGTGGAGGGGTAGAGAGAGGGAGAGAGAATCCCAAGTAGTCTCCACACTGTAAGTGTGGAGCTTGGTGCGGGGACTTGAACCCAAGAACCTTGAGATCATGACCTGAGCCCAAGTCAGATGCTTAACCGGCTAAGCCATGTAGGTGCCCCATTATCAGTTACCTTCTTTCTCTGCATCACAAACTACTCCAGAACATTGTGGATAGTAACAATCACATTTCTTTAGCTCACAAGTTTTCACTCAATTAAGTGGTTCTGCTAAGTTGGGCTAGGTTTAACTTATCTTGATAATTTTACCCATGAATTTGTGGTAGAATGCTGAGTCGCTTGGTAACTGACTGATCTGGGATGGCTCAAATGGATGACTAAGAGGGCTCCTTCTGTGGTCTCTCATCATTGAAAAGCCTCATAGGTCTTTACATAGCAGCTAGGGTGGGTTCCAGGACCTTAAGTGGAAGTGCTATGCCTTTTGACCTGTAGGCTTAGAATGGACACAAAGTCATTTACACCACATGCTGTTGGCCAAAGCAAACCATAAGGCCAGCTTGGACTCAAGGGTTAGGGAAATAGACTTTATCTCTTGAAGGAAGGAGTTACAAAGTCACACTGCCAAGGGGTGTGGATATAGGAGGGAAAATAACCACAGCTACATTTTTTCCCCTTGTAAACAATCTACCACAACATCCTGTGTGTGGGAATGTAAGATATAGCTGAAACATCATGCACTGGATTTTATAAACCTGCGTTCCTGCTCTATCACTCCCACATATTTGTCATGTATCCTTGGATCATCCCTTTTTTTTTTATAAAGCAACAAGGGAATAAGGTAGGAAGATTATTAGCTGATAATAGCCATTTGCCTACATTCATTAGTGATGGTCCAGTGAGAACATTGATTGGTGTTTTAAGTGGCTTTATCATTGAAATATGTTTATGCCAGTAACATCCCACATTTCTTTAATGTGGGAATTCATAAAAATTTTGAGGAGTTAATACCTCAGTGATATCTGTGGGATATTGTTGTGCTTCCATGGCTTGAAGGGCTTGTCAAGTAAGGAAATTAGCTGGAAAGGTGGAAGGCTGATGACTGAAAGTTCTCTATTAACCCTGCTGTGTTCTATTATGCATTTCATGTGTTTGATATTCTCTTCCATCTGTGGAACCCCAGGGATTCATGTGCTAAGAGCTCAGAGGTTGGGATAGAGGCAGAAAACTGCTGGACTTCAGAGGAGGGCACAGAAGGTCTGGAAAGTGTGGAGTGAAATGAAGCAGAAAATGAATGAGCAGATAAAACTGGTGGAAAGTACAAGATCAAGAAATTGTTATTAAAAAGGTATTAGTACAGAAGGAGGGCATTTTTTTGAGGACTGGTTTAAACAAGGAATTGCATACAATTTGTGGCCCAATCTAAGGGTTGTGAGAGTGAGTCGTAAATAAGGAAAGTCTCTTATTTTAATGCAATATTGCATATGACCCCCTTCAAAAAATTATATGATGCAGAAGAAATCATGACTCTGTGTTATGTACTATGGTGAGATATTAACACAGCAGTGACTGCTGGATTTTCCTTAACATTATTTTTATATTTAAATATAACATACTTAAAGAAAATTACAGCTTTAAGTGTAGAACTCAAAGAATTTTCACTAAGTGATCACATGTAGTGATTACTAGCTATATGAAGCAACAGAACGTTGCCAGAACCCATCAATCCCCCTCATGCCCATCATAGTCACTACCCTTCCCCACCAACAAAGGGAACCACTATCTTGACTTCTAATTCCACACTTTTTATACATGAAAGTATACAGTAGACTTTTGTATTTGGTCTTTTTGCTCAAAATGATGCTTTTTAGACTCATTCTTGTTATTGTATATAGATAGTCTGTTCAAGTTTATTTTTGATAGTATTGCACTGAATGAACGTGTGGGTCTTTGTTTATCCATTACACTGGAGAATAACGTTTGCATTATTTCACGTTTTAAGTATTTAATTGCATTTTATTTTGAATATTTTTTAATGTTTGTTTGAGAGAGAGGGGAGAGGGAGAGAGAGAGAGAACACACACACATGCATGCACGCATGAACAAGTGGAGAGAGGCAGGGATGGGGGAGAGAGGGAGAATCTCAAGTAGTCTCCACACTGTTGCACAGTGTCAGATGGAAGGCTTGAACCCACGAACCATGAGGTCATGACCTGGGACAAAATAAAGAGTCAGATGCTTACCAACTAAGCCACCCAGGAAACCTTTCGTCACATTTTAAAAGCAAGTTGTTGAGCGGCGGCAAGGGGGTGCTCGAGCCAGGGAGTGTGGGATGGCGCTGCCGGCTCAGAGCATGCCTGGGAGGTGGAATAAGCCAGGCAGGTGGACTCGATGAGACAAAACCTGAACAGCCCCTGCTCCAAGTGTCCAGGAATTGAGAGGAAAGAAGGAACAAGGATGCATGAATCAAGGAGGAGTCTTATTAACCTGAGCAACTGAAAGTGTGATGTGCACAGCCTCACTACTCTCCTGATTTTTGGACAGAGAAGGCCTGAAGCTATAGGACACTGAACCACAGGAGTTTGGGAGGAAAAGAGACAGTCCACTAAGAAGACAACCTCATAGGGCTACCTCAAGAAATAAGCCAAAGTACACATGGTGGAGAGTCCCAAATACCACTACAAGTAGGGAAATAAAATAACCAAGTCTCAACAAGAGAGACCAAGAGACACCATTCAAAGAACACTTTCTGAACAGACAGGCCCTGGACATTAAATGAGCCTTCTTTACTATGTCAGTACTCACAGGTGCAGAGTGCATAACAAGCTTTTAAAACTAACAAGAGACAGAAAGCTAGCCAAAATGACAAAATGGAAGAACTTTCCTCTAAAGAAATTCCAGGAAGAAATGACAACTAAAGAACTGCTCAAAACAGATATAAGCAACAAAACTGAACAAGAATTTAGAACAATAGTCATAAAATAAATTGCTGGGCTTGAAAAAGGCATGGAAGACATCAGCAAAGCTATTGCTACAAAGACTATGGACCTTAAAAAGAGTTGCGATGAATTAAAAAATGTTATAAATGAGGTGCATAATAAAGTGGGGGTGTCCAATGCATGAATTGAAGAGGCAGAGAGGAGAATAGGTGAATTAGAAGACACAGTTATAGAAAAAGAGGAAGGCAAGTAAAAGAGATAAACTGATCCAGGAGTGCAAAAGGAGAGATCGAGGACTGAGTGATACAATCAAACAGAACAATATCCTTATCATAGGAATTCCAGAAGAGGAAGAAAGAGGGAAAGGCACTGAAGGAGTCCTTAAATAAACTATAGTAGAGAACTTCCCCAATCTGGGGACGGAAACAGACACTGAAATCCAAGAGGCACAGAGAACTCCCCTCAGACATAACTTGAATTGATCTTCTGCATGACATATCATAGCAAAACTTGCAAAATATGAGGACAAAGAATTCTGAAAGCAGCTAGGGATAAAAGGGCCCTAACGTACAAAGGAAGACCTATCAGAGTAGTTACGGACCTATCTACTGAAATTAGGCAGGCCAGAAAGGAATGGCAGGAAATCTTCAATGTGATGAATGGAAAAAATATGCAGCCAAGAATCCTCTATCCAGCAAGCCTGTCATTTAGAATAGAAGGAGAGTTAAAGGTCTTCCCAAATAAATAAAAATTGAAAGAATTCATCACCACTAAATCAGCCCTACAAGAAATCCAAAGGGGGACTCTCTGAGGGAAATGTTGCAAGGAACACAAGGTATCAGAGACACCACCACAAGCATGAATCCTCCAAAGAACGCAATGACTCTAAACTCATATTTTTCAATAATAACATGGAATATAAATGCACTACATGCTCCAATCGAAAGGCATAGGGCAGCAGAATGGATTAAAAAAAACCCAAATCCATCTATTTGCTGTCTACAAAAGACTGATTTTAGACCTAAGGACACCTTTCCGATTGAAAGTAAGGGGATAGACAAATATCTACCATGCTACTGGAATTCAAAAGAAATCTGGAGTAGCCATACTTATCTCAGAAAAACAGAACTTTAAAGATAGTAACAGGGATGACGAAGGGCATTATATAATAATTACAGGATCTACCCATCAGGAAGAGCTAACAATTATAAATGTCTATGCACCAAATATGGGAGCACCCAAATACATAAAATAATCACAAACAGAAACAATCTTATGGATAAGAATGTGCTAATAGCAGGGGATATTAATACTCCATTTACAGCAATGGACAGATCAACTAGACAGAAAATCACTAAAACAATGGACTGGAATGACACATTGGACCAGATGGATATGACAGATATATTTAGAACTCTACATCCTGGGGCGCCTGGGTGGCTTAGTTAAGCATCTGACTTTCGCTTGGGTCGTGATCTCGCGGTTCGTGAGTTCGAGCCCCGCGTCGGGCTCTGTGCTGACTGCCAGCTCAGAGCCTGGAGCCTGTTTCAGTCTGTGACTCCCTCTCTCTCTGACCCTCCCCTGCTCACGCTGTCTCTCTCTCCTAGAAATAAATAAAATATTAAACAAAAAAAAATTAAAAAAAAAAAAAGAACTCTACATCCTGAGGTCATGGAATTCACTTTCTTCTCAAGTGCACATGGCACATTCTCCATGATAGATCACATACTGGGTCATAAAGTAGCCCCCAATAAATATAAAAGAATGGAGAGCATACCAAACACACTTTCATGTCTCAATGCTATGAAACTTGATTATCAATCACAGGAAAAAGTCTGGACACCCCCCAGAAATATGGAGGCTAAAGAACAGCCTACTAAACAATGAATGGGTCAATCAGGCAATTAGAGAAGAAGTTAAAAAATATATGGAAACAAATGATAATGAAAATACAGCAATCCAAACTAAATGGGATGCGGCAAAGGCAGGCCTAAGAGGAAAGTACATTTCACTCCAGACCTATATCAAGAAATTAGAGAAAGGACAAATACAAAATCTAACAGCTCACCTAAAGGAACTAGAAGGAGAGCAACAAGAGCACCCCAAACCTAGTAGAAGAAGAGAAATAATAAAAATCAGGGCAGAAATAAACAATATAGAATCCAAAACAACAGTTGAACAGATCAATGAAGGGAAGAGTTGGTTTTTTGAAAAAATAAAGAAAATTGATAAACCTCTAGCTAGGCTTCCCAAAGAGAAAAGAGAGAGCACTCAAATAGATAAAATCAAGAATGAAAATGGATTTATTACAACCAACCCCTCAGAAATACAAGCAATTATCAGGGAATACTATGAAAAATTATATGCTAACAAAATGGACAACATAGAAGAAATGGACAAATTCCTAAAGACACACTACCAAAATTCACATGAGAAGAGATAGAAAATCTGAGCAGACCCATAACTAGTAAAGAAATTGAATCAGTTATCAAAAATCTCCCAATAAATAAGAGCCCTGGGCCAGATGGCTTCCCTGGGGAATTCTTTTTTCATTTTTATTATTATTATTTTTTACAAATTGTTTATTGTCAAGTTGGTTTCCATATAACACCCAGTGCTCATCCCTACAAGTGCCCTCCTCTATGCCCATCTCCCCCCTACGCCCCCCCCCACACCCAATAGTCCTCAGTTTGTTCTCAGCATTCAAGAGTCTCTCATGGTTTGCCTCTCTCCCTCTCTCCCCCACTATTTCTTCCATTCTTCTCTCCCTGGGAAATTCTATCAGATATTTAAAACAGAGTTAATACCCATTCTTCTCAAGCTATTCCAAAAAATAGAAATCGAAGGAAAACTTCCAGACTCATTTTATGAAGCCACCATCACTTTGGTTCCCAAGCCAGACAGAGACCCAACAAAAAAAGAGAACTACAGGCCAATATCCTTGATGAATACAGATGCAAAAATCCTCAACAAGATACTTACAAATCGAATCCAACAGCACATAAAAAGAATTATCCACCATGATCAAGTGGGATTCATTCCTGGGTTACAGGGCTGGTTCAATATTTGCAAATCAATCAATGGGATACATCACATTAACAAAAGAAAAGATAAAAACCATATGATCCTGTCGATAGATGCAGAAAAAACATTTGACAAAATACAGCTTTGCTTCTTAATAAAGACCCTCGAGAAAGTCAGGATAGAAGGAACTTACTTAAACATCATAAAAGCCATTTATGAGAAGCCCATAGCTAATATCATCCTCAATGGGGAAAATCTGAGAGCTTTCCCCCTGAGATCAGGAACATGACAGGGATGTCCACTCTCACCACTGTTCTTTAACATAGTGCTGGAAGTCCTAGCATCAGCCATCAGACACCAAAAGGAAATCAAAGGCATCAGAATTGGTAAAGAAGAAATCAAACTTTCACTTTTTGCAGATGACATGATACTCTACATAGAAAACCTGACAGACTCCACCAGAAGCCTACTAGATTGGATCCATGGATTCAGCAAAGTTTCAGGGTACAAAATCAATGTACACAAATCGGTTGCATTTTTGTACACCAATAGTGAAGCAACAGAAAGAAATCAAGAAACTGATCCCATTCACAATTGCACAAAAAACCCATAAAATATCTAGGAATAAACCTAACCAAAGATATAAGAGATCTTTATGATGAAAAGTACAGAAATCTCGTGAAGGAAATTGAAGAAGTCACAAAGAAATGGAAAAACATTCCATGCTCATGGATTGGAAAAATAAATGTTGTTGAAATATCATTACTACCCAAAGCAATCTACACATTCAATGCAATCCCAATCAAATTTGTACTACCATTCTTCTCAAAGTGAGAACAAACTATCCTAGAATTTGTATGGAACCACAAAAGACCCCAAATAGCTAAAGTAATCTTGAAGAAGAAAACCAAAATGGGAGGCACCACAATCCCAAACTTTAGCCTCTACTACAAAGCTGTAATCATCAAGACAGTATGGTATTGCCACAAAAACAGACATATAGAGCAATGGAGTAGAATAGAGAACCCAGAATTGGACCCACAAATGTATGGCCAACTAATCTTTGACAAAGCGGGAAAGAGTATCCAGGTGAAAAATACAGCCTCTTTGACAGATGGTGCTGGGAGAGCTGGACAGTTACATGCAGAAGAATGAAACTAGATTATTTTCTCACACCACACACAAAAATAAACTCAAAATGGATAAAGGACCTGAATGTGAGACAGGAAACCATCAAAACCCTAGAGGAGCAAGCAGGAAACAACCTCCTTGACCTCAACCACAGCAACTTCTTCCTTGATACATCCCCAAAGGCAAGGGAATCAAGAGCAAAAATTTACTATTGGGACCTCATCAAGATAAAAAGCTTCTTCATGGCAAAGGAATCAATCCATAAAACTAATAGGCAACTGACGGAATGGGAAAAGATAGTGCAAATGACATATAGGATAAAGGGTTAGTATCTAAAATCTATAAGGAACTCACCAAACTCCACACCTGAAAAACTAATAATCCAGTGAATAAATGAGCAGAACACATGAACTGAGATTTCTCCAAAGAGGACATCCAGATGGCCAACAGACACATGAAACGATGCTCAGTGTCCCTCATCATCAGGGAAATGCAGATTAAAACCACACTGAGATACCACCTCACAGCCAGTCAGAGAGGGAAAAATGAACAAATCAGGAGACTATACATGCTGGTGAGGATGTGGAGACACGGGCACCCTCCTCCACTGTTGGTGGGAATGTAACCTGGTGCAGCCCCTCTGGAAAACAGTGTGGAGGTTCCTCAAAATGTTAACAATAGAACTCCCCTATGACCCAGAAATAGCACTGCTAGGAATTTACCCAAGGGCTACAGGAGTGCTGATGCATAGGGGCACATGTACCTCAATGTTCATAGCAGCACTCTCAACAATAGCCAAATCACGGAAAGAGCCTAAGTGTCTATCAACTGACGAATGGATCAAGATGTGGTTCATCTATACAATGGAATACTATATGGCTATGAGAAAGAATGAAATCTGGCCATGTGTAGCAACATGGATGGACCTTGAGGGTGTTATGCTGAGTGAAATAAGTCAGGCATAGAAAGACAGATACCATATGTTTTCATGTATGGGTGGATTAGGAGACACTTAACAGAGGACCAAGGGGGAGAAGGGGAAAAATAGTTGGGAAGAGGGAGGGAGGCAGACCATGAGACTCTTGAATACTGAGAACAAATTGAGGGCTGATGGGGGAGGGGGAGAGAGGAAGGGGCAATGGGCATGGAGGAGGGCAGTTGTGGGGATGAGCACTAGGTGTTATATGGAAACCAAGTTGACAATAAACTAAGAAAGATAAATAAATAGCCCAAAAAATCCAGCTGTTTCACTTTGAATTTTGATGATAATGATCACATTAAATGCTCTTGAAGGGGCGCATTGGTGGCTCAGTCGGTTAAGCGTCCAACTTCGGCTCAGGTCATGATCTCACAGTTCGTGAGTTCAATCCCCATGTTGGGCTCTGTTCTGACAGCTGGCTCAGAGCCTGGATCCTTTTTCAAATTCTGTGTCTCCCTCTCTCTCTGACCCTCCCTTGCTCACACTGTTTCTCTCTCTCTCTCTCAGAAATAAATAAAAAACATAAAAAAAATAAATGCTCTTGAATACAAAACAATAGTGAATGAAAAGTTAAAACAGCTTTCCAAATAAAGCAAGCTTGCCTATTTGCACATAAATAATTCTGAATAACAGTTTCTGATTTTACACATCCTGGAAGGCAACACTCTGGACAAATTCAAAGGTGAAACTTCAGGGTTATGTTTGGGAACAAACAGGAGTTTGTTGCGGTGGGAGCACTACTGTGATACATAGACAGTGGGGATGACAGAGGTGGGGCTGGGCACCGTGAAGGCCTGCACTGGAGACTGTGGTTAATGCAATGTCTATGATGAGGCCCTGAAGGGTACTGTATATTAGAAGGATGAATCTTGCAAGGATCGTTGGGGAAAAGAATTTAAGAGGTTGGTTGTTGTGGGACAGGCACTAAGAATCTGAGGCACTAGGAGTATTAGGAGCTCATACTTAATCCTGTAGGTATTAGGTCACAGTAAAGGTTGAAGAGGGACACGAATAGATAGATAGAATTTAAATATATACAGACTGGTAGCCTGTATAGTGTGATCTGAATAAAGGAAGTAGGACTAGAATGAGGGTGGCTGACAGAGAGTCTCTTGCAGTCACACAAGGAAGAAAAATTATGAAGTCATGACCAAGATAAGGCCTTGGGAATAGGAAAGGGAAATTTTTGAGAGGTTTATTAAGTTGATGTATTTCGAGCACTTGCTCATGTTTTGGGATAACATTGGATAACCAGCTGGGGATGGCAGGAAGCTCATGCCCACGTCTGAGGGATGGGACAGGTAATAATGTCACTCATAAGAGTAGGAGATGGAGAACTCATTTAGGTGGAACAAAGGATTCCCTTTGGGACCAATTACCTTGTGAACACCCATGACACATTTAAATGCAGATGTTTCATGAGTATTTGGCCTCTGTATCAGGAAATCAGGAGACAGGACCGGTGAATGATTCACATACAGAAATCAGTTGAATCATGCATATGCAGTAGATAAGGCAGGAGAGGGCTGAGGAACATCATGATGAGAACCCTAACACATCATAGAAGCATGGAGAGGGGTAGCCCTAGAAAATGATTTTGAAAGAGAGGTTGGTTGGGGAGTTGGCAAAACGCAGGAGAAAGTGGTGTCATAGAACCTGTGGCGGAGCTTGCATGCTTGCAAAATACCTTGTGATGTTTACGTAGTGTTAGATGTAACCATAGAAAGTAGTGCTTTTTAATTGAGTGCGGTCCAGAGCAGGTACCCTTTGAGGCAGACCACCTCCCTGTGAAGGACTCTGCCTACATCAGAGATCAGGAGGGTGTACTCTACCAGCATTTGGACCTAATTCTAATAGCCCCTGGTTTTCATATTGTGGTGGAGAGTTGGGACTTTTTCACTTTGAGGATAATGATTTCCTCTCTGTTTTTTCTTCTCTTTGTTTTTAGAGAAAAAAATTTTTCAGGTAGAAATATCTTTTCTGTGCAGTATTTTAACAGAAGTATCAGAGTTCCTTTAAAATTTTAAGCTAACTAGAGAAGTACAACATCTGTGGCAAATTTTAGTTTTTAATTTAATCCTGTGTTGAGTTTGTCATGCATTTGGACTGTGGATTTCTTCAGAGCAGAAGCAAGGCATATTTATGTTCATGTCCCCAGGGCCTAACTCAGAGTTTGGCCTGTGGAAGTGCTTAAGAAGTGCTTATTTTTGTCGTTGTTGTTCGTGAATGCACAGCTCCATTCCTGAGAGCGTCCAAGCTGTCTTGAATCTTTTTGCCTTTCAATATCTCATGTCACTGAATTATGCCAGTACATCTTCGGGATTTTCATAATTCTTCTTTTTTTTTAAGCACTTAAAGTTCGGTATCTGTTCCCTCCCTCAAGTGTTCAAGCAAAATGAGAAGTTATTTTAAGGTGGTACCGATGCTGCAGCATTTGAGAATAGGAACTGAAATGGAGCCTAAGGTATTGAGGTTGAGACAGAAAACTCTCAAAATGCTCCTGCTACTCTGTCATTTCTACAAGGTCTCTTGTTTCTACTTCTCTTTGTTCTCTCTCTTTAAAATATTTATTTTGAAAAATTTAAATCCGATGCTACCATATGGAGTAGGATATAACCAAATGCCTTAGTAACCCTTTGCCTTAACTGTCAAGAACTTTACAATGCCAAAATTAGTCTTACTAATGTCACATCTGTTCCACTATACCGACCAATTCCTTTGTGTTTGTCAGAAGGAAGCTCAGAGTGAGTTATGCTAGACTGAGAAAGAATTACCAATAAGGGAGTCATGGTCTTCGTGAGACTTGGAGGTGATGGTCAGAGGAGAGCCTTCCGGATCACAGCTCTAAATTCCCTGCCTGCATCAGGAATGAATTTATCGTCTTTTCCCACATGGCTTATTGTATGCTTCCAAAAAGAATAATTATGGGGCTTTCATTGATTGAAGAAAGTGTATTTTGTATTTCCATTTGGAAAATGCTGTCTTTGGATTTTAAGCTTCTAAGCAAAATATAAATTATCTTGTCGCTGTTCCCTTCTTTTCTATGACTATTGCTAGAGGATGATCGGATTTTGCACATTACGTACCCATTCTAAGTTCAACTCTTTTTCAGGGCTCTACAAATTTAGTGCTTATCATGACTGTGACAGGAGGTAGTGGTAGCAACAATGGCATTTGCTCATTGTCCCCATATGTACAGAAGTATTTCCTGTTTGCTTGCCAGTATGATGGGATTCCTTTTTCAGAAGTTTTACCACTCATAGCTATTATAAAATGAGAAGTAAAAATAAATGTTTTTGAGTAGAGGAAAAGTTTTATAGGAAGAAGTAATAAAAGATCTGATTTCATCATCCCATTTCTATGCTCTGTATATATTGCATTTGAGCAATTTTCTCTTTTGTTTTTTTCCTCTGTGCTATTTATACTTCACTTATGAAGATAAATCAGATCTTTCTCAGCTAATGAAAAGTTGTCTTATTTAATAATTCAGAAATATCTTATTTCTCGGTGGGAAAGATTTTCTCTTTAAAAAAGTTTATCATTTTAGATTTTTTTTGTTGACAAAGTCGGAGCTATATCATGTGTATATTCTTAGAATATAAATGGGCAATCAAGTTCATGAAGGTAAACCATTGAATTGTTTCTGAGCCTTTTCTTTTCTGAAAGTGTCCTGTCCTTTCTTTTCTTTTCTTTAGGGAATCAGCAGTCTCTTCAGTTCTTTAAAGGTGGTGCGTCTCTTGCGACTGGGCCGTGTTGCTAGGAAATTGGACCATTACCTAGAGTACGGAGCTGCAGTCCTTGTGCTCTTGGTGTGTGTGTTTGGACTTGTTGCCCACTGGCTGGCCTGCATATGGTACAGCATCGGGGACTACGAGGTCATTGATGAAGTGACGAACACAATCCAAATAGACAGTTGGCTCTACCAGCTGGCCTTGAGCATTGGGACTCCATATCGCTATAATACCAGTGCAGGGATATGGGAAGGAGGACCCAGCAAGGATTCTCTGTACGTGTCCTCTCTCTACTTTACCATGACAAGCCTTACAACCATAGGATTTGGAAACATAGCTCCTACCACAGATGTGGAGAAGATGTTTTCGGTGGCCATGATGATGGTTGGCTGTAAGTATCTTGTTTTTCTTTTTAAATGACGAAAAAAATTGTTGTTGTTGGTTTTCCAGGTCCCGGTCTCTAGCAGGATTAAAATGAAACTACTTTGTCTTCAGAAAGGTGTTTAATCCATAATATTTGCATTGCTTTAATTTTTATCCAGCCTTAAAAAATAAACATGCAAGCTAATACATTTTACTTTTCGGGATGTATGAACACATGAAAAACAGTGTGGCTAGAGTGGTATGAGAATCAGAATGGGAACTCTTTGATTTAATTCTATTCACCGTCTTCTAACGGGCAGAGTTCTTTCCAAGAGAGACCAGCATCTAGAAAAGCAGTGTCTGGCACATCGCATAGGTTTTGTTGGCAGTGTATTCCAAAAAAGCAGCCAGGATATGATGGGTGATACATAGTTTAGAAAATACTTTAGTTAGTAATTGAATTCTTGACTAATGTTGATTTCAGGATAGTTTTCTGTAGGTTTTTACAATAAGAATAATAAGAAAGTTTTCCAAATCTTGTCTCCATTGCAAACACTCTAGGTTAATAAAAACTCTAGGTTTAATATATGCTCCTTTGAGAAATTGGAAAGATTAGTAAATACAAGCTCATTTGGCAGTGACAAGAATATCTGGCAGTTAGTAGGCATCCTTAGTACTAAATTCCTGGATAGTGTTCCTGGGACTAGAATGTTCTCTAAAGGAGTTGAAAGACCATGGTTCTATACTCAGACTGAGATTGGATTGTGTCAGAAGATCAGAATATTAAGGAAATAGATCTCAAGGAAGGTCTTTTAAAAGAAGATTATGGGGGACACTTCACCATCATCTAAGCCTTCAAGTTGACTTAGATGATTTATCCAAACCTAATTCTGACCCCCAGAGTAACCTTAAGATCATCGTACTGGAGATATGGTTAGTGTCATTAATACCTCTTAAACCTTTAGGTCATGGTCATTGGTTTGTGGTATAAGACATCCTTTCTGAGATTCCACAATGTGGAGGTTTATGTTTTTTTGAAGTTTGTTTATTTTGAGAGAGAGAGGGGAAAAAAAGCATGAGTGGAGCAGGGGCAGAGGCAGAGAGAGCGGCAGAGAGAATCACAAGCAGGCTCTGCACTAATAGTGCAGAGCCCAACGCGAGTCTTGAGCTCATGACCTGAAAGATAGAGTCAGCTGCTTAACCGACTGAACCACCCAGGTAGCCCTATATTTTGACAATGATGGGAAAGATGTTAAGAATATCAAGGAATATCAGGAATATCAAGAGGCCTATGAAAGGTCAATGTCTTCGGTCAAAGTAAGGTAGTTTTCACATTTTCAGAACTGATAATATTTGACAGCTATTGGAGCACCAATGTTGGCAGTTCAGCTTCCATCTCTGTGCTCCTCTGTGCAAGCACAAAAACAAGAAGGCACAGGTTATATTCACTGTTTAGAGTTAAAGAGGTAGACTGAGAATGACAAGTGCTGTATGCTTCAGAGGTTTGTGGGAGGAAATATGTTCCTTCATGCAAAAAGATCCTGATGATTAAACTGTTGTCCGTATACCCAATGTGGTAAGATGTATCGGTGATTTATAAATTCAGAAGACAGCATTTTGTCAGATGTGGTAATTATTGCTGTACTGCTTTTAGTATTATATAATGCATTTTACCTTACACTTGACCATTGTCAGATTAACAAAGTTATCTTGAAGCAATTATTGATTCACTGGAAGTTGCAGAGAAGACCTTTGTGCCTTTTGCCTAGTTTCCTCCAATAATGACATCCTGTAGAATCCAGCACAAGATCAACATTGGCACTGGTACAACATGTGTATATATATAGTTCTGTGTTGTTGTTGTTGTCGTTTATCATGTGAAGATTCCTGTAACTACCATTGAAATCAATATACAGAATTGTTCCATCACCACAGAAACCTTTCTCAGGTTACCCCTTTATAGTTCTACCCACCCCTTCCCCTACAGCGTCCCTAGCCCCTGGCAACTACTGATTTGCTCTTCACCTATGTAATGTGATTTTGAGAATGTTATGTAAATGGAATCATGAAAAATGTGACCTTTTGACATTGGCTTTTTCCAGTCAACATAACCCCTTGAAATCCATCAAAACTTTATTTGGTTCACTTGGTCCCATTCTTTCTCTACTTCATGTGTGGCCAATATATTGCTATATCTAAATGCCTTTATCTTTCTTTACTTTTTTTTAGTTCTTGACTTGATATCAAGATGAAGACCTAGTCTCAAACTTGGTCCTTTTCTTTTCTGAATTTCTGCTATTTCCTTTTAACAGTTGAGCAGTAGCTTTCTCTTTATAAACTAGCTTCTGATATACATACATATATATATATATATATATATATTTTTTTTTTTGCCTGTTGACTTTAGGGTTTTTTTTTTTTTAATGCCTCAAGTCCAGTTTCTATTGCCAACATTGTTCCAGGGAGATACCTTTTAATTTCCTTCTTAGTTCTTGGGTCCTTAGTAATTTAATGGTATGTTTCCTTTGCAACAACCCAAGAAGTTGATAGAAAACTGTCAAGACTCATGAAGTGTAACAGTAACTTCTCACAATTCCAAAATTTATTAGACACAGAAGCTCAAAATATCAATCAAATGTGCCTATTGAAGCTATTTGTAAACTTAGTATCACTTTTTTCCCCCTACAATAACACCAAGGAAAACAAAACAAGCTCCTACTGTTCCCAGAATGTGTTGTTGGCCATAGATATAGCGGGGGATTTAGTCTCTCTCTGTCTGCCTCTCTGTGTGTGTGTGTGTGTGTGTGTGAGAGAGAGAGAGAGAGATAGGGAAGGAGAGTGAGGGAAGTGGGAGGTAGAAAACAGAAAGGTTCATGCTTTTAGTTGTGTTAAGATTCTAGTCCATCCATGCTGGCCGTTTGAGAAATACCACTTACAACCTTAAAACACAGTAACTGAGAAAAGTGTTTTATCAGAGGGTTGATGGAGATGCCAATTGCCTATATGCTGTCGAGAAAAAAGCCTATATTCTGCGGAAAAAATAATCACTACTTGTAAATCATAGCTTCTTTTTCTGGAGAGAATCATCTGGAATTTTCATGCCTTTTAGCAAAATTGAGGAATTTTAGTGGCGACAATTACACTTCCTAGGTCCTTTCCGAGCCCTCTTCTTCTCTTCTTTCTTTAATGGGCTTTCCTCTCTGACCTCTAGGTCCTCTCCACCACCCGCTCCACCCCCCACGACGCTGAATTTCATGTGGACTCCATCCCAGAACACAGTCTCAAGGTTCTCCTTGTTTCTGTCAGACAAATCTTTAGACAAAATTTATGACCGAGGCATCCCTTCAATCCCAGTCACCCTGTGTTCCCTCCTGATTCCTTCTGCATCAGCAAGATCCCAGGGTTTTCTTTTTCCTGCTATCTGGAGATTTATTAGACTTAAATCTTTTGTTCTATCATTTGCCCAAGATGGAGAATCCCCTTGCTCAGTTTACAGAACTAGAAAAGTTTTTTGGATCTTCTCAACATGGTCTACCATGCATTCTTTATCTCAGTTGTGTCTCTTCTCAGCTCTGGCATACTCTATGCCTTGAGTAGAACTCCATGGCTCTGGTAGCAGCCATTATACCACCTCCAGATAGTTAACTCTCTCCCATTCCTCTGTATTTGTCCATGAACCTGACAACTCTGCTGACATTCATGAAATTCACTACCCGAAGACATTTATTTCACAAATAAAAAATATTTGTGAAAAGATATTTTTGTGTTTAGTTCTGCAGCAGTAGTGGAACATAGCATACTTTGAAAAAATGTATTCTTTATTTTTGGGAGTGAGTGAGCAGGGGAGGGACATAGACAGCAGGGAGACAGGAGACAGAGAATCTCAAGCAAGCCCTGCATTGTCAGCGCAGAGCTTGATGCAGGGCTCGAACTCAAAAACACCGAAATCATGACCTGAGCCAAAATCAAGGGTCAGGCCTTCAATTGACTGAGACACCCAGGCGCCCTGCATACTTTTTTTTTTTTTTTTTAAGATCAAGATGTGGGTAATCTCTTTGCTTACTTGCAGAGTAAATATTTCATGATGCCTTCATGAAATGTTCACTAATCCATTTCATTTGTATAATCTTATTGATCCCCAAATAATTTTCTTTTTTCCAAAGATTAGCAGACTAATTTTGCTTCTATTCAGAAAGCACCTTAGTGCACTCATGATTTGTTTTGATGACTATAAAACAAAGCAGTATGAGAATGGAATTTTTCTGATATGATTTTCCTTTTGTCTTAATGTATTTTTATGAATCTGTTTCTAAATATTTATCAGGGAAGCAATTACTTAGTTTCTTCTTCATTACTAAATGATCATATAAATTATATTTTACTTTAATCCAACCATTATAAATATCTATACACTTGCATCTTTTACTATAATTTTTAAAAAAAGAAACAAAATATAAGTTATAAATAACTTTATGCCATAAATAATTTATGTCCAACCATAAATTTCTCTCTCTCTATTTTGTTCATTTACTTGCTTTATTTTGTTTTAATATACTGTTAAATACATTAGTAAACCCTTACACAGCATATTTCAAAGGACTGTAAGATTTGACTTTGAGTGGGGTGTGCCTGGGTGGCTCAGTTGGTTAAGTGTCCCACTCTTGATTTTGGCTCAGGCCAGGATCTCAATGACATGGAATCGAGCCCCATTGAGCCCCATGCTTTGAGCGGAGCCTGCTTAAGATTCTCTCTCTCTCTTCTCTCTCCCTCTGCCCCTTCCCTGCTTGCACTCTCTCTCTCTAAAAACAATAAATAAATAAAATAATAAAAATGAAAAATTAAAATAAGATTAGGCTTTGGTTACTTATTTTGTTTAAAAGCATTTTTGTTTTGTTTTTTCCATTGTTGCCTGCTTAGTTGCCAGACTGAGGCAACCTGACTCATGTGGTATATGGCAATCAGAATCTGTCCTGGTGAGATGCCATGCAAATTAAGTCTTTAAAAGTAAAATGAAGACTAAAACCTATATCAAAACTGCTGAGGTTTATTGGTAGGCAGGTAGTCATAAAAATAATAATCTGCAGTTTTCAAATAGGATGTAATAGATGATAGCTCAACAGTCTAAGAACTTTGTGTAATTGACTGATACAGTTTACAATGTAGCAGGCAAATGGGGTAGCATATTTAGAAGTATAGCAGGGCCATCTGCTAGTGGGATGTGTGTGAAGAGAAATTCAAATCTCCATGTGGGGGGTTAAGCCACCAGGGAGCACTTGGTTACACACTGGTCACTCAGTATCATGCAGAAGAGACTGATGCCATGCACTCTATTCTCCAGCTGATGATCTAATTTAGCATTCTTTGTCGAGTTCAGATAAAAGGTAAGCTGAGACTATAGGCATTGCTTTTATCCCTCTCCATAGGAAAAGGAAATAAGTGGAAAATGTTGAGACCCAGAGATTGGGAGAATGCAGAATAAGTTGAGGGCAAGGGCCTGTGTGACCTTGGAGAGGCTTTGAATCTCTACGGTTTTAGTTTTCAGTTGGGTAATTCAGGAGTTGAAATAAATGGCTTTTAATGTTTCTCTTTGTACCAACATACATCTCAGATTCTGTTAGTGCAGTTATGCCACTGTTAATGGAATTGGGTTGCTTATTGGTAATGAGGTTAATAATGAAATGGAAGAGGTGCCACTTACAGGTTTTAAGACTTTTCAGGTATATTACATATCTTGTTTTATTGGGAGTGAGGTGCATCTTTTATGGAATATATTCAGTAAAGAGGGGACAGTGTCAGGAAATATTGTAGAGAAAATTATATTTTTGGAAAGAAATGTGATTTTTGAATAGAAATTAGGCAGCTAGGTGGGCTGAAAAACATTGCTTCAGATATAAGTGCAGGCCCAGGGAGAAGTCTGTATACCAGACCAGTGAGAACTCTGAAGCATATTTGGCTTACATGGATATCCAGGCATGTTTCAAAGTGAGCTGGAATTTAAATAAAAACTTGGAAGAAATAGGGACGCCTGGGTGGCTTAGTCGGTTGAGTGTCCAACTTTCGCTTAGGTCATGATCTCGTGGTTCATGGGTTCAGGCCCCGCATCGGGCTCTGTGCTGACTGCCAGCTCAGAGCCTGGAGCCTGTTTCGGAGTCTGTGACTCCCTCTCTCTCTGACCCTCCTCTGCTCACGCTGTCTCTCTCCCTCCTAGAAATAAATAAAACATTAAAAAATTTTTTAAAAAACTTGGAAGAAATAAAATAAAACCAAATAAAATAAAAATTAACTGCTGCTTGAAAAAAATAAAAGTGAACAGTTGCCCTTTTCCAATATTAAAAAAAAAATTATTCTACAGATCTTAGCATGAGACTTTAGGTGACTGAGATACAATATTAAGTTACATGTTGAATTTCCTTTTGTCCTTGCTGTTGTGGTGTAGGTAGGAAGTGGAGTTGTGAACATGCTGATTTTCATTTCTGGTTTTAGATTCGGCCAGATGGAGAGACTTTTAAGCTTAATGTTTATTTTGGAAACTGGGTCAGTTCTTTGTGTCTGCTTTACTTATGCTTGTAAAAAAGATTTACTTTCTTTTTTTAAAAAAATCTCTTTAATAAGCGGAGTATCCTATGAGGAAAAACATTTTGTGGAACACAAAGTTCAGGGTTATAAGTACCTTTTTTCATGGTTTAGTGGTTTTCAGATGTATAGCCCAGTAGTTAGAAAAAGACTATGATGTGTACTTTATTCCATTTCTTATTCCAAATAGAACTTTTATCTTTTGCAGGAATGTTCTTTTATGCTCATGTTTCTTTTTATGTCTAGTCACATTTTCACAAAGCCTCTCAGAGTCTATAAAGATTGAGTTTTCCCAGATAATAGGAAATTTTCTCAACGACTTAGTAATTAGTCTGGTCTCTTTGCAAGAGCTTGGTCTCTGGAACTACCTTGTGTCTTTGTAGCACTCAAAATTACTTAATTCATTCATTATTGTCCCAAATAGTTATTAAGCAGATAAACTGGATACTTTGTGGCTCTTATTAAGTTAGTGGTATGATGAGTGTCAGACAAGAGAATCACTGAATCATGTCTCTCTCCCATTCCTTCCATCCCCATCTCCATCTCCATGTCACCCACATCTCCATCCTCATCCCCATCCTCATCTCTCTCCTCACTTCCACATGCAACTCTTTCCCCACCTTCATTACTTCTCCATCTTCACCTCCATCTTATTTGCCTTTACAGTGTGAGATAAAAGCTAAGACTGTGAACAAGTGAATAAAGAAGTTGGGCTGAACTACAGGGTAGATAAGAACAGGGGCTGTGTTTGCCCTATTTGTCATTACATACTTAGCACAAAGTATTGTGCCTAGTTGATAGTTATGCTAATTAAACATGTTGATTGCATGAAAGAAGTTTACTTAGCTTATCCTGAGGAATGCAAGAAGATTTCTAGGAGGAGATGACTCATGAGTTTAGAATACAAAAATATATTGGACTTAGGTACTTTTTGAAATAAAGAGAACATATGTGAAAAAAACAAGAATGAAATGACTTGGTCCTTTTGTAAAAGGCGAAAGATTTATGCGATCTGAAGAGAAACCAGAGTATTGACTTGGTCCTTTTGTAGAACTCCATGTATTTCACTTGCATAGCCTAGTAAGGAGTTTGTATTTTTTTCTAAAGATTTGGGGAAAATAAGAATTTCATTCTTCTGTGTGGGAGATGAATTGGAGCAGATAAAGGCTGCAGGTAGAGAAAACCAGTTAGGAGGCTGTTGGAATGATTCAAGAAGTCATAAACTATGGTGGTAGGGATATGGAGGATGGTACTTTCAGGATTGGCAAATTGTTTTTTCTGTAAAAGGACAGATAACAACTATCTTAGGCTTCATGGGCAAGTCTCTGTTGGGACTATTCAGGTCTGGTGTTGTAGTTTTTCTTTTTTTTTTATGTTTATTTATTTATTTTGAGAGAGCCAGAGTGAGATGAGTGGGAGAGAGAGAGCACGAGCAAGGGAGGGACAGAGAGTGAGAGCGAGAACAAGAGAGAAATGGAGAGAGAGAATCCCAAGCAGGCTCTGCACTGTCAGCACAGAGCCTGATACAGAGCTTGAACCCATGAAATGTGAGATCATGACCTGAGCTGAAAACAAAAGTTGGATGCTTAACTGACTGAGCCACCCAGACGCCTCTCTGTTGTTGTAATATTAAAAGAGGTAAAGACATAAATAAATATCTATGTTCCAATAAAACTTAAAGTAGGTGGCAGGCCAGGTGTGGCATATTCGTATTTTCTCACAGTCTAGGAAGGCAGCATAGTTTATGGAAAGACCATGGGCTTTAGAGTCAGACAAACCTATGTTCAATTATTAAGAATTTACATCAGTTATCTAGACCATCATCTGTAAAATGGAGACCACTACATTGCAGAGTTTTTTGGAATACTGAAAAAATCAGTTGTTTATAACATTCCTGAAACCCTTTTTTAAGTTGTTATTGGTGAGTGGATAAATGTGTCAAATATGATAGAGGGACTGGAAGATTTCTGGTTAATTCACCTGCATGAATGACCACATTCTTCTCTGAGGAAAAAAAAAGGAGCAACTATTCCTGGAGGAAGAAAATGGTTCTATTTTTGAACACGCTGAGTGTGAGGTGCCTGCAGGTCATTTAGTTGGTAATGTCCGTTAGGCTAGGCACTTAAAAGTGTGATTTGGGGGTTCCAGAGGTGTGAAGCATGGTGAGATCTCTGTGAATCACAGTGTAGAGTAAGTAATAGATGTCAAGAGAGTGCGAGGTAGATGCAGAATGAAGCCGGTGAAGGGTGACACTTGAGGAAGGAGGGCCACAGAAGGATAAGGAAGAGAACCCGAAGGATCAAAAGGAAGTATGGTTCCAGAAGTTTTTTGCAACTTCAAAAAGGAAGGGAGAACAGCAAGATAAATGGGATAGTGAGCCAGCAGGTCTGATAAACATTATGAGGTCATTGGTGACCTTCTCTGAGTAGTTTCATTGGATAGTTGAGAGGGAGAGAATCACATGGGAGAATTTACCTTTATGGGATATAAACCTTTTTTTCCTAATATGAAGGAAAATATGAAGAGAATTTTAACCTAGTGCAGGCAGATTATGCTTACACAGTATTTTTCTTTACTGGCGACAATGCTTTTCCCTTTTTCTGAATCACCATTCAAGTTCAATTATATATATGTATATATATATATATGTATATACATATATACACACACATATATATACATATATATACACATATATACACACATATATATATACACATATGTATATATATATATAAATTATACTATTAGATATGTTACATAAACTTGGAGTTTTCTTTTCATGTCACAAGATAGAAAAGGAAAATTGACTTGGAAAGACGTTTTTATGAAATTCCACTTTCTAAGAACAGGTATTTTAGTCAGGGAAGAATTTTATTTATCAAATTATATGGTAACCTTGTAACAAATTTGTGTTGATTCCTATGAGTGTGTATATTGTCCAAGATGAATGGTTACCTGGCAGGTGAAATTGTGCTCTGCTAAAAAAAGCACTAGGGAATTACATGATCTGTACGTATGTGGTATCAACTGATATATAATTTTAATTTTGCTGGAAATAAAATACAAACTTTTTCAAAGGTTGAAAGACTAACAAGTCCATGTGAATATATTTAGGATTTGCTAAAATAAATGTTATACCCAGAAGGTTTTATGTATGAATTTAAGAATTCCTTTGGTATGCTCAGAGAGGGGATTTTCTTTGAAGCAATTTCTAAGCCAGTTCCTAAGTGACTGCTTCTTACCCCTTTACTTAATATTTATATAAATCAGGCTTCCCTGGGAGTAGAGGTGCCAGGTATACGGTTGTAGCTTTGGGCTTTGTGTGTGTAGATGGGAAGATTTTTATGGGATGAGAGTTATGTTCTAGTTGACTGTCAGGAAATACTGGAGGCTTTAAAAATTCTCTCTGAAGCTAGTTCTGAGCTACCCCTTTAGATACTGTCTTCTTTTAAGTTGAATTTATGTTTAATAGCCCCCAAAAGTCTTAATCTGTGAAAGCCTAATTTGGGAGCCTTACTGATTTAAAATGAATGTAAAGAGGGGTACTTAAACTCATATCTCTAGTTAAGACTTGGCAAAAGAGATTGGTGTTGACTCCTCTCATGAGACTTTGCGGTGTGTGCTGTTGACCTCAGGAACTTTTCTTATACTAAGTGGCTTATAACTTTGCCTTTTCAGTTTTCTTAGAAAAGGTCTCAAAGGAACACCACAGTAGGTATGTTTTCCAACTGCCTTCTCTTAGCAGGGAGCTAGCTAGAGAGCACTTTGCTCTGTCACCCTTCCCCCTAGCCACCAATCCCAGACACACGCCAGAATTCTAGATTCCATCGCCCCCTGTCCTGTCACTGCACTGTGTCCTAAAAAAATCCCGATCCGGATCTACCTTCCTCTTTTGCTTCCGTTTCAGGATTGCTGAGCACTGGCTGGAGTAAACCACAGCTATGTGAGCAGGTGCCACTACAATACATTGTCATAATCTTACACATCTTTGCTTATTTTAGTCCATCTCCCTCTCACATTTTGCTAAGTAGCTATTCTTGTGCAGTTCTCATGTTTCCTTCTCCCCTCTCCTAAATCTGACTGTCCTTCTCTATTCGAGCAGATGGCCTTTCTTTTATTTCTCTGAAAAGGAAAAGGTCACTGTAGCAGAAGTGCATTTCTGTACCTTCTTGACCCTCTTAACAAAGACTGGCTGGAAGAGAGAAGTGGGCTGGGAGTGAGGGGGCAGCCAAACCACATAGGACCTTATGGGTCAAATTACCGACTTTTTTTTCTAAGTCAGATGGGAAGGCTTTTGAGAGTTTAGGGCCAAAGAGTGGCATGACTTGTCTTATGTTTTGTAAAGATCAATCTGGCGGCTGTGTAAAAAACGGACTATAAGGGATCCAGGATGGAAGAGGGCAGATAGGGTAATAGTCAAAGTGAGAGATGGTGGCAGTGGTAGAATAGGTTAGATTCTGGACAAACGTGAGGACCCACAAAATATGAGGGTATGAGAGAAAGCAAGGGTCAGGATTTAATTTAAGGCTTTTGGTGCAAGCAACTGCTAAGTTGACAATGCTCCTTTGTCATGTTGAGTGGACAGTTAATGTATATGAGTCTAGAGTTGTGTGCATGGTCATGTTATCTGTTTGATCCTTCAGTGTTTATTTCCTCCAATTATTTGTTTCTTCTGTGTTTTCCATCTCTCTAGCTCTCTACTGGCCCTTTCTCATCAGCTGGTAAACATCTTCATGTCTCTTCAATCCAAAAAAAATACACATATGTGAATAAAAGAACACTTGAGTTTGTACTCTCTTTGCCTATGATTTAATTACCAGTTCTTTTTTTTTTTTAAAGCAAGCTTCCAAAAGTATGAGTCTTTACTTTCTTATCCTAATTTACTACCTAAAAAGTGGACTTCTTTCCCCTACCAGCACTAAACCCATTTGCTAAATTTCATACACACTTTTTTTATCCATGCGGAAACATCTCTGGTTTTTTGATGTTTATCTCTCCCTGGTTTCTCTCCCTTTGCTCTGGCTGTTTCTTCTATTTCTTTTGCTGGATCATTATACTCCCTCCCTTAAATATTGGAAAGTGTGATGTTGGGAACAGATTTTTGAAATATCAAGGGCAGTTTTCTTGATAGGCGGAGTAGTGTCTCCTTCCAAGGAATGATTTAGGGGAACCAGACAACTTCTAGGTATCTCCCTGATCATTTTGTCTGATGGTCCCTGTTTTGTGTGTCTGTCCCTCCAGAAGTCCCCTGTGAAACTGCCACTTTGTTCTCTAAAAGATGTAAGTCTCTGTCAGCACATCAACATGGACTGAGCTTCAAACAAGCTCACTGTCGCAATGAAGAAGAAAGAGGCTGAGATTTCAGAGGAGAGTGGAGAAAACATTTGGAGCATGGGCTGCTGCTTGGCAGGCGGGGGCAGGAAGGGGCTGAGGTGATGATGCCACGAGGGAAGAGACTCTTCAAGAAAAACTCTTATTCTTCCTAATTCTGTGGTGGAAAAGTAATGAGAGATTGATAAGTTATGCCCTTTTTTCCCCCCGACTTCTTGCCATGAGAACTTTCCTCCCTAGTGTGTCTAAAGTGTCCCTGGCTTCTATATCATATTATCCTTCTAGTATGGGCTATAATTATGTTAATTCTTTCTTTACATATTTGCTGCTTATCTTCCCAGCTCAAATGGGAGCCGCAAAGGCAGGGAGCTTGTCTGTTGGGTTCACTCTATATATCTGGTATAATGAGAGCATAGTAGGTGCTCAGTAAATTCTTTTGAACAAGTGAATGGGTTTTGATACTCCATATTCAAAAGGTTATGTATTCAAAGCAAAGCTATACCAGGTCTCCAGATCTAAGTATTTTAATGGTGGGTTTAAACTTTTATACAGTAGAACTTAGTTACACGAATATGTGGCTGACTTCATTTTCCTATAGAGAGCTTACTTGGTTTGTGACCTACCACTTCACTCTTTTCCATCTTTCAAAAGGTATCTTTTAAAAAAAAATATTTCTTAAAGTTTATTAATTTATTTTGAGAGAGAGAGCAGAGGAGGGGCAGAGGGAGAGAGTGAGAGAAAGAGAGAGAAAGAGAGAGGGACAGAATACCAAGCATGCTCTGCACCAGCAGTGCTGAGCCTGATACCGGGCTCGAACTCACAAACCATGACATCATGATAACCTGAGCCAAAACCAAGAGCCAGATGCTTAACCAACTGAGCCATCCAGGCGCCCCTCAGAATATATCTTTCATGCTGTATTTGTCCTATGGTTGCACTCCTTACTCTTTGTCACATACGAGAGAGTTCTGGATGGGAAGCAGGATACACTTCTCTGTTGCTCGTAGGTTTCCCCTTACCTTATTTCAAGTTTCTTTTTTCATCTATATTTCTTGCTATTCTGCCCACCTGTTTCATTGCCTTTCCCCCGCCCCCAATATTTTCTGGGAAAAGAGCTAAGATTTTAACAGTAAAAATAAAACACAACAAGAACAATAATAACAAAAAAGCCATTTGCTGTCTCAAGGGCCTGGCACTTGGAAAGGAAATCTATGCTTTCAAGATTATTGTTTTGGCTATGGACTTAAAAAAAGTCTAATTTGAAACTCAAAGCTGTGCTGCTTTCTTTGTTCCTCGCTGTGTCCATACTCTCCTTGACAAGTGTCTGACACTATTTCAGTAGGAGTGAAGCAGAGGGGCCATCAGGAAGAACCGGGGTTACAGGCACTCAAAATACTTCTGTGTGTGTTCCTCACCTGCGGTCATGGGCAGGTCCTGGAATGAAGAAGTGTGCTGCAGCCTCCCATTCGCTGTGTTCATTGGCTGTAGAAGAGAACTACCTGGGATTCAAATGGTTTGGAAGTAACTTTCTGTACCACGCATAGATTTAATGATAAAGTTTGGATGTTCTGTTCTTAGAGGCCACATAAGGTGAGGACTCCTTCAGCCTAAATCAGAAGTGTAAATATTCCATGTCATTGTTGTTGTTACTGTTTGCTAAAAAAACAAAATCATACACCTGTAATTTGGAGAAATTTGCATATTGAAACAAGTGTGTTCAAGTGTGTCCATTTACCCAAAGGGAACTTTCACTGTCTGCTGATGTTTGGTGAAAGACTTTCTATAGCTATGTGACTTTAACTGCTAATTAGTCATTGGAGAGATTCCCAGAGATAGGAAGGTGCACTGGTTAGAAAAGAATGGGATTTGGTTAATATGACAACTCCAGAGATGATAGAGCTGAAATAAACAGTAAGGGACTCAGGACCCACAAAGGCAAGGAAGGAAATCAAGTATTTTCCAGACCTCTGGTTTTTCTGACTTGTTCTTAATTTAATCTGTGGCTAACTCAGATTGTCTTTCTATTTTTTAAATTTAGTTTTTAGATCAAAGTAATATATGCACATAAAGAACCAAAGAGTGCTATAAGATTTATTTTTGAAAAATAGAAGTTTCCTATTCCCTATGCACTTTTCTGTTTCCCAGCGATCACTTTAAAATAGTTTCAGTTTTTTGTAAATATCTATCTTTTTATCTATAAATAGCATGATTATTGGAGAGAATTTTCAGTTTTAGTCATTGTGTACTGACTTCCATCTTTGGAAGGTTAAAATATAATTCCCTTTGAATTATATTTGGCTCTGTCCACATCCCTTAACCACCACCACATATACATATATACATTTTTCAATTTTCTATCTTCTCAAAATATTTAGATCACAGATTTGATAAGTCAGTAGTGTGTCTTCATTATCATGACTATGCAAGCTATTTGCAGTTGAATTATATGGTTTACGATGATTATTTTCCTGTACTGCATTTGGTTTTATGTCATTTTCCTTCTCAGTTTTTTTCCCTTACTGTTTATCTACTTATGAGAGAAAGTTCATGAGCGGGGAAGTGCAGAGAGACAGGATCCAAAACAGGCTCCATACTGACAGTAGAGAGCCTGATGGGGGCTTGAACTTATGACCTGTGAGATCATGACCTGAGCTAAAGTTGGATGCTCAACTGACTGAGCCACCCAGGCACCCCTTCTTAGTTTTCCATGTACTTCTCCTCTGTCATATGACACTCATCTCAGTATGCTTTTATTAGGAAGTTATCAACTTTCTCTTTGGAGGATACTTCCTTGGTGTCTTCTGAATTTCCCCAGTCTGGACTAGTCTCTATAGATTTGACCCACAGCTCTCACTTAGCCTGATTTTTCCCTTCATCTTTGCACCTCAGAATTTCCTTTCCCTTTCTCTTTTGTGGACCCTCTGTTTACTACTTATGTTTTGATAGAACAACTCTTAAAATAGTTTACAGAGAAAAGATGTATAAAAATATTTTGAGGTTGTGTATGCTTTAAAATGTCTTTCATTTATCCTTTCGCTTAACTGATAGTTCATTTGGGTAGAAATGTGAAGGTTAGAAATAATTTTATGACAGAATTTTGAGATAGTCTTCCTTTGTCTTTGAGTTTTCAGTGGAATTATTTAAAAGACTGATTCTGTTCAAGTCTTGATTCTTATAAATAAGTTTTCTTCTCCCTTAGTTTCTGGAAAACTTTAGAATTTTCTTTAGGTACCACGTATTATGAAATGCTACAACAAAAGTCTCTTTCTATGGGTCCGTTTTCATCTACTCTTCTAGATTCTAGAATCTCTTCTAGATTCTCAATGGGTATGCTTCATCATTTGAAAATATTTGTTCTTCACTTCTGGGACATTGTCTTCAGTTCTTTTTTTGATAAATTCCTTTGCCCCCCATTATTGAAATGTCATTTATTTGGATATTGGATCTCCTGGATTATCTTCCTAATTTTCTTATTCTTTCTATAGTTTTCTGTTGTTTTTTTCCTCTGTGGCCTGGAAGTTTCTGTCAAGCTCATTTTCTTTTTTTTAATGTTTATTTGCTTATTTAGAGAGAGAGCATGCATGAGCAGGGGAGAGGCAGAGAGAGAGAGGGACAGAGAGAATCCCAGTCAGGCTCTGAACTGTCAGCACAAAGCCTGACAGGGTGCGGGAAGGAAGGCTAGACTTGATCAGGGGCTTGATCCCAGGAACTGTGAGGTCCTGGCCTGAGTCAAAGTCAAGAGGTAGATGCTCAATAGATGAGCCACACAGGTGCCCCTGTCAAGTTATTTTCTCTCCTTCTATGGAGTTTTCATTTTTGCTAATTTCTAAGGGCTCTTGAGTTTTCTCAGTGTTTCTTCTTAGAGCATCCTGTGTTTGCTTTATCAGTTCAAAATCTTCTCTACTCTCTCTACGGATTTAGGATAGTTATGTACAGTTTTCAGATCCCCACATAGTTTTTGTACCCTTCAAATTAATTTTCGTTTGTTGGCTTTGATCTCTGTTGCTCATGTTGGAGGCTTTATACAGATAATCTGGGAATCATGGCTCTTTATGGATAGACTTATGACCATGGCCTTAGTGTAGCAGGCTCTGCTGGCTTATTTTGTGGAGAATAATCAACATCAGTATTTTTATATCATTTCTGTTCAATTTCCCCAGAGAAAAATTTTTCTAATTTCCAGGATGCAGAATATAAACCTTACTCCAGATTTTTGGAAGCTGGAGAATAAAGCTGAGAATTTGACATTTAGAGCATAAACTTTCACTCAATTCCCCCGGTTTCAGTATGGTACTTTTATTTGCCCTTCCCTTAGTCCAGAGACCCTCTTTAGTCCGCTATAGGTGGAAAGGGAACTGACTGATTCTAGAATTCGGTAGGGCATATAAGAGGTGAATATCTATCTGCTTTTTTTTTTTTTTTTAATATTTTTTATTTATTTCTAGGAAAGAGAGAGAGAGACAGCGTGAGCAGGGGAGGGTCAGAGAGAGAGGGAGACACAGACTCTGAAACAAGCTCCAGGCTCTGAGCTGGCAGTCAGCACAGAGCCTGACATGGCGCTCGAACCCACGAACGACGAGATCATGACCTAAGCGAAAGTTGGACGCTTAACCGACTAAGCCACCCAGGTGCCCCTATCTGCTTCTTAAATATTTTCTTTATTAAAAAAATTTTTAACGTTAATTTTTTTTTTTTTTAGTTTTGAGAGAAAGATAAAGCATGAGTGGAGGAGGGGTCAGAGAGAGAGGGAGACACAGAATACAAAATCCAGGCTCCAGAACTCTGAGCTGTGAGCACATAGCCCAACACAGGGCTTGAACTCATAAGCAATGAGATCATAACCTAAACCAAAGTTGGATGCTTAACTGGCTGAGCCACCCAGGCACCCTGTAAATAGATTTTCAATAAATCTTCCAGTTTCAACTCCATCTTTGACCTCACACTTCAGGGGGTAGTAGTGGCAGCCATTCCTGGAATATATGCAAGTCCTTTAGTGCACACTAGCTTGAATCTTGGTTTTCCCTTTTGCTGACTTAAGATTCAGCTTTCTTGAATCTGCTAAGTCAGCTAGTAATTGTTCTATGTTTTCCAGATTTCAAAATTTTGTTGTTGTACGTTCTCCCATTCTCTTAATCCCTGTGGTTTTATGGCTTTAAAACTCCATTTACTGTTATTTTATGGAGTTTTGAGAGAAAGCAGAGACACCTACATGTGGTTAATCCTCTATTTTCCGTTGAGCCTCTCTTACCCTTTGGCTTGGTTCTGTCAGTTCTCCTAGGTCTTGCTTCTCTTTCATTTGTTTATCATCCAGTTTTATATAAGTCTTGATCTAAAAGTTCCCACTGTTGTTTATAATTTGTCTGAAGCTACTAGGTTAGTCTCAAGTTGAATATCTCAACCTTGCAAAGCCCATTAGAGGTTCACTGCTATGGTATCTGTCTACTTAATCTGTCATTTTACTACATTGTCTGCTTGGCTTCTCAGCTACACTGCATAGCCCCATTCCTTGGAAGTCCTGTGCTGTTATTGCAACCTGTGCTCAATCATTCTTTCTGGTATTCTTCCCTCTGTATTCACAAGAGCCAGGCTCTCTCTGATATTACATTCATCCTCAAGCCCAGTCTCCAACAGAGCGTCTTTCCCCAGTCCCTTAAATCTACAGAGTAAACCTGTATAAATGATCAGTCTATTTTGTTAGCCAGATTGAGTCAGAAGTCTAACTTTTTCACATAGGTTTCCACTCAAGGATTAAAGGAAAGTATGCAATTCACCAGCATCCTGGGTTCATGGGTGAAACTGGGCTTAAATATCTTCAATTTCTTTAAGTCGGGATTCTGTTGTACTCTTAGGACTAGAAGTGGCCAACAATAAAGCAGTGAGAGGAAAAACCACTCAGTACAATGGGCTAAATTTAAAGCAGTGGCTAAAAGTCCTCTTCTGTCAGCTTTAAATAAATAGCATTCTATAGTCCACAGTGAGTCAGCACAGTGATGCTTAGATTTTGTTGATAAACCTGTTATAGGTGTTTCTAAGTTTGTGTTTGGGCTGGAATACTGTCAGCTGGAATACTTCACTGAGGCAGTCAGTGTAGGAGGGGAACATATGTGCCTTTGATGAAAGCTGCTTTGCAATGAAAATCACAGGGATTCCTGTGAAGCTCTATCTTGTGAACATTGTTATATAAGCACTGCCTTTAAAATATTTGGCTTGGGTCTCAAGCAAATAGGTTTATAAAATGTCTCACTATTGTGGTATTTGGGACTTTTCTGTTTGTAGATAGAACTTTGCCTATGTACACTTAAAGCAAGGGAAGGGCAACAAATAAAAATTCATAATTAGTGGCTAAAAAACAGGCTTAACAGTATCACGATTAAGGGCTATGTCCCCATTATATGAGTAACCAGAGAGTTTAAAAGAGAGTGAAGTAGGGGAAAATGGTATGGAATGGGGCCAGAAAGGTAATGGGGACAAAATCATGCAGGGCCCTAGAGACCATGTTCGTCTGTGGAATGGAGTTTCTAGAGGATTCTGAGCAGAAAACATGATCTGGCACTTTAACAGGGTCACTTTGGCCACTATGCTGAACATAAACTCTAGGGTAACAGGGGAAGGAAAAGACAACTCAAGGAGGCTTTGGAATAATATTCCTAAGGGATAATGGTGGCTTGGACCAAGGTAGTAGTAGTGGAGATGGTATGCAGTGGTTAGATTCTAGTTTTATTTTGAAGCTGGAACCAACCGCATTTGCTGACAGATCAGATGTGGGATATTAAAGGAAGGGAAAAACTTAAGCATGGCTCAAAGTTGTTTGTTTTGGTCTACTTATCTCTATGAATGGAAATAATCACGGAGGAAGCAGAGGGATTTTTGGGTGGAGAAGATGTCATAGAATTAGGAGTTAAATTCTGATGGGTCATGTTAAGTTGGACATGCTCATTGGACATTCAAGTGCAGATATCTAATGGGAAGTTGGGTA
This sequence comes from Proteles cristata cristata, assembly GCA_017311185.1. Taxonomy (NCBI): domain Eukaryota; kingdom Metazoa; phylum Chordata; class Mammalia; order Carnivora; family Hyaenidae; genus Proteles; species Proteles cristata. Next base: position 716,853 of record JAESUZ010000671.1, on the reverse strand, counting down.
GAGAGGTCTGGATTCCAGGGGAAAGATTCTGGCTAAAAGCATGCACTTGGGAATTGTTGGTATAGAGCTGATATTTAAAATATGGTTGAGACTCGTTGAACCCTCCATAGGATTGAGTGTAGATGGAGAAGAGGTCTAGGAACAAAGCCCTGGGCATTCCAGTATTGAGTGGTCAGTAAGAAAAGGCAAAACCAGCAAAGAGACTGAGAAGGAGCACTTGGTGAGAAAGGAAGAAATCTAGGTGTGAAGTGTCCTATAGGCCAGGTGAGGAAAGTGTTAAGAAGTGGTGAGTGGGACCTGGGAACTAGCTGCTGGAGTTTTTCAGTCAAGGTAATCTGGTGATCTTGAGCAGATATAATGGAATCTTGGGGAGAGAAGCTCTTACTCTAACCGTCTAAGCCTCAGTTTCTCATATATAAAGTGGCATAATATTACCCATTTCAGAGAGTTGTGAGAACTGAATAAATGGACTCCTATAAAGTACTCAGAACAGTGCCTGATACATTGCAAATGTGAAATAACCAGTTTTGTTCTTACAGGAAACCTCTATTAATTGTCAGCCACCCTCTCATGGAGAGGTCATGCAACTACTTGAGAATCCACCTATCTGAATGAGCATTCAGTCCAGAGAACTCCCTTCCAGGCTATCTTTGAAAGCCTTGTTTACTATCTCAGTAAGTATAGGTAAATCTGAACAGCACAGTGACTACGAGGCAAGAAGGGAGGTTATCTTGTGACTACTGCAGGGTCACTGATGGGTCTTAGAGACCATTCTTCTCATTTCTAGATGCTTATTCATTCTAAACCTTGTCAAAGGATAATGCCTCATGCACCTGTTCGCTCTTGCAATTCATGATATTTTGTTATCCTTATTTGAAAACTATGATTTGGTTTGCCTCATTTCTAGTGTTTTGCTGACTCAAAATTCCTCGTACATGGGTGACAGGGGTACAGCTATCTCTTCGTCAGACACTCCAGTGTCTTGGGATAAATTCTGATGGGCCAAGAACACATGAACCCTTTAGTGCTGTTAACGTTTTGCTTTCTTTTTAAATCAGTCTCCTTGGGTTTATGTCCTTTCACACAGTGCTCATTATAATCTGTGCTCTGGCCTAAGTAGCTTCTGCTTGAAGTAGAGAACAAGCAGAGCAGGAGTCAAAGACTTGTATTCCCTTTGGGTCATCTGTAAACATTGACCCACATCCCCAGAAGCAGGTGCTATGGACTGAATTGTGTTTCCTCCAAATACTTATGTTTGAGCACTACCTTCCCCCTGACATGTGACTGTGTCAGAGATAGGGCCTCTATTATTTATTTATTTATAATGTTTAGTTTTGAGAAACAGAGCATGTGCTTGAGTTCGGGAGGGGCAGAGAAATAGGAGGAGAGAGAGAATCCCAATCAGGCTCTGTGCTATCAGCGCAGAGCCTTGTGTGGGGCTTGAGCTCACAGACAGTGAGATCATGATATGAGCTGAAAGTAAGAGTCGAACACCTCATCACTTAACCAGCTGAGCCACTCAGGCACCCTGGGGTAGGGCCTTTAAGGGGGTGATTAAGGATAAGTGAAGTCATAAGAGAGAAGCCCTGATGTGATAGAACTGGTGCTTTTATAACAAGAGAAAGTGATATAAGGGTTCTCTCTCCACCACGTGAGAACGTGGCAAGAAGGCAGCCTTCTGCACACCAGGAAAGGAGCTCTCAGCAGCACTTGAGAATGCAGAACCCCAGTTCTAGGATCCAGACCTGTGAGCAAATAAACTTTTATTGTTTAAGCCACCCGGTCTGTGGCATTTTATTCAGGCAGTCTGAATGGACTTAAACAGTGGGGGCTCTTCTTTCTACTATTTGTTGTCCTAGCATTTTTTCAAACATTAGTTCTTGTGGGGATTTGAAATTTCCTGATAATCTAGTTAACCACCTGCATTTAAAAAATTCCTATGTAAGCTTTGAAATACTGGAAGCGTCTTTAACCACGTCCAACATAGTGCTTTATGCTGTAGACCATCTAAAATTTTCATGAAGTTATCACAGCAACTATAAAAATGTACCTCTAGCTTATCTCAGGCTCCTTAGCATTAAATAAAGTTTAACTTTTTGTAATTAAGGAACAAGGTGGCTGATGCAAGCCTACCCTCCTTACCTTCCTTGCACCCTTTTCTTCCCCCCTCCCAGCCCCATATATTCCTTCTGTATTAACCACCTTCAACATTTCCTGCCTGAAAAATTTTGAAATGTTTACTATATGCTGTTTCAGGATACATGAGTATTCATTGGGCATTGATCAGTAGGTGGCTGTTGTCATTTTTAAAGCTTGTGCAAGCCTATAGTGGCAAGAAGAAAAACTTATCTATTTCCCTGATTTGTGCATTAGCAACAACAAAAATGCTGGTACCAGCAAGGTCTTTTCTCTGACTGTTCCAGATCTTATTTTTCTTAATGTGGGCATTTCTTTCTTCTTTACTACTGTGTCAGAAAGCACTAAAACATTACACTTTTATTTGTAGTCTCTGGAAATCCATAACTGGAAATCTAACTTCCGATTCCAGAATTGTGTCTACATGGCTGATTAGAAGCTGCCTTGTGGCCACAGAATACAGACTTTGGACATCCTGTCATATATGCACAAAAGAGAATGGCTGCTTCCTGGGAACTTAAGGCTTTCAAGACACCAGATATATGTGCCAGGGGCAGTGGGAAGGAGTTGGTTGATACTCGAATTTTCTTTCTTCTTCTTCCTTCTTCTTCTTCTTCTTCTTCTTCTTCTTCTTCTTCTTCTTCTTCTTCTTCTTCTTCTTCTTCTTCTTCTTCCTTCTTCTTTTTCTTCCTTCTTCCTTCTTCCTTCTTCTTCCTTCTTCTTCCTTCTTCTTCTTCTTCTTCTTCTGTTTTATTTATTTCTAGGAGAGAGAGAGAGAGAGAGACAGCATGAGCAGGGGAGGGTCAGAGAGAGAGGGAGTCACAGACTGAAACAGGCTCCAGGCTCTGAGCTGGCAGTCAGCACAGAGCCCGACGCGGGGCTCGAACCCACGAACCGCGAGATCATGACCTAAGCGAAAGTCGGACGCTTAACCGACTAAGCCACCCAGGCGCCCCTCGAATTTTCTATCTTCTACCTGTGACAAAGAGAAAGAATATGTATCTGTATATTATCTATACATATGCCTCTATCTCTATATACCATTATATAATTACATATAAATGTATATTTTAGGCTGACGCAATTCTGATGTTGAAGAATATTCATTATGGTACTCAAGGAGAAAAATATAACTGTGTACTTTTGGAGAATTTTCAAGGAGACGGAGGAAACATTTAGAAGAGCAGTTAAGTATGCAAGCTGCAGTTGCACAAAAGAAGGCCCATATGGTTTAATGCCATACATTAGTTTGTTTTAAACCTTTGTAGTTTATTTTCAATTTAAAATGAATATGTGCTTTAATTAGTTTTGGAGTGTGATAGGGAGGCATATGTCTTTTAGTTAAACACAGAGTAATTTACATGGTATTTTCTCCCTTATTCTTCGTGATAGATCTGAGTTCCAGTTAGCCAACAAAATGTGGTCTGTAAAGACATAGGCCAGCTGATCCGTAATGTGTTGGGAATCCATTTTTTTTTCTTCTTATTATTATTACACTTTGCTTAACTGAAAAGTGATACACATTTATGTGTATGTACATACTTGTGTCCTCTGCTTTTATATCTTTCTGTCTGTCTCTGTCTCTGTAAGGTAGAGATACAGGTATAGGTATAAATGTAGATATTGAAGCCTAGGGATACAAGTAAAATCTTCTCCTCGATCTCAAACTTCAGGGATGCTGAAGAAAAACTAGCTTATACAGTTGAATCTGGAAGTACAATTTTGATACCCAAATGCACTATAGAAAGTGAAAGCCAGAGTATATGCCCTCTGCATCATCACTCTGTCCTAGAATAAGCCAATATAAGAGTGTTGGTCATAGATACCATCATGCAGTCCTATATATGTCACAGTGTTGCTACAAGGCCAGATAAAAGAAAACATAAGGAGCATATTTTAAGCTTATTTTAAGCATAAAAAATGATGGTTGGTGTTCTCAGAATATTCAGAGCCCAACCACCAATGTTCCTGTCACTGCCAAAAGGGGCAAAATAAGATGTATTTTATTCATTATATCTTGGCCTTTAAAGGCTGGTAGGTGAAAGGACCTGTCCTTGTCCATTCCGAAATCAGGTCATAACTGGCGTGGTAGACCCTGAGAGACAGGCCAGTCTTGATTCATCCATGGCCTTGAGTGCCGCCAGGGGAATGTGCAGAACGCTGTCCAGGTGTAGTTCTCCCGTGTTATGTTTTGCCCAGGATGATTGTCTGCTCTTCCTGTGTCCAGAGGTGTGCAGCTCTAACGACCACTTACGGTCGTGAGAAACTGTATGACTTAGTTGAGATTTCCCAGAATGTTGATGATTCAAAACTAGATCACACCAGGTTGGAGTTGTCTCCAAACCTTTTCTCCATCACGCTCAATTTCTAGGCATTTTCTTCTCATCATAAATGGTCTATTAGACACTTCTTATTCAGTTATGGTTTTGAGATTCTACCCACAAATTCATGAAAACACAAACCGCTTTTCCTGTATTTTAAAGAACAAGCGTAATTTATCTTCCATTTATTTAGAGAAGTGATAGGTTTTAAGCTCCTATTTTTACTTTGCGGTAGCTTTTTTGTAGCAGGAGAATGAAAATGGATCCTGTGTCCCTGCAACTGTGTTTAATTAGGGAACATGCTGAGCCACATTTGGCCATTTTTTGTTTCTGAACTAATGTCAGCTTCTCCAGTCTGCCACGGAACATGTTTTGCAGCTCTACAACAAAGGATTAAAATAAAATAAATGTTTGGGAAAGTGCTTTGAGATAGCTAAAGATAGAGAGCCATACGAAAGCTCACTCACGGGCTTTGGTAGGAATGACAAATTAATTATGCTGTCTTTAAGTGATAACATGAACAATTAACGCACTTAATTGTTTTATTGAAACAAAAAGTTCTTTTGCAGTTTGTATAATTTCTTTGTGTAAAAAGAAGTTTTCATAAATTTATAAATTCATAATTTATAAAAATATAAATTTATAAACCTCTGATTTAGGGAGTTTTGGTAAAGTATCTCTTTCTGTACTTTTTCCTTGGTTTTTATTTTCAGACAGTATTTTTCTTTCTGATTGTGTAAATCCAGAACTGAGTTCATAATGGATAAATTAGTAGTAGTAGTTAAGGAAGGGAAGGAAAATGAAATCATTTTAGAATATCTAATATCTTTAAATAATTTATTGGTATGTCTTGCTTGCTTGTTTTTTGCTTAAATATAGTTGACACACAATGTTACATTGGATCTAGGTGTACAACTTAGTGAATTGACAAGTTTATACATTATGCTATGCTCACTGCACGTGTACCTTCCTTCTGTCCTATTATATCACTTTTACATTATCATTGGATGTATTCCTTATGCTCTGCTTTTTATTCCCTTGACTTACTCTTTCCATTTAATGAATTTTGTTTTCAAGATTGTAATTTTTTGCTTGATGGGGACACACCCTAAGTCTATTTTGAGGATTTTTTAAAACAGAACAAATGTGAGTTCAGTGCTTTTTAAGTTGCCCTGGAGGGCTGAAGTTTCATGAAGGGTCACTTTGGAAATGGTAAGGTGGGTGAGCAGACAGGGTACCACACTGTGAGCTACAGAAGGGTTTTTGCCCCTAATTGTGTATCTAGCCCTTAGCACCTTCAGTACTTTGGAATGAATGAATGACCAAGCTGACTCTATCTCTCCATCCCTGCTTTAACTTGAGAAGTTCTGTTTTTCCTTTTTGTTGTTGCTGTTGTTGTTGTTGTACTCAGAATGAGTTTTCAGGGGGAGCCTGAGAGGCTCAGTTGACTAAGTGTCTGACTTTTAATTTTGGCTCAGGTCATGATCTCATGGTTGTGAGATTGAGCCCTGGCTTGGCGTCCTCTGTGCTAAGGATGGATCCTGCTTAAGGTTCGCTTTCTCCCTCTTCCTTTGCTCTTCCCCTCCCCCCCCACCTCAAGGAAAAAAAAAAAAGAATGAGTTTTCAGTATCCTGGCTCCTCTCCTTATCATCTGTCTTCTCTTCCGCAATTTTCTCTGCCATTCTTCCTAGGCCACCAGCCATGATGTATCACTTGCCCCCCTGGGAGTGGTATCTTAAAGTGATGGCTGAGCACCAGTCTCAATTCCCCATTGAATTGGCACAGTGATCAGAAACACTGCCAACCCGTTATGGAGATGGGCTAGTTCCCTGAAAACTGTTGCCCTGAAAACTGTTGTATAAATGTAAGGCATTAGTAATAGTTTATATAAGAATTTATTGATTTGTCAAAGTAATTGGTATCACCTTGCTAAGACCGGACAATCTCAGATATCCTGGGACTTTGGCTATCTGGTGTGCCCTCCTAAACCTTCATTGACCTTTCTTTCTACCCTTTAGTTTGGAGATGCTTTATATTTATTCATGTTCCATAGACTGTTTGACCCTCCTTATTCTGAGACAGAGAAAATGATTCATCTTTTCAGTGTCCTTAGGTGACATGTGATGAGCAGGTAGGCTATAAAAATAGTAAATATTTATTGTACTTCCATGCTGGGCAAAGATGATTCTCTACATGATCATTTTAAAATGAACAGCTGATAGTTTTTCTAGGATGTCAGGTATGAATCTAAGTGCTTTACGTAAATTGACTCATGTCATCCTCATAATAACTTTATGAGTTAAGTGATATTATTACTCATATTTTACAGAAGAGAGAAAATCGAGCACAGAGAGATTCAGTAAATATGCCCAACTAGTAAGACAGGAACCTTGGTGAGGCAAACTTACTCTAGGCCAGAATGTGAGGTGCTCACTGCTTCATCATCTCAACAATGCTCTAATTTCCTTTTATGTTCTTCTTTTTGTCCTTTTATTGCTAAGGATCCCAGAATGCTCTTCTAACTTTATAAAACATTAAAAAAAGACCTAGGGCACTTATATCATTATTAAAATATCATCTCTAGGGAAGTAGTTATGATATTTGTTTTGTAATATGAAAATAGCTTCATTTTTTATCTGATTATAAAAATTAATCATACATATGAAGAAAAAGGAAACAATCCAGAAAGTGCAAATGAGAAATAACTACCTACTGGTACTTGGGTGGATACACTTTCTGACATTCTCTGTGCACATGTGCCTATCTACATATAGCATTTTTATAAATGTGACTATATTATGCCTGTTGTTTTGTAACCTATTCCTAGACTCAAGTGCATAGGAATTGGGGATGTCTTTTCTGTGGCAGTGACTGTAAGTGTATGGCATGCTTTTGAATATGGTGCTGCTCTGTATGGCTGCAGCAGACTTCATCTGTGCATATTCATGAACATCTAAACCACTTCTAATATTTACATGATAAGCAATGTTATGGTAAACATGTTTCCACAAATATTTTGGTGCATGGACATTTTATTACTTGGGAGCAAATTCCTGGAAGTGGGATTGTTGGCACAAAGGCCATTCATATTTTTTTATTGGGTATATAGTGCCCAATAAGAAAGATTATAACAACTTCATCGTCTACCAACATAATTTGAGTGTACCCACCTCTTTTACTCCTTGCCATTGCAGATTTTGTCAATGTAACGATGTCTGATAGTTGAAAAAATGTTTAATTTTTATTTCTGACACTCAGCATTTAGTGGGTTGGTGTGTGTGTGTATATCTATATATAAAACATATATATATATATATATATGTTAATTGACCATTTGTATATGTTTTACAAACTACCTTGGAATATCTTATGTCCATTATTTTTGTTAGTGACAATTTATTTTTTACTGATTTTTTTTTTAATTTAGTTTTGAGAGACAGAGTGAGCAGGGCAGGGTCAGAGAGAGAGGGAGACACAGAATTCGAAGCAGGCTCCAGGCTCTGAGCTGTCAGCACAGAGCTCGATGTGGGGCTCAAACCCACAAACCATGAGATCATGACCTGAGCTGAAGTCGGACCCTTAATCGACTGAGCCACCCAGGTGCCCCTATCTTTTTGTTTTCTTACCTTTTTTTTTTTTTTTTGCTAATTAAGGATATGAATCTTATTTATTCTATGTGTTGCAAATATTTTTCTCAGATGGTGTTTAGTTCTTCAGCCTTATTTTAGTAGTTTATTTACTTATTTATCTATTTGTTATTTGCCATGTAGGGTTTTTGAATTTTTATGTGGTCATACAAACCTCTTATGGATTCTTCTGGCTTATGAGCCATTTTTAATAAAACTGTCTTTACCCCAACATTGTGGATTAATAGGACGCAGAACCAGGCCATGTAACTGTCCCTTATATGTCCATCACTTTAAAGTTCACTAAGTTTTGACGAACACTTTCTCCTTTAATTCAGTTCACAATATAATATTGTTATTAATATTTCTCAGATGAAAGTGAGACAAAGAGAATAAATACCCCAAATCACACATCTACTAAAGATTCGACTATAGATTGGTCTGATGCCAAAACCATGCTTTTAGCCATGGAGTACACCATGATCCCTTAGATAGATGGGAAAGCAGGGGAATCGAAAGGATAAATGGCCCGTCTCATGCTGAAAAGCATCTCCCTTTTTTTTTGATAGAAAGGTTAGAAATGAAATCCTTAACTGTTAGTATGATGCTTCTTGTGTAATTGAGTTCCAGTTCAGACTTTTGAAAGGAATTTCAGTGGAAAAGCAATCAGATGTTGAAATAAAAGAGACATAGGAATGTTAAGGTATTTAATAGGGGGTGTGCTTCGGACTTTACGAATTAAAAGGATAATGTCCAAGTAGTTAAGTGAATTTGTGAAAATGGGTCAGTGAGAGAGCACCACATCAGAATGCTTGGTCCATTTTCAGGCAGGCATATTGAGCAATTTCTTCTCTCATCTGATTTCCAGTAAGTAGTCAGAGCAAGTATTAAGCAGGATTTTACATGTACAATTAGAAAGGATTTTATGACTGGTATTATAGTGGATTTTGATGCAGATAAATTTCTTTTTTTTTTTTTTTTAATGTTTTATTTATTTCTAGGAGAGAGAGAGAGACAGTGTGAGCAGGGGAGGGTCAGAGAGAGAGAGAGAGTCATAGACTGAAACAGGCTCCAGGCTCTGAGCTGGCAGTCAGCACAGAGCCCGACGCGGGGCCCGAACTCACGAACCGCGAGATCATGACCTAAGCGAAAGTCGGAAGCTTAACCGACTAAGCCACTCAGGTGCCCCTGATGCAAATAAATTTCTCATTCACAGAACACTTCCAGTCTTCAGGGCAGAATTTGCCGTTAGAATAAAAAGGCATATAGATTTCAGTTGATATCACTTCACTAGTTATCAGCACTTGTGTGAATGCACTATTTTTGGTAAGCACTGTATTTGAGACAATGCACAAAGTAAAGGTGTTTTGTGCGTTTTTTGTTTTTTGTTGTTTGCTTTCTTTTCCCCCTGTGAGGATAACTCTGAGTAGGCAGCAGAAAGTGCTTGACTCCAGGTCTTGCAGTAAAATGAACAGAGCTTAGTCTCATCAAAAATAATTAGGAAGCTCAATACAGAGCAAGAGAAACTATATAACAGTGCAAAGCTATGTGACAGGAGTAATGCAGGTTTTGCACTGACTGAGGCAAAGCAGGGATCATCGCTTTCTAATTTACCATGTCATAAAAGTTAAACATAATTTAAACTGTAGTGTAAGTTCCAATCTTTATGTTAGTTTGTATTCCTATTTCATTGGTGTGGATCCTCAAACCCTGATTTCTTGTTACTTCTAGAAAACAAACCACAGTACCTCCCACATGAATTGCTTCTGGATCTCTCAGGACTCTTCTTGGTGATCAAGTTGGTAGAAAGCGGCCTGGATGTACCCTTTGGACTCTGTTCTTACCTTAGCCTTGATTTCTTCCCTTCCAGTTGAATTAAAGTTTAGCTTATTTATATTTGAGGGGTGGGAAGAGACAGAAGGAGAGAGAATCCCAAGCGGGCCTTGCATCTGGCAGTGTGGAGCCGGACATAGGGCTTGAATGAATCCATAAACTATGAGATCATGACCTGGGCCAAAACTGAGAGTCTGGACACTTAACTCACTGACCCATCCAGGCACTTCCCTCTCCCTCACCTATATAGCTGAGTTAAATCAATCATTTATTAGAGTTGAGAGCCAGAAAGAATAGGAACGTGTTCTGATTCTCAGTGTTTGTTTGCCCCTATGCGGCACTGTGCAGGCATTCTGGCACCACCCTCTGCTGAGTCGTGCTTCTCTCCTCTCTAAGCAAACCTTTCGTTTCCAGAGCGTCTCTGTATTCTCAAATCTTGTTAGCAGTGTTTTCTGGCCTGCAAGTTTTCAGAACAGAGCCTAGGGTTTCTATGGCAGTGGGAAAAGATTTTTTTCTCATCAGAAAATCAGAAAAGACCCCTCAGTGATACAACACACTTAATTGTTCCAGTGCTCTAATTTAAATCTCCACCTCCCCCTTCCCAGGAGTTAATTATTTCTCACATCAGGGTTGTTCTTTCTTGTAAAATGAAGTAATGATCCTAAGAAGAAGCTGATTTCTTTTTTGATGCATTATAAGGAAACATGTTAAGGAATTTGCGTGCTCAAGATATTAACTGACCTTTTTACCAGTGTGTTCTCCCATCAACCAATTATTCTGGGTGTGAACATGAGCATCATCCACACTTGGATTCAAATCCTGGCCATGCCATGTACTGTGTGGGTGTCTTTGGGCAAGACACTTATTTTTAAACCACAGTTTACTCATATGTGAAGTGGGATTTTAATGCCTTTTTCTCCTCAAAGTTGCACTGAAGACTAAATGAAGTGATGCACATAAAAAGCTTTCGTAGTATCCCACATCAAGTAAGTTCAATAAAAAGAATTCGGTTGTATCATTCAGCACTGTTACCAAACTATTGGTGCTTCCATAAACAGCTGTCCTTTATAAATGCTTTCTTGGAATAACATTTCCCCCCACTTCCTTTTACTTTTGTTTCATCATAAAATGAGGGCCAATGTGTTCAAGATTGGGATACAAAGAAAAAATAACTATATGGCTCTTGTTCCAAAGGACATCAATTCCACTTTTACTTTTACCACCTTCACTAGTTTAAATATCATGTGTGCATTTTCATGGCATTTGTAATCCTAGAAAAGTCTACAGGAAAAGAAAATAAGTGTACCACCAATAAGTATTCCAGTTCTTGCTCTGAAGATTTCTTCTACAAGTGACACTAGTTTGGGAAACTTACAAGCCCTAAATATTTTATTCAATGTGATGTATGCCAAAACATATGGTCCCCCCTTTCAAGAAATAGAGAAGGAAGGACTTAGATGAAGATGCTAATTTATACAGTGTGTTGATGGCATTAGTTGAATGCAGAAAAGATAAAAAAGCACAATTAGTTCTGCCCAAATAATAGGTAGGAACCTCACAAGAGTTTGGCTGATTATAAAGTCAGATAGCTAATTAAATAAGAAGATCACTACTTCTCATATCCTGTTTAATTGGAGCAGGGTGATCTCTGGCTGGACCTGTGGGGTATTGATCTGATTCCATAAACATTTATTGAATGTCTGTTCTGTGCCAGGCACTGGCTCTACTTTGAAATTACAAAGGTGAATAAGACAAAGAGCCTGTTTTCAAGGAAGGTAAAATGCAAAATTCAGTGGGAATTTACTTCATAATTTATGCTTGAGGATTTACTTCCTTCAGGATACTTGAGGATTTACTTCACTGCTCAAATGGCAAGGTATGTACATTTGAAATGTGAATATCCTCATTAGTATTTTATCAAATATGTTCCCTCTTCATAATAGCTCATAGTGGCAGTATTACATAGAGTTAACTGCCAGGTTGTGAGGGGCCCTTGTGTATTTCTACATAGAAACACTTCTATGTTTAGTGGTAGTGTATTCATATGTGGCTGGTATGAAATATAATTTAAAGTTCCTAATTTCTTAAGAAGTAAGAGAAGGGAACATACAGGAAATATAAAAAAAAAAAACCTAGCTTCATGACAATTTCTAATAAATCCTTTTTTTCATTGGAATAATACTATACACTCAAGCTGAAAAATGACATAAAGTTTGTGTAAATTCATGGCATTGATTTCTAGACTGTCAAACTTTAAAAGTGTTAGTTTATTAATTTCAGGTCAGCTTCTAGACTAGTACTCACAGACGGGAATAAGAATGTAAGATACCATTCTTCTAAAGAAAAATTAAGGAAATTCGAAATGTGTCTTATGACAGGTGAGTTCTATTTGACTTTCTTAAGCATGTGAGTGCCCGAAAATGGACAATTAGTTTGCACTGCTATTTTCCCCTGTATAGCTTACTTTCTGAAAATTGGAACTGCTGATAATGCGTAATGATTATGACCTCTTTCTCCTTCCTTTCCCTCTTATGTGTATTGAATATCCAAACCCCTTAACATCATTCTTTATAAGAAGTCAAAAAACATCCTAGGGTCACTGCTTCATTTTATTAGAATACTCCTATGTTTACTGAACACAAGGCACTGTGTTGGAAAATGAGGCATGTATAGAACGAATGTCACTTTTGAGATCAAAGTAGTAGATCCAATAATGTAGGTGCTCTAGAACAGTGCAGTCATAGTTCTGCTCCCGTACTTTCTGGCTGTGTCACTTTGTTTTTATTTATTCATTCATTCATTCATTCATTCATTCATTCATTTATTTATTTATTTATTTATTTTTTACAAATAGTTTATTGTCAAATTAGTTTCCACATAACACCCAGTGGTCATCCCCACAAGTGTCCTCCTCCATGCCCATCCCTCCTCCCCCCCACATCCATCAGTCCTCAGTTTTTGTCAGCATTCAAGAGTCTCTCATGGTTTGCCTCTCCCTTTCCCCCACCATTTCCGCCCTTCTTCTCCCCCTTGGTCCTCTGTTAAGTTCCTCCTAATCCTCCTATACGTGCACACATATGATATTTGTCCTTCTCTGCCTGACTTATTTCGCTCAGCATAACACCCTCAAGGTCCATCCATGTTGCTACACATGGCCAGATTTCATTGTTTCTCATTGCCATGTAGTATTCCATGGTATAGATAAAACCACATCTTCTTGATCCATTCATCTGTTGATGGACACTTAGACTCTTTCCAGGTTTTAGCTATTGTGGAGAGTGCTGCTATGAACATTGGGGTACATGTGCTCCTATGCCTCAGCATTTCTGTATCCCTTGGGTAAATTCCTAGCAGTGCTATTGCTGGGTCCTAGGGGAGTTCTATTGTTAGTTTCTGAGGAACCTCCACACTGTTTTCCAGAGGGGCTGTACCAGTTTACATTCCCACCAACAGTGTAGGAGGGTGCCCGTTTCTCCACATCCTCCCCAGCATCTAGAGTTCTCTGATTGGCTCATTTTAGCCACTCTGACTGGCGTGAGGTGGTATCTCAGTGTGGTTTTGATTTGTATTTCCCTGATGAGGAGCGATGCTGAGCATTGTTTCATGTGTCTGTTGGCCATCTGGATGTCCTCTTTGGAGAAGTGTCTGTTCATATTTGGATCACTTACTGATCATTTTAAGTTTTTCTTTCTTATTTTAAATGAAAAATATTACCTGTCTAAGGGGTTATGAAGTTAGAGACAGGTGTTCATTTGTTCAATCATCAAATATTTGTTGGACGCCTACTGTGTGTTACTGTCATGGACTCTTGGAATAAAATGGTAAGCTAAAGAAGACTTCTGGGTGCCTGGATGGGCTCGGTCGGTTAATCGTCTGACTCTTGGTTTTGGCTCAGGTCATGGTCTTGCTGTTTTGTGAATTCCAGCCCTGTGTCGGCCTCTGCACTGGCAGCATAGAGCCTGCTTGGGATTCGCTTTCTCCCTTTCTGCTCCTCCCCTACTCAATCTGTCTCTGTCTCTCTCAAAATAAATAAACTTAAAAAAATTTTTTTAAAGATGAAATTGTGTCTGCAATGTTAACATTTGGGGAACAATGAGAAGGAAGCCAGTGTGGCTACAACACTGTAAAGAGGGGTGAGGGAAAATTACACATATTAACATATGCTGTAAGTGTCTGACCAATAACAGGTACTATTGAATTATATGATGACAGCAGAAGATTAATGGGCTGAGGTAGGCATCAAACTGTTTTTGTGGGACCTATGGTATTTCAGATGTGCCTTAAGGTGCAGGTAAGAAATAGTGCCTGCTAACCAGCCTAAATTTTGTTATTTTTGCCTTTAAAATAAAGAGGCTAGAACCCAAATTGTTTTCCCATCATAGTGACATGATCTAACCAAGCCTCTTATTTTATTACCAAAGATTAAATGTTATAAGTTCCTTCTCCCACCAGCATTCTGTACATCCCTTACATATCTTCAAAGAAACATGCATATATAGCATGTGTAAATGTACATACACTGTGTTGTATGTGCAGGTAAGATGTATGTAAATGTGAGGAGAGAGAAATGATATTTCCTTCTCTTCCAATGGAAAATTCCTAGGAAATGAATATTCAGGTCACTCACGAAGCTACATTGTGACGCCCATTTTTACATGAAATTTTATATAAAATCATGATTTTAATCTCTTTTCAACCATCTCTCTGTTAGAGTCCAGTTATATTTAATTTATTAAATTAAATTAGTAAATCCAATCCAGTGATTGGAGTTCCTTGGTGGTACAGAATCCCTATAGGAGGTTAGAGGTGTTTTCTACCTCTATTTACTTATTGCACCTCTGTCTCTCTCTCTCTCTCTCTTTTTTTTTTTTTTTTGGTATCTCAGTTAATTTAAAAGGGGTGGTTTGGGGACCTTCTGAAAATATAAACATGAATGAGACTTTCCCAGACCACATTAGGCTAACATAAATGATGATTCACCATGAGTAACTCAATTGAGATGGTGATTAACAATTTCTATTTTTGTGGAAAGAATATGAGAGTTCTTTATATATCATTAGCAAATCTAATTTTTTATAATAATCTTTGCTGTATTTTCCTATTTTAAAGCACATTAGAGTGGTGTTTATGCCTAAAAATCCAACCTTTTCCAGTCAGCTTATATCTACTACTGGAATTTCTGTGAATGTGTTTCATTATTGATATTCTCTCAGACTTGAAGATGAAGTGACAAATAATTTTTGACTTTTATGTACAGGGTAGAGTTTTAGCTGGGGAGGTTTGAGGCTAAAATTGTTGCTCCTCTCTCCAAGACTCCAAAAGCATATTACGGGAAGAAAGCCAAGAGAAAATTTTTCTTTTAAACCTCAGGGATGTATTACTGCTTTAGAGTTACTTGAAAGATGAATAAAATTCTTTGACAAACTATGTTATTTTAGGTGATGATTATGAATCATTAAGAAACCAAAGCTGCTTCTAGTATGCATTAAAAACCATTTTGCCTTGGATTTTATAGTGCTAGTACTCTTCAACTTCTCCTGAGCACTATAATTATTTTAGGTGGTTATATAAATTGAATTTAGAGAGTCCTTATTAATTAGACAAACCATTGCTATCTTGCCAGGAATTTTGAATCACTTGCCCACCACTACTCTCTAAATAAAGAAATTTCAATTTTATTTTAACATGTGGTCTGTTCTTGATTTATATCACTATTGATTATTCATGGCTCATTTTATATCCTAGGCCAAGAAGATGCATTAGATTTATCCTGTGGCTTCATTTGTCTTGACAAATCACTGCCCCAACCTCTTCCCCCATAAATTTTTACTCCTTAGGAATAATATTTTAACTTAGGACCAGTTTAGAACCCATTTTCAAGTAGATGTTATTAGAAAAAAATAATATATATTTATATATATAATAAATACATATTTTTTAGGTAATTCTTTACAATTAAAGGAAGAAAATGACTTTTTTCTTCCTGTAGCAATTTATATTCCCAGCAGGAGGTTAGTCTTAAGTAGACAAATACACCAATCCATAAAACTTGAAGGAAAAGATACCTTGCTATGTGTAAATTACTTCAGTGTTAAAAAATGTAGTTGGGGCACCTGGGTGGCTCAGTCATTTGGGCATCTGACTCTTAATTTTGGCTCATATCATGATCTCAGAGTTGGTGAAATCAGGCCCTGCCTCAGACTCTGCTTTCAGCACAGAGCCTGCTTGGGATTCTCTCTCTCCCTCTCTCTCTGCTTCTCCCCTGCTCATGTTTTCTCTCTCTCTCAAAAATAAATAAATACACCTTATAAAAGGTAGTTGAGGCTTTCTGTTCTGTCTCATTTTCACACTTCAAATGGCTTATAATGATGATTAATTGTATATACAATTATGTTGTACTTGTGCATGGCAGATAGCTTCATGAGGCAATGATTAAAACAAATTAAGATATAAGGGAAACTAAGGGCTAATAGAGCAAGGTAAGAGAATGGAAGACTCGAATCTGGTATGACTCAGCCAACATTTAAGGGCGAAAAGATAAGATTAAGATTTGATTGTTGTCATCCGTTAACTTTCAATTTATTATTATAAAGTGGTAAAATAGTTATTATTGGTAAATTTATTGATTGTTTTGTTAGGGACATTTTAATACATTTTTATTGTTCTTTAACATGTACCAGCACCTTTAATCCTCAAGACAACCCTAAGAGATAGGCTGGTTTAGGTAAAAGTAACCTTTAGTTTTATATATATATATATATAAGTATACATACATGTACATATATATATATACACACAATACACACACATATACACATACATACATACATATATACACACACACATACATATTTCATTATCTTCCTTCCCCCAGCATTATTGAGATATAATTGACATATAATATTGTCTAAGTTTAAGGTATACAGTGTTATGAATTGAAATATATATATCTTGTGAAACAGAGGGATATGTAAAGCACTTTATATTTCTTGAGCTTTAAAAGTTAACTCGTTAAAAGCCTTCATCCACCAACTTGAAGTGCTGATTTTTCTCATTTACAAAATTTTCACATGCCATGGGCTCAGTTCTTCTATTTTATTGATCGAGATGTCTATTTGTGAGCCAATGTCATGTTTTATTAATTTATACATCTGTGTCATATATTTTGATATTTCCAGGCTTTGGCCATTCTGAGCATTGTTTCTTCTTTGTGAATTTCAGAATTATTTTGTCATGTTCCATGAAAACATTCTATTGGACTCTTGATGAAGATTGCATTGAATTTATAGGTTAACTTTAGATGATTAGCTTATTTATAGCTTTCCCTCCATACACATACATATCTCAGTTTATTCAGGTATTCTTTTATGTCCTTCATTCAACAAATATTTTTTAAACACATACTATTTTTAGGTCACTGTTGCACATGTTGGAATATAAAATTGATTAAAATGTCCCTACTTGTAAGTAGCTTATATTTTAATGGAGGAAAAGAGAAAAATAAGATTCAAATATATAAGATGTAGTTGTCTCTGTAAAGATCTTGAATATTTCTTGTTAGGTTTATTCCCGGGTATTTCACAGTCTTTTCTATAATTATCTTTTTAATATTCTTTCTAAAATTACCCTTTTAATTGGTTATTACTGGTGTGTAAGAGAATTACTGATTCTTGCATGTTGATTTTACATCCTGTTTCACTATGAACTTAGTCCTAGTGTTTTAACAGTTGATTCCATTTGATGCTCTATTAAGTAACAATCTTGCATAATGACTATCTAACTCCTCCATCTTAACCTACATGTTTTATTTCATTTTTCCTTGTCTTACTACATTTCTAGGATGCTCAGTAAAATATGTAATAGTAGCTATGAAAGTGAGCATTGTTTTTCCTTTAACTACTTTTAATGAAATACTTCTCATTTCATAATAAAGCATGATGTTTGCTATTTCTTTCTTTAATGGAACAGGACAATTTTTCTCCATTTATAAGTTTGTAAATTTTTAAAGTAAAAAAGTTTTCAACATTTATTAAGAAGTTCATATGTGTGAGTGTAAAACATGTTAATGTAATGAATTGCATTGATCTCTCTCCCTATCTTTCAATTTTCAGATATACAGTGATTATTAGAAAAGTATTAAGTGTCTACAGGTACAGGCAGTGTTCTAGACACTTGAGTTGCATCAGTGAACAAGACACTAAAAAATTCCTTACTTCAGGAAGCTGATGTTCTAATAACGGAAGGCATAAAATAATAAATATAACAAATGAGAAACTTATATTTTTATTTCTTATTTAGTTTTAAGTATTTATTTATTTTGAGAGAGGGTGTGAGTGGGGGAGGTGCAGAGAGAGAAGGAGAGAGAAAATCCCAAGCAGGCTCCATGCTGTCAGTATAGGAACCTGAGCCAAAATCAAAAGTTAGATGTTTAACCAAATGAAATTGGTTGTTTCAGAAAATTGTATGTTTAGTAGGAAGAGATAAGTACAGTGTAAAACAGAGACAGCAGAGCACATAAGGGGAACCAGGTGTAAGGAGGTGGTTTGTAATGGATTTAAATGGGCTGCCAGTGCCCATTCTTGAGCAATGGAGTGCCATGGCCTGCCTTGTGCCTGCGTGGATTCACTCTGGATTAACAGACATGTGGGAGGGATGAGCAAGGGAGGAAGGAGATGTGTAAAACTCGTTATAGTAAAACAGGAGGGAGATGATGGAGACAGAGTAGACCTGGTGAATGGTAGTGGAGGTGATGAAATTCTACTTCTAGTTTGAAGTAGAGCTAACAGAGTTTTCTCTTTTTTTTTTCCTGTTTTTTTTTTTATTGCATTTAGGATATGAGAGGAAGAGAGCAGTTAAGTTTTTTGCCCTGAGCAACCTAATCATGGGTTTTTTTTCTTTTAGTAAATGGCTAGATTTGATTTGTTTAGGACTTTTGTAATGATACTCTAAAATTGTGCTAGGTTTGTCTGTTCTTCCATAAGCCATGTTTGGTTGTATTAGCCTTTGAAAATACATAGGGTGGTTTTTTGTATGTTTAAGAGCAGCTTGTATAAAACAGATGTTTTCTTACTTAAAAATTTTGTTAGGCTTGCTCACAAAGTCATTTGGACTTTTTTCCCTTTTCTTTCTCTTTCTCTTTCTCTCTCTCTCTCTCTCTCTTTCTTTCTTTCATTCTTTCTCTCTTTCTCTCTCTCTCTTTCTTTCTTTCTTTCTCTCTTTCTCTCTTTCTTTCTCTTTCTCTCTCTCTTTCTTTCTTTCTTTCTTTCTCTCTCTCTCTCTCTCTCGCTCTCTCTCTCTCTCTCTTTCTCTCTCTCTCTCTTTCTTTCCTTTCTTTTCTTTCTTTCTAGTAGAGGGATATGTCAGGGGTCTCTGAAGACCACTTCCAAGTTTGCTGATTTGCTAGAAGGACTCACAGGATTCAGTATTTAGTTTAACTCATGCCTAAGATTTATTACAGTAAAAGGGTACAAGACAAAATTAACAAAGGGCACAGGTGCATGGGGCAAAGTCTAGAGGAAACCAGGTGCAAGCTTCCAAGAGTCTTCTCCCAGGTGCAAGCTTCCAAGAGTCTTCTCCCAGTGTGATCTCACAGAGTATGCTCAAGATGAACACATTTGAAGTGTGCCAAGGGAGCACATTGGAGACTCAGCACTCATGGCTTTTTATCAGGGGCTGGTTATGTAAGCACCCTCTGTATAATATGAACCCAAATTCCAGACTCTCAGAAGGAATGCAGGATTTTAGCATAAACCATATTTTTTTATGCATAACTCACAGTGAGCCTCTCATTTAGAGAAAGTTTTATTATTATTTTGTATGGTTATTTACTTATTTTGAGAGAGAGAGAGAGTGAGTGCGAGTGGAGAAGAGATAGAGAGGTGAGAGAGAGAGAGAATCCCAAGCAGGCTCTCTGCTCTCAGTTCAAGCCCAATGAGGGGCTGGATCCCACAAACCATGAGACCTTGACCTAAGCAAAAACCAAGAGTCAGGTGCTCAACCTACTGAGCCACCCAAGCACCCCTAGAGAAAGTTTTGTATTAATGTAATGAAGCATTTCCTGGCCAAGTTCCCAGACACCAGCCAAGAGCCAGCTTGGAAAACCGACCTAATGATAGCAGTCTCAGTTCTGTTATAACAACTTTTTGCATGGAGAAATTGGCTGTCATAGAGATAGGTGGTAGATTGTATTGATTGCTGTTTCAGTTTCTTCTCTATTATTGATTGATTCAGATTTTTAACTTCTTCATGAGATAAATTTACTTTTTCTTAGAAAAATTGTCATTTTAACTAAGTTTCAAATTTATTGGCAGTCTTTCATAGTATTGCCTTTATATATTTTTTCTTTTTTTTATTGTTGACTTGTGCCTTGTCTCAGATTAATCTGGCCAAAAGTTTGTCCTGTTAATTTTTTAAATCTTGATAATTGTAGGTTAACATTAAGTGATGAGAAATAATTCAAAGAGATCCCATATCATATGCCTTTACTCAGCTTCTCTGATGGTGGTACTCTTTTGCAAAGCTTGAGTATAATAATACCACAACCAGTATTCTGACATTGATGCAGTCCATTCATTTTACTCAAATTTCCTCAATTTGCTTGTACTCATTTGTGTGTGTGTGTGTGTGTGTGTGTGTGTGTGTGTGCGCGTATGCACGCGCATTCCATACAGTTTTATCACATGGCCATATTTGTGTTTACAATGTTGCAGTCAAGATACTAAAGAGTTCCATCCCCACCCTCCCACTCACTCCTATACACACGTGCGTCCCCATCCTAATCCACTGGCAGTCACTAATTTGCTTTCCATTTCTAAGAATATTTCATTTCAGGGGTGCCTGGGTGGCTCAGTTGGTAAGCGTCCGACTTCAGCTCAGGTCATGATCTCACAGTTCGTGGGTTCGAGCCCCACATCAGGCTCTGTGCCGACAGCTAGCTCAGAGCCTGGAGCCCGCTTCAGATTCTGTGTGTCCCTCTCTCTCTGATCCTTCCCTGCTCACACTATCTCTCTCAGAAATAAAATAAAATATATAAAAAAAGAATTTTTCATTTCAAAAAGGTATCTAAATGGAAACATAGATACCAACATGTTGGTGTCAACATTTCATGGAGCATAATTTCCTGGAGATTCACCAAAATTGTTGTGTGTAAATAATCTCTTCTTTGTAATTGCTGAGCAGTATTAAATAGTATGTGTATAAGTAGACATCTGGGATGTTTTCAGTTTTTGGTGATTGTGAAAAGGCTGTTATGAACACTTGCTGACAATTTTTTATGTGAATATACATTTTCATTTCTTTAGGATACATGCACTACAGTGTGGTTACTGGGTCTTATGGTAATTGTGTGTTTAGTTTTAAAAGAAACTACCAGAATATTTTCTGGAGAGGTTGTATGCTTTTATTTTATTTATATATTAAAATTATTTTTTAAAGTTTATTTGAAAGAGAGATGGAGCAGCGGAGGGGCAGAGAGAGAGAAAGGGAGAGAATCAAAAGCAGGCTCTATGCTGTCAGTGTGGAGCCCAATGTGTGCTCATTCCCATGAACTCTGAGATAATGACCTAAGCCAAAATCAAGTGTCAAGCACTTAACCGACTGAGCCACCCAAGCACCCTGATGTTGCATGACTTTAAATTCCCACCCATGTATTCCCATGTTACACGTGAGTGATGCAGGTCCTCCTCACTAGCATTTTCTGTTGTCATTATTATTTTATCCACTGTGATAGGTGTGTAGTGACAGTGTGATTTTAATTTTTGTTTTTCTGGTGGCTAATGATGTCAGATGTCTTTTCATATGTTTACTTGCCATCTCTCTTTGGTTATTTTAAAAGAACGATGAAAGAAAAATAAATAAAAATTGAAAAAATAAAAGAACTTATTGGCACTTTATTTTTGACTTACAAAAACTGTCTGTGACACATATTCTGATGTTAAAATTTGAATTTAGTTTGTTATTATTTGATTTCACTTAGTTATTTTGTTTATTAATTGAAATTTTCACTCTGCCTTTTTTTTGAGTTTTTTTGTTTTTATACTTCACGGAAAATTGAGACAGGAGATGGATCATATTACTATTTCAATTTAATTTAACTTAATATTTTTATTTTCTATTAATCATACCTGTTGCTGAAAATTCCCTCTGAGTATATCCTTGAGCATCCCCCACAGGTTTTGACATTCAGTACTTTATTATTGTTATATTTCCTGTTTCCAATTTGTCTTGAAATTTATTTCTTAATATGCGAGTTATTTAAAATTGTTTTATTTCCAAGTTTAAATTTTTGCTTTGCCTTTTGAGCTTAATATAGTTATGTTTAATTTGAATTTTGCTATGTAAGAATTAATGGATATTTACCATGCTTTTTTTCTTTCCCTACCCCCTTTTCTGCCTTTCGTGGAATTGACTGTCTTGTGTTAGGTGGTTTGTTTAGTTGTTTATTTACTTTCCCTTTAATGATTTGGAAGTGAAACAGTTCTCTGGTTGGCATTCTAAAATTTTAATGCACATGCTTGACTTCCTTTAAAAATAGTTTTATTAGGGGCGCCTGGGTGGCTTAGTCGGTTAAGCGTCCGACTTTCACTTAGGTCATGATCTCCCGTTTGTGGGTTTGAGCCCCGCGTCGAGCTCTGTGCTGACTGCCAGCTCAGAGCCTGGAGCCTGTTTCAGTCTGTGACTCCCTCTCTTTCTGACCCTCCCCTGCTCTGGCTGTCTCTCTCTCTCTCCTAGAAATAAATAAAACATTTAAAAAAAATAAAAAATAAAAAAAAATAAAAATAGTTTTATTGAACATTGGCATACAGTAAATTATGTATATTTTAAATATACAAATCTTTTTATTTTTAAAGAGTACATTTCAAATACATGTATTTGATAGGCATATTTTAATATATATGTATATATTTTTAACATGGATCAAAATTACTGTTATTCCATCTTGTCCAAGAAAAGAACTACAGAATTCTTTCGCTTTTCTCTATTTCTTCCCTAGTCTGTTGACTATCATGTTGACATTATCTAGATTTTGTCTCATGCTGTTGTTGTCATTAGTAGCAATCACTTCATATTTATAGCTGTTGAGTTCCAGTCCACTTGTCTGGATGTTAGAGCTTTGTGTTCCTTCTTTGTAGATACAGTGTCTCCCATCTTGCAGGGTTCCTAAGAATTTTCTTGAATCTAGGGTTTGCTGAGGGTTCCTTGTCTAAGTTTCAATAAGCTGTTTTGTAATTTCTAGGAATTCGGGATGGGAAGGAGAGACTATAGCATGTTCCAAGGCTACCATCTTGACCAGGAACTCAGGAGGCACTTTTTATATGAACAGGGGGCAGATGTGTGAACAGGAGGCAGGTAAAATTTGTCCATTAAATTTCTGCTTTTCTCTGCTCTCCTGATTAGTAAGGAGTCGACCTCACTGAGCTTCAGTTTCCCAAGCTGTGAAATGGATGTCACAGCAGTCTTGTGAAGATGAAAAGAACTGAAGAATGACAAACAGCCTTATATTGCTACATACTTGATGTTTAATAAATATTGGTTTCTTTTCTCTTTTTAGGTCAGACAAAATGAAATATGAAAATGAAATATGATACCTTTATACAAACTAAGTTACAAACATATGGGATATATTACCCCCAAGAGTTTGTTTAGTTTGTGTACATAACTATGTTTGAAAATTGTTTATATAAGGTCTTGGGTAATAGATTCATAATGGAGTATTGAGTATACCCTTGGGATATCTAAGACCATATGCCCAGTACTTTGAAGATAGCACTGTGGTAGATGACTTCCATCTCGTACAATCCCCTCATGGAAATTTAATAGCAGGAGAGCATTGGTTATTAGTTGATTGCTAAGTTATTTATGATATTATTAAGTAGGGCACAGGCCCAGAGCAAGTTTCAGATGGCTCTACTTTGTGCCTGTTATTTGACACTTCAGCCAGGAAACCTGAGTTTGAGAACTGCTCCCTGCTTTATAGAAAATAAACAAATGAGCAGGGAATGACCAAAAGATATCACTTAGTATTGAGGTTCTATTTGCTTTTAATTTCTGATACTTGTTACTCAAACTCTTGGTTTAGGTATGGTTCCCAGTTTTTAAACCCTTTTAGGCATTCCCGGATTGCAGCTTTTTGGTTTCCTGTCCTGGATATGAATCTCCTTGGACTCTAGGCCCCTTTTAATATAACCTTGGGAGTTGCCCTTTCCTTAAGACTAGCATGAAACTGTCAATGAGACTATCATGTGAGAGTGAATGAAAATGTATGATAAACTAGGAAACAGCATGTCACTGTGAAGACAAATCATGGCAGACTTATTTCATTTTCTTTTCTGATAAAGTGACAGGCATCATAAACAAGGGGGAGTAATGGACAAGATCTTTGTTGCTTCCCTATAATCACTCCTGAAACACTCCACATATGACTGAGCTATGTTTTATGTTTCCATACAGATGAGAAACACAGGATCTTTGTCACTAGCCTGATTAATCTGTCCAGTTTCTCTGAGATAGTGTATCCAAGCCAACATGCTGGAGGTTATGCTGACAAAATGCAGACAGAAGAATTAAATAATTAAAGAGAGAACTCTTTTTATCTAGGAAGACCCTGAGAGGCTTTGTACATGTAGGAAATTTATTTAGAATTAAAGGAAGGGATTTGGATTGTAAGATTAAGAAAAAACATTGAGGCTTGAAGATGCAAGCTATATCTTCACAAGAAACCCAGGAAGAATTAAGATTATATTGTAAGTTGTCCAATGAGGGGCACAGTTTTTGTTTCTGAGATGCTATAGGTAAGGTGTTAGAAAATATTTTGAACTGAGTTGGATTCTCCTTCCCTGTTTATCCAAGAAACTGTCTTTGCAAACATGTACCTTTCATGTACTTTCATAGAGAAAGCAGAGTGAGAAACTATATGGATGTCACCGGAAAATGAGACCAGAAGAGGTTGTCTTGTCATTAAAGAAAAAAAACCCTGATTTTCTCATTTGTATCCTACACATTAGAGAGATGGTGGGGGTTGGTGAACGACATGCCTTTTTTTTTTTTTTCTTTAGAGACCCAATGAACTGTGAGATCATGACCTGAGCTGAAGTCACCTGCTTAATCAACTGAGCCACTCAGGTGCCCTACAACATGACTTTTATATGTGAAGGTGGTCTGTTTATTTAATCTTTGTAAGTTTAACAATTTTAATTGGAAACCAAAGGGGAAAAGACTGGCTGTGTTCAGTTGATTGTTCAACAGAGAGCTAGACAGGTCTTATATTTTTAGTATCCAAGCTTTTCTTTAAAAGAGAGGATGAGGGTACCTGGGTTGCTCAGTTGGTTAAAAGTCTGACTTCAGCACAGGTCATGATCTCATAGTTGGTGGGTCGAGCCCTGTGTCAGGCTCTGTGCTGACAGCTCACACCTTGGAGCCTGCTTCAGATTCTGTTTCTCCTTCTTTCTCTGCCCCTCCCTGCTTGTATTGTCTGTTTGTCTGTCTTTCGGTCTGTCTCTCTCTCAAAAATAAATAGACATTTAAAAATAAATAAATAGACATTAAAAATGAAAATAATAATAAAAGAGAGAGTGAATTATTCTCATTCTTAATGGAAATTATTTGGAACAGTGTTGACTCAAGTGAAATATAGATTTGTGGAGGAGAGATGAAAGCGGCTTTACTATAGAATGAGCTTCTGTGTTTCTTCTATATTTCAGCTTGATCATTGTTTCACTAGAAGTCTTCTCTGACCTTCCAATATAGGTAATCTCAGCCTTTAATAAATTCCCAACACCAAATACGTGTATGTCTGTATGTGTGTGACACACATCCCCAAACAAAGGTCATGTTTGTAATGTTTTAATTTAATCTTTTCCACTAGATAGACTGTAAGCTTCCCTGAACACAGGGAATGTGCATGTTTGCTTTTTTTTTTTTAATAATTTTTTTAAATAATTTTTTAATGTTTTATTTATTTTTAGGAGAGAGAGAGAGAGACAGTGTGATCAGGGGAGGGTCAGAGAGAGAGAGGGAGTCACAGGCTGAAACGGGCTCCAGGCTCTGAGCTGGCAGTCAGCACAGAGCCCGACGCGGGGCTCGAACCCACGAACCGCGAGATCATGACCTAAGCGAAAGTCGGACGCTTAACCGACTAAGCCACCCAGAAGGCGCCCCAATGCTTTCATTTCCTAACAAGAACCTAGTATGGTGTCTGACACTGGTTAGATGCTCAAATGAATGAGACAATGAATGAAGGAATGTAGTCAAGATATTAAAACACTGGGGAAAAATGGAAAAAAAAAAAACTGAGGTTGAATAAAACTGCAGCTGTTGTCTGTGAATGGAGTTTTCACATAGAAGTTTTATAGTAAGTGTGTTACCTTTTTTTTTAACATAAAAAAGAAGGCAACTTTCCAACCATATGGAAGAAGCAGAACAATGGGTAAAGTAGCAACACCATCATACTCTGGGTGGATGGCATATGGATGAGAAGTGGGCCTGGCTCCAGCCTTGGTTTAGACCCATCTCAGTAACTGTAAGTGAACATGTTTTTCTTTTAGTACCTATTGAAAGCCTATCTAAAAGCACTCTGGAAAAAAGAAAGAAAGAAAAGCACTCTGTGGAGCCTTGTGTTATAGCAAGTGAGTACATGATGAAAGACCAGGGGAACTAGATGTGTTGGCTCACCCTGGAGGGCTGGCTGCACACTTCTTCCCTCTCCCTCTGTGGACATTGGTTCATGAGCAGGAAGTTGGCATTCATTTATGGGAGAGCAGTCGGGGTGATGGAGATTTTCACAGCAAACAAACACACATCACAGAATAATTTTCTCTCTTTTTGGCAGCTTCATGATTTCATGAGTTCCTCTTTGTTGGGAAAATCCAGGATTCTTACCTAACAACTGTCATCTTTTTCATTTCTTCCAAAGTGCAGGGGATGGGAGGAAAAGAAATCTTAGCAATGAAAGGAGAAAATCAGATAGGAAGATCCAAACTTTCATTGCAGTGTGTGTGAAATCAAGTCCAGGATGGCAGTGATTTTCATGATAGACTTGTGTCATTCTCACCTTCTATAGCCATATTCTCTATGCCCTCTTTATTTTTTTTATTCATTAATATTTTTCGGTTCTAGGGCTATTATGTAAATGTTACCAAATGCTAAAACCCAGAATCTGAGGAACTAGTGAGGTTTTCTGAGATTTGGAGCTAGGATAAACGAAAGTTGTGGTTACTTACTGGGACTTCACTAGAAAGGGAGATAGTTTTCTTAACCTAGTTTGGGTACAGTTCCATTTGAACCCTGATGATTGGCTTGATGACTTCTCAGTGACTCTTCCAGCTCTTTGATTCTGTGAATGAAGAAATATACTGATACCAGAAACACATCTAGGTCAATGGTGGGAGTAAATCTTAAACTTCGTAAATGAATATTCTTTACACATCGGCAATCTAAGTTCTGTTTTCTTTTGAACTTCTTTTTTTTTCTTTTTTTTTTTTTTTCGAAAGCAAAACTCGAACATGTCAGCTGATGATTGCTATCAGTGGCAGGCTTGGTGGAAGTCAGACAATCAAATTTCAGATGTAAGACCTCCATTTGGCTTGTGGTGGGGGAAAATGAATTAAGAAGTACATCGAGGTTGGAATTCAGTGCTTTTTATTTTATTTTCTCAAAGGCTGGTGGTTATCTCTAGCAACCACTTAAGCCTCAGTATATCATTAGTGAAAACTATGAGAAGTTATAAACAGGTCTAAAATGAAAATGATTTTGTACCTTTGATGAGGGCTTAATTTTTGTGAAGTGTGTACACATGTGTGTGAGGTGACCCAAGGTGGCATCTCTAGATCTCAGGAGGTGTGGTTTATGAGGAAATCATGGAGGACCATGGCTGATGGGGTGGAGGTATATGTGTGAGTGAAATTTTGCTGAAGATGTGAGGGTCTTTCTGGTTGGATAGGAAGAATCAAACATAATACACCCTCCAGTTGAATTAACTAGGCTGCGGGAGGAGGGATGGGCATGGAGGAGGACACTTGTGGGGATGAGCACTGGGTGTTATGTGGAAACTAGTTTGACAATAAACTATTTGTAAAAAAAAATTAAAAAAAAAAAAATGTAAAAAAAAAAGAATTAACTAGGCTGCTTCTAAGTAGGTTTCATCTGTTTTCGTGTCTATAATAATAGCATGAAAGTAAGATTAGATGACTGAATTCAGTGTGGAGACCCTTCACTTATATAAAATAGCAGATTCATGCCACTGAAGGAAAAACATTTATAGTGAATAAGAGAAAATATTCTGGTAATTTCAATCTTGATGTATAAGGAGATTACTTAGACTAATGATTTATATGCCAATGTGGAAATAATTACTTTTTGATTTACTTGCATTATTGATGGATATGATGTGCATTTCTGATGGAGTTGCATTTGTAATGAACTCATCAGGGAGTAGTCTTGGGGTACTCTTATAGGGCTGCTCATTTCTGACATGTTGCAAAACCGTGCTCTATGCTGTCTTAATTTCACATAACTATTCTTGTTCATTAAGGAACTGATGAATATTTTTCACATGATCTGTGATCTCACAATCAGTATTTTCTGAAAAATCAACACATATAGTTTATAATATCATGAAATTATTTACATATGACATCAGATCAAACAGTTATAGAATTAGTAATCAGACATTCTGTGTAACTTCGGTAGTCTCAACAATGAGGCCAACCATCCATCAATCTATTCATTATTTTTCTAGCTGCTTCTTTGAGCCATATGAATGATGCAGTCCAGTTTCATCTTTGTCATTGTGGAATAATCTTCTTACTTATTTATCGCTGAATCCTGGCACAATCCCTACCCCTTCCAATTATTTTTTCTGAGCTTGCTGTGAGTCAGCATCCTGCACGGGCTGATAGAGTGCTAGCGCTAAAGAGGACCATACATGATGTCTGACCAAACTTTTTTTTTTTTAATAAAATGAGGTCTAGAGATAAGAACTGACAAGATTAATGGCACCCAGACTTCCATATTCCCTTTAACTATCTGCCGTTCAGCGCATCTTTCTCCCAATCTTGGAAGAGTGTTCCCTCTTCATTTCTAAAGGGACAGACTCTGAGTTGGGACCTATTGCTTCCCCTCCAGGAGAAACCTAATCTTCATAATAAATACTTGCCGAAGTCTCATCCTGACAAGATTTTTAGCAAAATGGAAACGAGGGTCTGGCTAAGCTTTGGTAGTGTAGAAGTATGTGGGTGTGGACGGCGGCGGTGGTGGTTTGAAGATCCCATCTTTCAACAGGAACACAAGGGTGGTGTGAAGAGGAAGAGGGGAGATCTCTTATTTCCTCTGAAATATGATCAGAGGACTACAATATTCTGCTCTTACCCACAACTATTTATTATGTTCTAATTATGGGTCTGACACTGTTTTTAATTTTCATAATTCATGACAAATCATACAATTTTCATAAATATATTCATAACAGTCTTCGGAGATAGATATTATCCACATTTTTTTTCAGATGAGAAAATAGGAGCAAGGAAAAATTACATGATTTGTCTAAAGTCCTACAGCTAAATGGTGGCAGAGTCATGATTTAAAGCCAGATTTCTCTGACTACAAAATTGAGTTCTTTTTCTAAAATTTGAGGCTGAATTTTATTTCCTGGACATGAGAAAACAAAATCTTAAGATTGGTTTGGTTATGGCATCTATAAAATAATACTTTAAAAAATCAAAACCCCCATAATATGTATAGAAATATATACACACACATATACACACATATACATATATATGTATGTATACTTACATATATGTGTATATATGTATACATATACATGTATGTATGAAGAGAGAGACCAAGGTATACCAACTTACAGAGATAAGTTTATTTTTATTTGTATCGTGAATCTTGCCTGAAAAATAACATTGAAGTAAGATAAAACTAATGGGAATGAGAAACTTAAAGTGGTTCTAGTTTTTATGTGGCTGGAACTCTAGACTTAAGACTATTACTTGTACATACATATTTATGCATATATATGCATACAAATTTGGTTCTTAAAAAACATATACTCCCTCTATCAGAGCCAGCCTACTTTGCTGCTAAGTCAAAGTTTCTAAGAGTAGGGAGATAAATGCACAGGTAAAAAAAAGTGTCACGAAACTTCATATCCATTTTGTTGGCAAGGTTCAGTTATGCAAGACAGACATTCTGTAGATAAACTGTACAGCATTGTGCCAAAGATGACAGTACTGTGTTGTACACTTAAAAATTTGTCAAAAGGGTAGATCACATGTTAAATCTTCTTACCATGATAAAATTAAAAAAGTAACATATAGATTATAAAATCAACATCTGTTTACATATTTTTAAAAGTATTACACATTTTGATGAAGGCAGGAATTACAAGTATCTTCTATTTGTTAAAATTGTTTTTGTCATGTATTACATCATGCACGTAAAGAGCATCTATCAAATATATGTATAGTAGCAAAACAGCAAAATATACATACCACCCAGTTTAAAGAAAAAAGGAAAAATTCTACTAATACTTGAGATGTTTCTGTGGTCCTTTACAATTCAAAATTCTTCCCTCTGCTTTAGAGGATACCTCTATCATGGGTTTATTTCTATACTAAGGAATATGTCCTCAACAATGCATTTTTTATTTTTGCCTGTTTCTGCATGTTATATAAGTGAATTCATGTACTGTACACATCCTTCTATGACTTGCTCATTGGCCTCACCACTATGTGTTTTAGGTCATACACTGTGTTATGTGCTATGCAGTTCATTTTTTTGCCACTGCCGATTAGTGGTCTGTTGTACAGATCCCACAATTCTTTTTACCAGTCTACAGGGTGCTGCATGTTATGATTACATCTAGTTTTATTTTCTGTACAAACAATGCTTCTGTAAACATTTTTGCACCCGCCTCTCAATGCAGTTGTCCAAGAAAGTACATATGCCCACAAGAGGAATTGATGTGTCATAGCTGTGCATTTTGCACCTTTACAAGATGACGTGAAATTTTACTCCATGGTATTTCACGGGCAGCACATGTGAAATCCTGCTCCACATCATCACCAGGTGGATGCAAATGGGATAACTGTTTTCAGGTTATGTTTCCCTGATTACTAATCAGAACTTTAAAAAGAGGAGAATCAATTCATATGTCTGCTTTTCTATAATAGACCTTTTCAAATCTTCTGTTCATTTTCATTTGGTTGTCTTTTTAATTGATTCCTAGTAGTCTTTCCATATTCTGTATATATCTTCAGTTGCAAATATCTTCTCTCAGTGTGTTCCATATTTTCATTTTCACCGTGGTAACATATGGGCCTGGCGTGCTTCTGCTGTGCAGCTCTGCTGCCTTCATCATGGTACCTTATGAATAGATCTTCACTTAATGTAGTCAGAGCGATCTTCCGTGGTTGAGATCTTAGGCATGCTCTCAGATATTTCCTTCTGAGTGTTAAACCGTTTTCGTCCACTTTGATTTAAATCCTAGACAGATCTAAAAGTATATTTTTTATTAGGATGTGAGGTAGGGGTTCATTTTCATTTCCCCACATCTGAATATTTTAGTACCATTTATCAAATTGTCGATTTCCCCCAACTTGTCTGCAGTGTTACCTGTTTTTT
The DNA here is from genome assembly GCA_017311185.1 of Proteles cristata cristata. Classification (NCBI taxonomy): domain Eukaryota; kingdom Metazoa; phylum Chordata; class Mammalia; order Carnivora; family Hyaenidae; genus Proteles; species Proteles cristata. The sequence goes on along the minus strand of JAESUZ010000671.1, from coordinate 685,310 downwards.
TTATATCAGGCTTTCATAGATGCATGGAGTTGATGCAGTTATCTGTCTTTCCATATATCTACCACTCTATTATCAAATATGCATATAGTGCCTACTGTGTGCCAGACACTGTCTTAAGACTTTTTTTTTTAATGTTTTATTTATTTCTAGGAGAGAGAGAGAGACAGCGTGAGCAGGGGAGGGTCAGAGAGAGAGGGAGTCACAGACTCTGAAACAGGCTCCAGGCTCTTAGCTGGCAGTCAGCACAGAGCCCGACGCGGGCTCGAACCCACGAACTGCGAGATCATGACCTAAGCGAAAGTCGGACGCTTAACCGACTAAGCCACCCAGGTGCTCCATGTCCTAAGACTTTTATAAAGATTAACGCATTTAATTTTTATAAGGGAGATACTCTTACTATCTTCATGTTATAGGTGTGGCAACTGAGGCACAAAAGGTTAACTTATCCAGGATAACCCGTCTGGAAAGTGGCAGACCCAGGGTTTGAGCTCTGGCAGTTTGGCTCCATCTATTATGCTGCTTCCCTAATATTTACTTCTTGCTTTTTGGTCCTAGAAGTTTATAATTAATATTATCACAAAGTAAGGCAAATCTCCCAGTCTGGTACTACTTGTCTCAGAGTGCTATGACCCTTCTTAGCAATTTCCTCTTCCAGTTTTAGAATCAGCAAGTAAATTTATGCACACACACACACATAGGAATACCTACAAACTGTTGGTATTGTGATTTTACCTTGAAACTGTAGATCGCTTGGTAGAGAACTGGCATCTTGTGATATTGAGCATGGTATGTCTTCCTATGTGTTTATAATTTTCTGCATAAAGTTCTTACATGTCAATTGTTAAGATTATTAAAAAACCTCGGTAAAATATGATATATTAGATGATAATATAATACATGGTATATATTCTATATTATATATAATTTTTATATATACATATAGTGAACTTGATGTGGGCAGACATTTAAAATTTTTTAAAAAGTATTTATTTATTATTGAGAGAGAGACAGAGACAGAGACACTGTGAGCAGGAGAGGGGCAGAGAGATAGGAAGACACAGAATCTGAAGCGGGCTTCAGGCTGCAAGCTATCAGCACAGAGCGCAACATGAGGCTCGAACTCATGAACTGCAAAATCATGACATGAGTCAAAGTCAGACACTCAACCACTGAGCCACTCAGGCCCCCAAACATGGGCATGGATTTTTGTCTTTATGTGTGTTTTTAACTTACATAGTCCTAGCATATAGGCTAATTCTTGACATATAATGGCCACTTAGTAAATATTTGTTGAATTAGTGAATTATAGTATACTTTAAAATTTTGTTTTCTAACCATTTATAGTTATTATAAGGGAAGTTAATGTTTCTTTATTAAATTCATAGGTAATCATATGATAAATTTTTATCATTTCTTGATTGTTTTGTGTTTTGTATGTGACAAAATATATCATTTTTTCTTTCTATCCTAACACTTTAATTCATTTTTAATTTTTATTTATTTTTTTAAGAAATTTTATTATTTCTGAGAGACAGAGAGAGAGAGAGAGAGAGAGAGACAGCATGAGCAGCGGAGGGTCAGAGAGAGAGGGAGATACAGAATCTGAAACAGGCTCCAGGCTCTGAGCTGGCTGTCAGCACAGAGCCCAACACGGGGCTCAAACCCATGAATGGTGAGGTCATGACCTGAGCCGAAGTCGGATGCTTAACCAACTGAGCCACCCAGGTGCCCCTAATTCATTTTTTAAAAATCTTATTGGAACCAGCGGCAATTCTTGGTTTGGTGACCAACAGAAAGTGATGAAAATGAATATTCTTAACCTTGTTTCTGCTTTCTAAATAAATACTTTTTTGTTTTACCATCAAGTATGTTGTTTGCTATAGAGTATAAAAAAAATAACCTATAAGAGGTTAAATAAAGAAGGGCCTTTTTATTCTAGTTTGCCAATAATTTTATAACAAATTTATTGAGAAGATCATCTTTTGTTTTCTCTCTTAATCTGTTAACGTAGTAAATTAGAATAATACAGTTTATAATACTGAGTCACTCTTACATCTTTGGAATGAACTTGTTTGGTCATTTTGCATGATTTTCATGTATAACTTTTCCCCACAAGTTGTTGAGTAACTTTTGCCAGTATTTTACTGAGAATTTTGCATCTATTTTCAGAAGTGAGATTGACAGTGGTATCAAGGTAAACTAGCCTCATAAAGAGTAGGACATTTCCCAGTTTTTCCAGATTCTTGAAGGGATTTATGTAAGACTGAATTATTCTTTCTTGAATGTTTCATAGAACATCCCTTGAAAAACATCTATACTTAATGATATTGTGCTAAGATTTTAATTCTCATTTAATTTTTCAATATTTACAGTATCACTTATAATATTTATAGTATCAAAAGAAAAGTTTCCTTTTTCTTTTTGGGTTAGTTTTGCTATCTTGGTAAGTTTTGTTAAATTACATTTTGTAGAAGTTTGTTTCTCATAAATTATCAAATTTATTATCATACATTTTTCATCCCTGCCACAAAGTTGTTAATGTCTTCTGTGCCACCATTTATGTTTATTCTTTATTTTATTAGTACTTATTTCTGCTTTTTTCTTAGATCAATGTTGCTAGGCACTTTTATACTTTTTTAAAAAACAGAACCAATTTTTGGTTTTGTTGACCCTCTCTAGCATATTTTTGTTTTCTTTTTAATTATTTTTTGCTCTTCTCTTAGCTGTGTCCTTCTTTTAATTTTTTTTTCATTTATTTTCCTTAACATCTTTATTTGGTTGCTGAGCTCGTTTATTTTTAGGCTTTCATCTTTTTGTTGTAAGTATTCAATACTGCTTTATCACACAATTGTCACTTGTGGTATCACAGTTCATCACTTATTCTAAACATTATTTTATATAACACTTAGAAAAAATACAATTGTAGCATAATGGTTTCTCATCACTTATAATTTTTATTTAGACTTAGCAGATGATTCTGTATACTTGTAAAAGCATGTAATTAGACCATAAATTGCTTTTGTGCCTATATATGAAAGAGTATATAAAATAAATTGGTTAAGATAGTTATTAAACTTCTTCACATTCAGAATCCAGCTCTTTGGATTCATTCATTGGTTCTTAGACTTTAATTTTTGTCTCTATTATGTCATTCTCTGTGCCATCAAAGGTGTTCCTTAAAGAGTGCTTTACTATTTTCCCTGAGATTTTCCTCCAAACTGCTGGAAGCTATTCTGTGAGTTTTTATATTGGTGCTTTCTTGATATTACCATAAATATGTCACTGGATTATTTTTGGTGAGCAAATAGAATTTGTATTTTTTCCCTCAAATGATCGTAAATATTTCGTATGCTAAAATATGAAGGATGTAATTTTCTTGTTAAATCACCAGGAATAACAATCCATTATGTGCAGGTAGTGGAATTTATGTCATCTGGTGAACTATAATTGAAAGTCATCATTGATTATAAGATACATTCTTATTTCAGAGATATCAAAATGTGAAAACTGTGTGATTTAGATTAGATACAAGGTGGTGTTCAGTTCTAAATATTTTCTAATTTCTATTTCAATATCTTATTTCTCCTTTAACCTATAGGTTACTTAAAAGCTTATTTTAACATTTCTAAAGGCATGAGTGTTTTTGTTTTATTTTTGCTTTCGATTGCAAAATTTTTTTCTTTTCTCTTTATTAATTAAAAAATTAAATTTCAGTAGAGTTGACACACAATGTTACATTAGTTTTAGGTGTACAACATAGTGATTCAATTTCTCTATACATTATGCTTTGCTCACCACAAGTGAGCATGTCACCATGCAGTGCTTTTACAATATCATTGACTATATTCTCTGTGCTGTGCCTTCTATTTTCATGACTTATTCAATAGCTGGAATCCTGTATATCCCACTTCCCTTCACCAGTTCTGTCCATTCTCTCTTCTCTCTTTCTCTGGCAACCCTCAGTTTGTTCTCTGTATTTATAGATATTGAATGCTAACTGCTCTGTTTTTAGTTGGAAAATATATTCATTGTACCAGTGGTTTTGAAATTTGTCAAGACTTGTTTTACTGCCTTGATATGGTTGATTTTTGTTCACCTTTTTATGTTTGAGAAGAATTAAATTCTCTAAACTAAAGGTGTTGTTCAACATCTTTAATGATTTTTTCATTTGCTTGATCAGTCAGGTTTTAAGAGAGATGTGTTAAAATCTCTATTCACCTTTGTGAATTTTTCTAACTCCAATCTACTGGCAATTTCTGCTTTATATATTTTGAAGCCATGTCAAGTTAAAAATTATGTCTTCCCAGGTAATTGAAATTTTGACCAATATGTAGTTATTCTACATATCACTGTTAGGCATCTAATGTCCATTATATAACTATTATATTTGTATCTGTTTCTTTTTTAAATTTAATTTAATTTTAAATTCCAGTATACTTAACATTATTATATAACTAGTATATCTTTAGCAATAATTTATAATATCTTTAGTGATAATTTTTATATTATTTGATCTTTAGCAGTATTTGTATTTATCTCTAACAATGATTTTTGAGTGAGATCTATTGTCTATTATTAATATTAGATTTATTTTGATTAATATTTATCTGACATAAAATTTTTAGCCTTTAACTTTCAACCCTTTAGTGTTCTAATTCTCTCTTGAATCTCATATAAATAGTTTATAGGTGTATTTTTGAAAATTCCACTTTGGCAATCTTAACTGAAACTTTTAGTCCATTTACATTTAGTTTAGTTATCAGTACTTTAAAATTCATGTCTATAATCTTCCTTGTGCATTCAGTTTCTAATTTTTCTCCTTCTTTGTATTTTTCTTTTTCTTTTGCATTGAATTTTCCCCCCTCGACTATTTTGGAAGTGATCATCCTCGTGTCTATTCTTTTAGTGATTTCTCTGGAAATCTTAACATGTGTGTTTAACACAGCCTACTGTTAATGGGCAGCTTTTCCTTCTTCAGTGCAATAAAAGGGATTTTAAATCAAATCCACTACTTCCTCTCTGTATTTTTTACCACTGTCACTGTTTTTAGTTGTATTTTTAATACCAGAAATTAGATACCATAGTGACTAAACCATACATTATACTATTTTTTCCTCTTTCTAAAATGTAATCTTAGACATTAACCCTTTATGAAATTATATGATATGATGTCTTACATAATGTTCTCTAGTCTGTCCCTAACATATTCTATGCTCTTTAAGATGAAGCATCTGGTTTTATTTTTTAATTAATCCTCAGTGCTATGTACTTTGCAGGTGCTTAATAAATACTTGCTGGCTCATTGACTCAGCATCCAATTATTCTCATGAGTTTTCATTAAATGAGAAAATTTAACACCCAAGTTAAAATGTTTAGAGATTTTTTTCTGCTGTAGTTAGTATTGGTTTTCCATGCTCCATTTCCATGGGACTGATTTAACTGGAAGTTTCAATTACTAGGCCAAGTTGGTATGGGAAGTGGTGTGTGGGAAGAGAGATAAAGAGAAACAATGAGGTATGCAAAAAGTATTACTGCATTTTGTGACTATGTGAAAAGCAGTACAACTGGTATGGTTTCATTTCTCTTCTCTTCCTTCCTTTCTTTTTTTTTTTTTTTAGAGAAAGAGAGCGAGCACGAGATCATGCAAGTGAGGGAGGGGCAGAGGGAGAGGAAGGAGAGAATCTTAAGCAGGCTCCAGGCCCAATGTGGAGCCCATTGTGGATTCAGTCTCATGACTCTGAGATCCTGACCTGAGCTAAAATTAAGAGTTGGATTCCTAACTGACTGATCCACCCAGGGTGCCCTGTCATTTTTAATATGCTTCTCTTCTACCTAACTATATCCTTTCTTTTTTTTTTACTTACTGACTTTTATCAGTACTGATAATAGTCCCATGCTAGATAGGACACTGATACATTTTATTCCTTGACTTCATTCCGTGTCAGGTAAGGCCATCATATTTCCAAAACAAAATTTATGTCTCTCTTCTTTTTAGCCAGGCTGTTCTGTTCCCCAGTATTCCAGTGTCTTTAAGATTTTTTTTTAAAAAACCTCTTTCTTCAGTATGTGATGAACACCCTTGTTAATTTTACAGTCTTTTCCACTTGGTTCATCTAGAAAAACATTTCTTTCCCACTAATAAAAACACTTTTCTTGCCTTACAGTATCTGATCCAAGAGAGCTTAAAAATAAACCTGAGTTTCACTTAAGATAATGTAATAAAAGGACTCTGGATCAGACATCTGTTACTCATTATTTATAACCTCTGGTTAAAGTCATGCTAATCTAGAGTTATTGCTATTTATTTCTTGGACTGTTTGCTCAAAAGACTCATGTGTTGTAAATCTTCACTTGGCTTGTGATGTCAGTGAAGGATAGGTAAAATTTGAAACACTGGGTATTCTTGGGGAACAAAGGACTGCCACCATAAAGCAAGTAGTGATCAAAGTTTGTCAGTCCTGACCACTGACTTACAATGACCTTTTGTCACCATACTCAGTTGCTGAAGAATAATTTGGAATTTTAAGCTTTCAATAATTTTTTTTGGTGTATAATGTAATAATTTAACACTACATGTTGTACACCGGAGACTAATAAAACACTGTATGTTACCTAACTGGAATTAAGATAAAAACTTAAATAAAAGTTATTTTAGCTGCAAAAAAATAATTTTCTCCAAAAGAAAGGCAGGATGTTTTTATATATATTCTTCATATGTGGCCATGTGATATTATTTATATGATCTTCAATAATTTTGGAATCTTTCATTGAGATTATTTACTGTGTTTACGTATAGTTGATGGGATACAAAAGGATCAAGAGAGGGAATCCTTTGACCTCATGAGAATCTTTGTTTCTGAAAATCTTTGAATTCCGATCAGAATGCATGTAAAGAAACAAGAATTCACTTCATAATCTGTAATGAGTTAAGTAGCAGTTTATTGCGTAAATTGTGTTGATGGCTGGATAACACATGCTATATTGATCATAAAATTGAACTCTGATCTACCTCAGAAAGTCTCTGAAACATATGGATCAATATACTTTCTGCTTTTCCTTTAAGGATACTTCCCATCACAATGGAAAGGTGGGAGATTTCCTCTCAATTCTCAATATTCATTGGCTATGTAAAATGAAGAACTGAAGCAGCTATGCCAATAGTAGGTCTCCATCTTTCACTCTCCCCCAATCCCTAAAGCATTTTTATTTAAGTTTTCTGCTATTTGCTGACAAAAGTGAATCAAACTGTTTCAGTGTATTACTAGATGCCCTATGCAGTTGAACAGAATGTAATTCTGATTGATTCATAGCATATAGCTTCAGTGACCTACTAACAATTCAAATGGAAAGAAGGATTTGCTTGGAGTTACTGGCAAATTTAACTTCTGCCCATCCCCTCCTCATCTAAGACTATTGCCATTAGGGAAAGCAGTATTCTTGGGGCTGTTGCTGTAGGTTCTTTGTTTCTGGACGTACCTATGGATTACTGGGTTTAAGACACAGCATAGATTTCCATCATCCCTGGCTACTGGAAAAGCTTATGATGTGAAAGCAATTTCTTCCTTCTCCGCACCCACCCTTGGTCATTATTTTTCCTATGTAAGAGTAAATTAAGTCTTTATGCAAATGGACCTAGGGTTATACCTCCTAAAGGAATCCATAGAAAGGAGGGTTTAATATAGGGTGTCCAAGCACACCAAAAAGAGGTGTTCCTTGGTAGTGCTGAGAAAGAGCTTTACATGATATTTCTTTGGAATAAAAGTTTTATGAGAAAACGACATAGATCCCCTTGTCTTAAATTTTAATGTCGTATCTCTGAACTAAAAGAGATTGTGACTGCAGATGCTATATACGGAGCATTTAAATTTGTCCTTTGACCCCATCCTGACCCAGAAAGCTATTTGCTTTATTCAAATCATGATGCTAAATGAGTTATTGTTGACTGATGAGTTCCTTAACCTATATTGATAACACGGGTTTAATTTGTGGGGCGAGATGTTAACAGAATCTTTCTGCAATTTCCTAGGGGCCTAAAGAAAATATTTTATATTTAAATACAGGATATTTATGGTTAATATTAATACTCTAAAATATTTAAAATAGATGTAGGAAAAACCCTCCTATCTCACACTTCCAAAGCCTAAACACTTATTTAAGAGTTAATTGAATGCATGGGGATTGTATATTTTTTAAAATAATTTATAACTGAATCTAAAACTAAAGAAAAGATGAAGGTCAAGTTTCCTTCCATTACTGAGTTCAGTATTATGAATTTAAGGCCTTTTACTCTATTTCTGAGTCATCATTAGAATAGGTTATAAGCTTGGTTATCTACAGATTCCTAGCTTTAGAAAAGAGGGGAATGTATTCACCTAAAGTTTTAGAAATTAAATTAAGAGGAGTTATCTTTCGAAATGTCTGAAAAACTTACTGAGCTTTGGTGAGTTTAATTTCAGTGTGTTTAATAGAAATCAAAGGTGTATTCATTTAGTTAAGGCCATCAGATGAAGGAAAGTGTTCTTCCATGCAGACACTCAGGTAAGAGTGGAGGATGACTTACACTTCCCCTTTGGCTTTTGAATTAGAAAATGGTCAAGTAAAAGCTATCTAGAATTGGTTGGATGTTAATTAATGTTAGTTCATTTTTTTGGTCTGGTATAGTGGAAATCGTTCGTAACCTTGACTTTCAGGTATTCTATGGGAAGAAGTTTGAAGATAGAGATAAAAGTGAGGACAAAATAACTTGATGGACTAAGAAATTGGGATTAGTTCTGTATTGTTGCCACTTGAGATGGAAGAAAACTATGAAGTGGTTGAACACAAATGGAGTTACCAAATACACAAGAGGACAATAAAGGGACACACTAGTCTCTTAGTTGATGACATCTTTTATTTTATTACCCATGAACTATTCCATTCCCGCTCCCACTCCCCCAGGATATAGAACCTTTCTCTTTAACACTTAGATTCTGTGGGCATGTGTATTTTGTAGTGTGTGTATGTGTATATGGGTTCTCAGTATAGGGTTATAGGATTAGGGGCATAATGTTTATGTTTAGTTTCAAGTCTTTATTACTCATATTGATTGGATGGCTAGTTCATCAATGGCATTTTTATGACATTCAATTTCAATTTTTCTACTTAACCTAATGCCTTTCTGAGCAACTGTCTTCCATACTCCTGGATTACTTGCTTATCTCCTATGTAGTCATGTATTCACTTGAAATACACAGACACCATTAAGGATAATTTAATACCACACAGAATTGTTATTGCATGCAGAATTTCATACTTAATGAGCCAGTTTTGTCTCATATCCAAAATATGGCAGGTACTAAAATAGTCTGGGTGTCAGAATCTGCCCTGGCTCCTTGCCTAGTAGAATTTGCTTCTCAAGAATCAAATGGCATAACAATGGGAACTAGGCCAGCACCAAAAACCTATCCAAGCCCTAAAAGTTGATGTGATCACTGACTATTCTCTAGACTACTGTATCATCTTTCTCTGGACATCTGATTCTGGACATCTGGCTCTTTGCTCTTGACTTTCCCTTTGCTTCCTGTTACTGGGCTATGCTATTCTTGATATTCTCCCCTACAGTTGAACATCTTTTAGTATAGTGGGCTTCTGAGTGATGTTCTGCTAGAATTTAATCTGTACAAGGGGAGGATGTCTGTTTATTTTGTTGAGTGGTCTGCCTTGGTGCCTAGAACAATGTTTAGTGAGTGTCAAGTCCTCAATTAATATATGTTGAATAAAATTTATTGACTTGTTTCTATCATTTTGTTTTCCTCTAACTCTTATCTTTGCACTTCCATGAGTAGCCTTTGTCATCAGGTATTTAACTTGTGTTACCTACAGAGAGATAGAGGAACTCCAGAAAACCCCTCTCTTTCTCAGTGCTCATGCACATCTAGCCAAGTCTAGCCCATGGTTGTCCACTGCATGGTATGCTCAAGGATGTTAATATTTTAGGGTGTTACTACATATATTAGATTTTTTAGTGTTTATTTTTGAAAAAGGGAGGGGGAGAGAGAGAGAGAGAGAGAGTGAGCAGGGGAGGGGCAGAGAGAGAGAGGGAAATACAGAATCTGAAGCAGGCTCCAAGCTCCAAGCTATCAGCACAGAGCCCTACACAGGCTCACACTCATGAAGCATGAGATCATGACCTGAGCCAAAGTTGGAGACTTAACTGACTATACCCCCCATCCAGGTGCCCCCCATTTATATTAGTGTAGATTGCATCTGGTACAAAGGATAAATGAGAGTCTGCATGTGACTTTGGTCTCTCCCAAATTAGATATTTTTATGACTAAGAAGTTCTTGGGTTTTACCAGAGAGCAATTTCATGAAATTCTTAGATAAGCAGACTAATTTCTCTATATTATCTAAATGGGTTGGGGTCAGTGATCTTTTCTGCAGCATGAAAAATATTCCTTGGGAAGAAGGACATAGATCCAAGTGGGTTAATGCAGATGGGTGACAGGCATTCTGCAATCTTAGGAGATCTACTAGTAGTAATGATACTACTGCATAGGTGAAGAGATACACACTTACCTGTTTCTAATATCTAGCAGAACTATTTCTGCTATTGAGAATTAATCTAATATACTTCTCTGAGAGAAGTCTTAAAATTCTATAAGACTGAGTTTTATAGGAATGTATATCAAATTAGTTTCCCATTTAAAGCCACAGAAATATAGATTGTAGAGTTCAAAAGCACCTTGAGAGATCATCTATTTCAGACACCTACCTATGGGCAGGTTAGGTATAATTCAAATTTCACACAAAGCATCCATCTGAGACCCAAAGAGGTTGATGACTTTCCTGCCAAGGGTGACATAGCAAAGCTTTGAAAGAAAATAAATTTCATCTTTTGAGATATAATCCAAAGGGAATATCTGTTCTCATAAATTTTGTTTAAAATTTTCTTCCATAGAAGCCTTCTAAAAACAATTGGCAGTGTTCATTTTCTTATAGCATGTGCAGGTGTTCAGTCTGTAGTTTCAACTGACTGGGATTAGAGGCTAAAATCAGAAGCTTTGCCCTTTCTTTAAGTCAGAGGGTTTATGTTCTTGGTATGACAAATCACAGTATATCTAATAAAATATAACAGGCCCCATAAGTCATCTGCAGACCCTTAGACTCTTGATTGAGAATCAGCATGCCATCTTTTTTCACCATTCTTAGGTAAAAGAAATGTAAAATGATCTTAGAAATATATGTATTAGAATTATTTGAAAGATTCATAAGACTTCAGAGTTAGCTGAGGCTAGAAATTATTTCAATTGCCCTTTTTATTTTAAAGAGGAAAAACTGGGTCCTAAAAATTGATGAGGCTATGGTGTTTGACCACCATTAAAGAAAAAGTGATGGGGTCCAAAAGTTTCATGTCAGAATGACTACTCAATGGCAAAACCAACTCTAGAACACTCTTGTTCTGACCCCAAGACCATGGCTTTTTCCATTTTAATGAAGTAAGTCTCCTTCTATAAACCTCAAACCTTATATCATGCTCAATATTATTTTATCTGATAGGATCCACACTGTGGTTCAGGTTGAAAGTTTATTCACACACTTCTTTTTTCTTAAATATACTCAAATGATTTTTGAAACATGATAAGAAACAGATTTTGTCTTGCTCTTATACTTTTATATTTTGTCTTCCTGCTTCTGGAAATATTCACCACATAGCCTCCAAATATTGACCTTGAATTGGGATGTGAAATCTTGGGCAGTCCTTACAATCTATAGTAGCACTAGGGTATCTAACTAATGCTATTTTGCCTCCTCAACCAGGAACTTGGATTTGTCTTGCATTTCTTTCCTCTTATGGCCAAGGCATCATACGAGCAGAGTGGTATAGGTCTGAAGTCTACCTGATGAATGAATAGACTTGTATTTTGTCAAATTTATGCAGTGATAATAGTAAAATGAACATTTTATTTAAGATAAGATAGCATAATAATTTATATAAGGGAAATCAGAAGGGAGGGAATTTATACACATATATATACACATATATAATATATAAAATATAATTTATATAAAGAAAATTTACATAAAGGGCTAATTATATACTCTCTCTTAAAATGTCCTTTGTGCCATTGTCAGAGATATAGGTTTAAGTAAACCAAATTTGGCATTTTGTGCAGTATTTTCTTTCTTTCTTTCTTTCTTTCTTTCTTTCTTTCTTTCTTTCTTTCTTTCTTTCTTTCTTTCTTTCCTTTCTTTCTTTCTCTTTCTTTCCTTCTTTCCTTCTTTCTTTCTTTCTTTCTCTTCCTTCCTTCCTTCCTTTTTTTCTTTTTTGTTAAATGTTTTTTTATTTTGAGAGAGAGAGAGCAGAGATAGAGGTAGGGAGAGAATCCCAAGCAGGCTCCATGCCAGCATGAAGCCCAGTGTAGTGCTCTATCTCATCAGTGTGAGATCACAAACTGAGCTAATATCAAGAGTTGGATGCTTAACAAACTGAGCTACCCAGGCGCCCCACTTTTGGTATGTTCTTATGTCTAGAAATATTATTTTAACACTCCTAAAAAGTATAACTTTCACTATCATCATACTATTAACTCTACTCATATCTAATATTCTTTTCAACTGTCTCAACTAACAGTCTTAACTGGTAGTATTCTTTCCTTAGTTTATCACATAGATATAGTAATTTCACAGGTTTTGTGCCTGTTTCAAAATGCTCCCCACAAGTTCAAATCTATTCCGTTTCCTAACCAAGTGTGTGGAAGAAAATAAGCATCCAACCATGTGTATATATTAGCATAATACTCAGGTTGACAGGAACCGTATTTTTCCTGAAAAGCATGATTGATGAAGCCAGTTTTGCAGACAGCTTATGACCAATTTCTTTCAAGGTTCAGTTCAAGTTTGACTTCATGAAGAGTTTCATGTAGCAAATGAGAAAATACTTTTTTTTTTTGTTTTATGACAAAGTCTTTATTTGTTAAATATAGATACCAAAGTATTTGTGGAGTTTATTATATTGCTTTGGGCTAACTTTAATATCCTCAGTCTCAACTCCCACATAAGAGTGCACATAAATAATAGTACAGAGGTAGCAAATAAAACAAGATGAGCAAAATGTTGGTAACTGATGCATAGGAGCACATGTACCCCAATGTTCATAGCAGCACTCTCCACAATAGCTAAAACCTGGAAAGAGCCTAAGTGTCCATCAACAGATGAATGGATCAAGAAGATGTGGTTTATCTATACCATGGAGAAAATACTTTTTAAAAATTTCAACTAGCTTCACAATCATTATGGGCCCAGGCCTGGTTAAAGCCGTTGGTGGCTCTGCTGTGCCGTGGCATTGGTACAGCACAGCCATTGAAGAGAGCATGTGGCTGGTTGTGTTCTTGGATTTGTGCACCCTGCGGGATTCTATGTTCTGTTAGTTTTAAGTGCAGACCATATGGCATAATACAGATGCTCAAAGCAGAAATTTGTGCATGTTTTGAGTATTGTAGTCTTGGACCAAGCAATGAACTGACTTGGCTGTTATCTTCTGAGTTGATGGATTCCAGAGGAAGTCAGCTGTGCAATTAGAGATGTTTTGGCACATCTGTACCAAAGTTGTAACCTGAAGATGCCCAGAAGAGTGATATTCTCATGTGTGTGTGTGTGAGTGTGTTTGTGTGTGTGTTTTTTTCCTGCAGGTGCTAAATTTTCAAGGAGAGAAATGTTCAGCTTGAGCAAACATGACTCCTAATTGTGAGATGTTTATTTGCAAACAGACAAGTGTTGGCAGCACAGAATCCAAAGCAGAAATTATTACCTTAGAGAAGTGCTGTGGGATTTGGGGCTTCATAATCTTCTTACAAGCCTAGTCCTTTCTTCTGAGGTTCATTGTTTAAATTTCAACATTTTGTTTATTTGTTAAAAAAAAAAAAGGCACTATATTCACATCCTACCATAGTGATGTTTGGGAAGGCTCTACACAAATTGGCTTTGGAGGAAGAGAGAAAATCCCTTGTGTTTTTTGAAAGGAACTGACAGAATTCAAGTAAAAAGTGTAAAGAACATGAAAATAACACTTTGCTGTCCTAAAAATGTGAACGAAAAAGACCCCATAAGAGCACAGACATGTAATAATGTCCTCTATTTTCCTAAATACTCTACAATGGAAAGAGTGGAAGAAGCACTTAAGTAGCCATCAGCAACAGTGGGGGATTTGCCTGACTATGCCTCACATTCTCTACCCCTTTTTGGAAATACTTTCAAAAGTAAAATTAAGAACTCAAAAATTAACATAAAAAACACTATGGAACTTAGTGTTTCTGTCTAACTTTGTACTGTGCTTCTCCCATCTACTCTGAGCTGATAAATAACTCTGAAACACAAAAGGATATTAAGGCAATGGTCTTCACCATTGTTTCAACAAATTTCTTTCCTTATACCCATAATATTTTTAAAGTATTTTTAAAAGTTTATTCATTTATTTTGAGAGAGAGTGAGCAAGCAGGGGAAGGAGCAGAAAGAGAGGGAGAGAGAGAATCCCAAGCAGGCTCTGTGCTCAGTGCAGAGCCTGAAGCGGGGCTTGATCCCACAAACCATTAGATCATGACCTGAGCCAAAACCAAGAGTCAGACGCTTAACAGCCACCCAGGTGCCTCATACCCATAATATTTTTGAATCCTTGTTTAACTGCCTGCTACTTCTACTAGCCTAACTCCTCTGAAGGCAGGCAGAGGCTGTTTTGCCGTGGTATCCCCACTGTCTGATACAGTGCTAAGCACGTGTTTGGAAAATGTATAATGAATGAATGATTCTATCATTTTTGGTACATGCTCATTATATTTTTGTGCTTTAAATATTTTAAAGTTTTGTTGTAAAGTGTGCTATGTAGGGTTAGTCTCCATTGGCCCATCCTAACCTTAACCAATCATGCAGAAAACATGTTTTCCTATAAGAATATTTTTCACTATAATTTTTTAATAATTATTTACAAGACTGGTCACTAACGAAGATTGATAATCTTTGTTATAAGCCTTTATCTTTTCATCATAGTTCTGAAAAATACTCTTTTCAATCTATAACATTTTATACTTATGATATTCTCAGAATATGGGATATAATGATAATTATAACTAATATAATTGTAGTAGAGCTGAAAAGAACTTTAGATCTCATGTAATCCAAAGAAAATATAATTAAGTTAGGATCCAGAGAGATGACGTGGCTTGTTTAGTACCATATTCGTTGGTTTTAGTTTCAGTTTGGGGTTGTTTTTGGTCACATGGTATTTCAAGAATCTTTTTCTGAGCACTAAGATCAAGCATAGATTATAATTACTATCATTATCCAACTCATTCTTCAAGACCTGGTCTTTATTTTCATTTATTTAAGTAGAACACTATTTTTTAGGGATTTGAGATCACCATTGTATTTTATATGCTGGCATCCTATAAAGCTATACAAATAATTCATAAATTGATTATGTGCCTTTGTTTTCAATACATTTTAAAAAAGCATCTAGTTTGTATCCAAATTCATTTTTAATACTGGCAGTGATATAACTGTATTACAGAATTCAGGTGAAAATTTTCTGGATTTTGTACTTGCAGTAATTCAGGTTTAGAATTCTAATCTTCTCATCATCAGTATTTTATACTTAACTGACTTATCATCTAGTTTCTATTCCTTTGTGTTTGTTATTTGCGTTTTTAAAAAGCTAACATAGTAATGGATCCTTATATCCCCTACACATACATTCCTCAAAGCTGTGTAAATGGCAAGCCAAGTGTAGTAATTTTTCATTCCTAAGTCTGTTGCTTTAGAATGCAAATCACAGATGTAGGGAAATCAGGTTGGAAGTGTAGGCGATATACATACTGAAAGCTATTAGTATGACAACATAGGTACATTACTTTTTAAATGCAGTTTTGTTTTATTTTCCAGTTTTGTTATAATTTTGACTAGAAAAATATTTTTCTAGTCTAATAGTCTAATACAAATATTGAAAAAATAGGCTCTTTCTGCAGAACTAAGTGTTCTTTAAGTTGCAAAAAGGGCTTTGGCTATCAGTTTAGATACTTCTGGGTTTGGAATATTGTTAAATTTCTGTATCTTCATAAGAGAAAGCAACTGGCTATATTTCTATATCCAGATATCCCAAATTGGGAGTACAGGAAACTTGTTTCCATGTCTTAAATATTCTTAACTCACACTCCTCCAATTTTACTCTTTCCACTTATTATGAGCCATTAATTGTGATGACTTATTATTATACTTCTTTTATTATTATTGTTGTCATACATATCCATGGTGGAAAACAAGAACAGAGGTATTAAAGTGAAAAGTTTATCTTCCTTTATCCTAACTACCCTATCATTGTACCAGAGGTGATTGGTATGAATAGCATCTTGTGTATTCTAACAGAAATTTTATTTATCTACAGGTATATGTTTATTTAAAAAATTTTAACATTTATTAGAGAGATAGAGCATTAGCAGAGGAGGGGCAGAGAGGGAGACACAGAATTTGAAGCAGACTCAGGCTCTGAGCTGGCAGCACAGAGCCTGATGTGGGGCTTGAGCTCATGGACCATGAGATCATGACCTGAGCTGAAGTCGGAGGCTCAACTGCCTGAGCCACCCATGTGCCCCGGGTCTACGTTTATTTAGACTCTCAATCCCAGGTTTTCTCTTTGTATATTTCATTAAGTCTAGACTTAATGCACATTGCATCTCAAGCATCTCAAATTTAATGTGTCCTAGAATTCTAATTTACATTAAATTTAATTTACATTGCAGAGGCAGAAGTATCACTGTCCTGAACTTAGAAGCAGTCCCTGTTTAGTCATAATTACTCCATATTGAGAAAAAGTTTCTGTTTTTCAGGTGAAATCATTGCATTTTTGAGTACCTAAGGGACAAATTCATTTACTAGCTTTCAAAACAGGGAAGCTAAATTTTTTTAGACACATCTTAGGTAACTGAATTTTACTGAGCTTGCAGATACATCCAATTTTTCCTCAAAAAGTTGTCTCAACTGGATCAAAGAGTTAAATGGACAGTAAAGATGTGGGAAAAAAACCATATTTCAGAGAGCAGAAAGCGACATCTGCTATGTATCTCCCAGATTAATGAGCACAGTTCTGTTGAAAGAGTGAGTACTAATTAACTCATTAAGCAGTTCCCACTGTGATTCCTCACACAGGAATCAGATGTAATTGCAGGCTAAACTCATGTTTAGAGACTTAACACCTAACTGCAGAAGTTTATCATTGTAAGCCATTGATAGAGCTTTCAAGAATATTAGAAACTTTCTTGGGCCATATTGTAGAAAGAAAGTAATACAAAGCTAAAGACTCTTGTACAGAAAATACTTTAAAGGGTGCCTGGGTGGCTGACTTTGGCTCAGGTCATGATCTCACCATTCCTGGGTTTGAGCCTTGTATCAGGCTCTGTGCTGACAGCTCAGAGTCTGGAGCCTGCTTCAAAATCTGTGTCTCCCTCTCTCTCTGCCTCTACCTGCCCATGCTCTGTCTCTCTCAAAAAATAAATAAACATTACAAAAATTCAAAAAAGAAAATACTTAAAAATTTTTTTAACTTAGTTCGCAAATGGTAATGATGTTAGCTGACCAAGTTGCATGCTTTATTGATAAGAACTTTGTGAATTTGCATCTTTGTCTAATTCTGAAGACTCATGTTGCTTAATTAACACCCACTCAGGAGGCATGTTCATCAGGTATTGTAATAGTAAGACAGATTTAGTCAACTGCATTAAAAAAGAAAAGATGAGAAAATGAACAATTCCAAACTTGTTTTTTAAGTGGCCATTGTGGGAATCAGAATGGTGGCATTATAACTCCAGGATACATGTTGCATCTACTTTAGATATGGCCCTACTCTACATCAGCACTTTGGACACTCTCAAGTTATAAGTGTCATGTATTATTAATTGTGAATCTGATTACTGAGTGTGTAATTGCTCACAAGATTGTTTGTGAAACTTGGCTAAAGACCCATGGTTGTGCATATTATGAAGCATAGAAATTACAGCATGCAGCTCAGTACTGATTTTCTAATTCACATTCTCTCTTAGAGGGAATTGTTATTTTCCTGTGAAAGACTTTTAATCTGTAGTCCTCGCCAGGTGACCAGGAGTAAAATGACATTGAAGAATTTTCAGTGGATTCCAGAAGGACCCTAAAAGATCATTACATGTTTTAAATAAAAGGTTTGCAAGAATGATAGAAATGGATTAGACTATCAAAGTTATTTTAGAAGATAGTATCTATATCTGATCTGAAGGCAGGGCTTTGAAAGTAGATAGTCTGAAATCAGAACCTAGGCTTCATCACTTGCCAGCATCTAATAACTTTGGGAAATTATTTAACCTACTGAACCTTCATCTAGATCTGTAAAATATGGATACTTATATCAACCTCAAAGAGTGTTGTGATAGAAAGTGGTCATTAAGTGGCACCTATTACTAGTAATGTATATAGAAATAATTAACCATTTTCCATTTATTACAGCATTAGGGATTTCAGGGATCTCAGAAGAGAGACATTCTTGTCATAAGGATTTATAAATGATGGAATTAATAGAATCTTCCATGGAAATCTTTAAACAAGTGACATGCATTTGGTTTCTTTTTGTTCTTATGTACCATCAAGTTGTTTATTTTAGAATCTAAGCTCTTGGAAGTTAAGTGTTGGGTCAGAACACCATTGACTACCTATAATGCCAAATAAGGGTAGAAAAATGTTATCTGTTATGTCGCTTAAATGTTCCCTAGTACATATACATTTTACTGAAGGCTTAAAGGTATTTCTGTACAATGCCAGTACAACTGATTGAAAAGTGACACATTTAGATAAATTCAGCTCTTACAAAATGGCTGTAGCTTTGCACCATTTTATTTCTCTCTGTGTCAGTGAAAGGAAGGACTGAGCCGTACATCAGTGACTGGCTGGCACTGTATGTGGAAGCTATGTCAGTTCCAAGTTCAGCTTGGCAACAAACACATACAGGATTTACTTTTCATCTTCTAAAAAGTAGTCTAAAAGTAGTTTCTGAGATATTTTCAAATGAATACATACTATACTAAATTTATACTGACCATTACTTAAAAAAGAAAAACAAATAAAAATTTGGCACTATTTTTAAGGTTGCCACTAATGATGATGAAATTCACAGTCTTTTCTGCTTTGCTTTTCTGCTTGCCTATAATCCACTTCTATCTCTTACTCTTGTCTCCAAGAACATCTGCATGTTATAAACCAACATTTTAATATCATTAGAAAAATTTATGATTTCATGTACTTTCTTGAATGTAGTTGATAGGCAATACTGTTTCATGTGTGAGGCTCTCCTTTTGGCTCGTGAATGTCCTAACTGGTGCGTCTAATAAGATCAAATTGTTCTCATTCCACCAGCATTGACCATCAGGTCCTGCTCTCTACTTTTATTTTTTTTTTTTTACATTGTAAAAGGATTTTTGAAACTCAGTGCTGGATTTTCTTTTTGGACAATTTTACTCCTAGGATCTTTTGAGATTTTTTCTTTTTAATTTTGAGAAGTTTTAGTGCTAGGCATAAGCACACAAGTGTGCACATATGTGCATTTTTTTATTTAAAAAATTTTCAATGTTTTATTTATTTTTGAGAGAGAGAGACAGCGTGAGCAGGGGAGGGTCAGAGAGAGAGGGAGACACAGAATCCAAAGCAGGCTCCAGGCTCTGAGCTGGCTGTCAGCACAGAGCCCGATGTGGGGCTTGAACACATGAACCATGAGATCATGACCTGAGGCAAAGTCAGACACTTAACCAACTGAGCCACCCAGGAGCCCCCATTTTTTAAAAGGATGTTGATAGCTCTAACATATATTTGCACTGCTTATGAACTGTTTTCCAGGTGCCATAGTCTATTCCACAGAAAAACAGAAATACATATAGAATGATCTTCTAATAAAGAATCTGTTGCAATGTCTTGATTGTGAAAGCATGAGTAGAAATTGAGATGATACAGTTTAGTTTAGTGTGTCTCACATAGAATGGCTACCAAAATTTCACTGAACATAAATCTAGATCAGTAAATTCCTGATAGAAAAATATAAAATGCAGCTTGCTTTGAAGCAGCTATGTAATAAACACGTTGCTTTGTATGCTTACTAAAATATTCTTTAATAAAAATGTTCTTATGGGGGCGCCTGGGTGGCTTAGTCGGTTAAGCGTCCGACTTTCGCTTAGGTCATGATCTCGCGGTTCGTGGGTTCGAGCCCCACATCGGGCTCTGTGCTGACTGCCAGCTCAGAGCCTGGAGCCTGTTTCAGTCTGTGACTCCCTCTCTCTCTGACCCTCCCCTGTTCATGCTATTTCTCTCTCTCTCTCCTAGAAATAAATAAAAATATTTAAAAAAAATGTTCTTATTTAGCAGAAAGTAGACACAAAGTTCTGTGCTGGCTCTGTGAACTTAAAAGTATTATATGGGCTCTATTATGATTAAGAGACATGGGAGGCATTTGCTTTTGAATAGTACTAAAAGCAAAACTATTAAAACAAGACTTTTTAGAATATACAAATGAGAAGCACAAATACATTTAATGGAAAAAGATCAACATTTCTGATAATTAATGAAATGCAGACTAAAAAAAAAGTAAATTCCAAATTAAATTGGCAAAGGTTCAGTAAATTTTGATGCCCGACACTGGGTTCAGAGTAGAATGAGGAAACTATAGCACCCTATAGATAGGAGTATTAATTGCTGCAAGTTTTCTGGAGAGTATTTGATAATGTGCCTCAGGAAGCTTAAGATGTGTCTAAATTACCAAAGATGTGGTTGAAGGTTTACCTTTATTTTGGAAATAAGCTAAATGTCAAACACTAGTGGCCTAGTTAAGGAAGTCTATTTAAAAATTTGATATTTTGTCTATACTCATTAAATACTACACATTGTTTCAGTCTCTGGTGATCAGGCTGAGAACAGATGATATATACATGATTTGATACATATTGTAGATTACATCATTAGAGTATAATCATGGAGATTACATAAGGTTACTGGTCATATGGTAAATGTAAGTAACTGTGTGAAACAAACTATTTTCTAAAGTGATTGTACCACTCTGCATTCCCACTGCCTATGGACAAGAGTCTGGATTGTTCTTTATCCTTTCCAGCATAGTCTTTATAACTTTAGCTACTCTAGTGGGTGTGTAGTAGTATCTCCTTGTGATTTTAATGTGTATAATATGATTATTAATGTTTTTGAGAATTGTTTTTTTTTCTTAGTGATCTTTTCCCTCCCTTCTTCCCTTCCTGCTTTCTCCTTCCCTCTCTCCCCCTCTTTCTTTATCTTGCTCCCTCGCCTCCCCTCCCCTCCCCTCGCCTCCCCTCCTCTCCTCTCCCTTCCCCTTCCCCTTCCCATTCCCTTCACTTTCCATTCACCTATTCCCCATCCCTCTGTCCCCTGCTACCTCCTTACTTCTGGAAACCATCAGTTTGTTTTCTATATCTATGAGCTTGTTGTTATTGTTTTATTTTATTTTATTTTTTAGATTCTATATATAAAAGAGATCATATGGTTTTTCTCTTTCTCTATCCGCCTTACTTCACTTAGTGTGATGCCTTCAAGGTCCCATGTTGTCGCAGATGGCAAGATTCCATACTTCTTTATGGCTGAATAATATTCCATCTCATATATCATAATTTCTTTATCCATTCATTCATCAGTGGATACTTCAGATGTTTCCATATCTTGGCTATTGTAAATAATGCTGCGATGAACATAAGGGTGCATATTATCTCAAAAAGTGGAATTGATGGATCATATGGTAGTTCTATTTCAATGTTTTGAGAAACCTCCATACCATTTTCCATCCACAGTGGCTGCACCAATTTATATTCCCACCAACAGTACAGGAGGGTTTTCTTTTCTCCACATTCTCATCCACTCTTGTTGTCTTTTTGATAATAACCATTCTGATAAATTTGAGGTGATACCTCATTGTGGTTTTGATTTCAGTTTTCTTGATGAGTAATGTTAAGCATCTTTTCATGTACCTCTTGGCCATCTGTACACCTTCTTGGAAAAATGTTTATTCAGATCAAATTTTAACTTTTTTTTTTTTGCTATTTAATTATATGAATTCTTTATATAGCCCTGAATATTAGCCCTTCTCAGATAGGAGATTTGCAAATATTTTCTCCAATTCTATAGGTTGCCTTTTTATTTTTGTGGATTGTGTCCTTTGCTGTGCAGAAGCTTTTTTTTTTTTTTTTTACAAATAGTTTATTGTCAATTTGGTTTCCACATAACACCCAGTGCTCATCCCCACAAGTGCCCTCCTCCATGCCCATCCCCCTCCCCCCCCACATCCATCAGTCCTCAGTTTTTGTCAGCATTCAAGAGTCTCTCATGGTTTGCCTCTCTCCCTTTCCCCCACCATTTCCGCCCTTCTTCTCCCCCTTGTTCCTCTGTTAAGTTCCTCCTAATCCTCCTATACGTGCACACATATGATATTTGTCCTTCTCTGCCTGACTTATTTCGCTCAGCATAACACCCTCAAGGTCCATCCATGTTGCTACACATGGCCAGATTTCATTGTTTCTCATTGCCATGTAGTATTCCATGGTATAGATAAACCACATCTTCTTGATCCATTCATCTGTTGATGGACACTTAGGCTCTTTCCATGTTTTAGCTATTGTGGAGAGTGCTGCTATGAACATTGCGGTACCTGTGCTCCAATGCATCAGCATTTCTGTATCCCTTGGGTAAATTCCTAGCAGTGCTATTGCTGGGTCATAGGGGAGTTCTATTTTTAGTTTCCTGAGGAACCTCCACACTGTTTTCCAGAGGGGCTGTACCAGTCTACATTCCTACCAACAGTGTAGGAGGGTGCCCGTTTCTCCACATCCTTGTCAGCATCTAGAGTTCTCTGATTTGCTCATTTTAGCCACTCTGACTATTTAGAAGCTTTTTAATTTGATGTTGTCCAACTTGTTTGTTTTTGCTTTGTTACTTTTGCTTTTGGTGTAAGATGAAAAAAATAATCACCAAGATCTATGTCAAAGAGCTTGCCATCTGTGTTTTTTTCTAGGAGGTTTCTGGTTTCTGGTCTTAGATTCATGTCTTCAATCATTTTGAGTTAATTCCTGTGTATGGTGTGAAATAGTGGTAGAATTTTATTCTTTTGCATGCTGCTGTCCAGTTTTCCCAGTATCACTTACTGAAGAGACTGTCTTGGGGTGCCTGGGTGGCTCAGTTGTTTAAGTGTCCAACTTCAGCTCAGGTCATGATATCACAGCTTGTGGATTTGAGCCCCACATCGGGGAGGCTCTGTGTTGATGGCTCAGAACCTGGAGCCTGCTTGGGATTCTATCTCCCTCTCTTTCTGCCCCTTCCCTACTCACACTCTGTCTCTCTCTTTCTCAAAAATAAATAAACATTGAAATATATATATATTTTTAAAAAAGAGACTATCCTTTACCCATTATATATTTTTGTCCCCTTTGTCATGAGGGTACTTTCTGGTCTCTCTATTCTGTTCCATTTATTGATGTTTCTGTTTTTTGTTTTGTTTTGTTTTGCCAGTACCATTCTGTTTTAATTACTATAGCTTTGTAATATAGTTTGAAATCAGGGAGCATGATTAGTAATCATTATTTATTTATTTTTAGTAAAGGGGTTATGGGATGACTTGTGTCTCCAAAATTAGTATGTTGAAGTCCTCAGTAGTTCATAATATAACTTTATTTGAAAATAGGGTCTTTAAAGAAATAATTAAGTTAAAATAAAATCATTATGATAGGGTATAATTCAGTATGACTGGTGTCCTTATAAGAATAGGAAATTTAAACACAGGCATGAACAAAGGGAAACCCATGTGAAAACATAGGGATAAAACAAGTATCTACACACCAAGAAGAGACACATCAGAAGTCACACCCTTCCATCACTTTGATCTCTGACCTCTAGCTTCCAGAATTGTGAGACAATAAATTCTTTAATTTAAGCCACCCAGTTTGTGGCACTTTGTGTGTGTGTGTGTGTGTGTGTGTGTGTGTGTTTCTGTGCATAATTATATTATGACAATTATATATATACACACATATATACACATATAATTTTTTCTCTGTGGTGTGAATTTTTATTTTCTAATAATAGTTTGAAATGCAGAAGGTTTTGATTTGTAAGATGTCCAATTTGTCAATTTTCAAAAATATTTTGTGCTTTTGTGTTCTGTAAAGATAATATTTGTTTGCCTTAAGATTGACAAGATTTTCTCCTGTATCTTTCTTTAGAAATTTTGTAGCTCTAATTTTACTTTTTTGTGTATTTTGAATTTTTAAAAGGTATGTGATGTAAAATGAGAATCAAGATTCATTTTGTTTCATGTGGAGATACTGTTGTTCTTCCTCCATTTACTGTGGATTCCTGTCTTTTCTCCATTTCTTCTGAGCAAACATCAGTTAACCAAATGTGTGGCTTTATTTCTGGACTCTCTATTCTGTTTCAGAATATTCTTCCCTATCTTACATATCTTACCCTTATGGCAATACCATATTATCTTGATGAAGATCACTATAGAGTATGTAGTATATAGTATGTTCTGTGGATTTTATTGTTCAGGGTTTACACATATCTAAATTTATCCTTAAATATTTCATTGTATTTGATTTTTAAACTGTAATTGTTTTTCTAATAGCTTTTAAAAGTATTTGTTGGTAGTGTATAGAAATAAAATTACATATTTGTTCTCTTTGTGTCTTGTAACACGACTATATTCACTTTTTTGTACCAATAGTATTGGTGATTTCTTAGGCTGTTCTGTTTGTACAATTGTGTCATTTGCAAATCCACTCTACTTTACTTTTCACATTTCTTTGCCCTTCATTTATTCAACTGGTTAAGATCTTACCAGAATATAAAATAGACGTTGTGAGACTATGTTTACTTCCCATCTTAGGGGAAAGTCTTAAGTTTTTCAGCTATTAATATGGTATCACTATTAGGCTTTTTGTAGATTCTTTTTATCACTTTGAAGATATTTCCATCAATTTCTAGTAATTGAGAAAATTTTTTAATTTAAATTCAAGTTAGTTAACATAGAATGTAATCTTGGCTCCAGGAGTAGAACCCAGTGATTCATCTCTTACATATAACACCCAGTGCTCATCCCAACAGATGACTTCGTAATGCCCATCACCCATTTCCCTCACCCACCTCAACCTATAGTTTGTTTTGTGTATTTAAGAGTCTCTTATGGTTTGCCTCCCTTTCTGTTTTTGTCTTAGTTTTCCTTCCCTCCTCCTATGGTCATCTGTTGTGGATGTTTCCGAAATTCCGCATTTGAGTAAAATCATACGATATTTGTCTTTCTCTGACTGACTTATTTTGCTTAGCATAATACCCTCTATTTCCATCCACAGTGTTACAAATGGCAAGGTTTCATTCTTTTTCATTGCCCAGTAGTACTCCATTATATATATATTCCATTCATCATCAGTGGACATTTGGGCTCTTTCCATACTTCTGCTATTGTTGATAGTTCTGCTATAAACATTGTAGTGCATGTGCCCCTTCGGATCAGCATTTTTTTCTCCTTTGGATAAATACCTAGTAGTGCTATTGCTGGGTCATAGAGTAGTTCTCATTTAAATTTTTTGAGGAACCTCCATACTGTTCTCTAGAATGGCTATACCAGTTTGCATTCCTACTCACAGTACAAAAGTGTTACCTTTCTCTGTATCCTTGCCAATGTCTGATGTTTCCTGAATTAATTTTTAGCTATTCTGACAGGTGCATGGAGGTATCTCATTGTGGTTTTGATTTGTGTTTCCTTGATGGTGAGTGATGTAGAGCATCTTTTCATGTGTCTGTTAGCCATCTGGATGGCTTCTTTGGAAAAGTATCTGTCTGTGTTTTATGCCCATTTCTTCACTGAATTGTTTGTTTCTGGGGGTGTTGAGTTTGATAAGCTCTTAACAGACTGTGGATACTAACCCTTTATCTGATATGTCACTTGCAAATATCTTCTCCAATTCCATTGGTTGCATTTAGTTTTGTTGTTTCCTTTGCTGTGCAGAATTACCTTGATTCCAAAACCAGAAAAAGACCCCATTAAAAAGGAAAATTACAGACCAATATCCCTGATGAAGCTGGATGCAAAAATTCTCAATAATATACTAGCAAATTGAATTCAAGATTACATTAAAAGAATTATTCACCATGATCAAGTGGGATTTATTCCTGGGCTGCAGGGCTGTTTCAATATTTGCAAATCAATCAATGTGATTGCACATTGATTGCACATTAATAAAAGAAAGGATAAGAATTATATGTTCCTTCTAATAGATGCAGAAAGATCAGCTGACAAAATATAGCATCCTTTCCTAGTAAAAGTCCTCACGAAAGTAGGGATAGAAAGAGCATAACTTGACATCATAAAAACCATATATGAAAGGCCAACAGCTAATATCATCCTCAAGGAGGAAAAACTGAGAGCTTCCCCCTAAGGTCAAAACCATGAGAAGGATGTCTACTCTCACCACTGTTGTTCATTATTATGTTGGAAGTCCTAGCCTCGACAACCAGACAACAAAAATAAATAAAAGGCATCCAAATCAGCAAGGAAGAAGTCAAACTTTCTTTCTTCACAGATGACATGGAAAACCCAAAAGACTCCACCAAAAAACTGCTAGAGGTGATACATGAATTCAGCAAAGTCACAGGATATAAAATCAACATCTAGAAATCGGTTGCATTTTTATATGCCAATAATGAAGCAGCAAGAGACATCAAGGAATTGATCCTATTTACAGTTTCACCAAATGATACCTCAGAATAAACCTAACCAATGAGGTAAAAGATATACACTGAAAACTATAGAAAGCTTATGAAGAAATTGAAAGAGACACAAAGAAATGGAGAAACATTCCATGCTCATGGATTAGGGAACAAATATTTGTTAAAATGTTGATACTACCCAAAGCAATCTACACATTCAGTGTAATCCTTATCAAAATAACACCAGCATTCTTCACAGAGCTAGAACATAGAATCCTGAAATCTGTAAGGAAACAGAAATGATCCCAGAGGCCAAAGCAATGTTGAAAAAAGAAAACTAAAACTGTAAGCATCATAATTCTGAACTTTAAGCTGTATTACAAAGCTGTAATAATCAAGACAATATGGTACTGGCACAAAAACAGACATATAGATCAATGGAATAGAATAGAGAACCCATAAAATGGACCCACATTTCTGTATCTGGCCAACTAATCTTTGACAAAGCAAGGAAAAAGTATCCAATGGAAAAAGACAGCCTCTTTAGCGGACACTTTCAGGAAAACGAAAGTGACATACAGAAGAGGAAAACTGGACCACTGTCTTACACCATACACAAAAATAAATTCAAAATGGATGCAAAACCTAAATATGAGATAGAGGACCATCAAAATCCTAGAGGAGCAAACAGACAACAGCCTTTTTGACCTTGACTGCAGCAACTTCTTACTCCACATATCACCAGAAACAAGGAATAACAGCAAAAATGAACCATTGAGACCTCATCAAGTTAACAAAATCTTCTGCACAGAAAAGGAAACAATTAATAAAACCCAAATTACCTGAGAGTTTTTATCATTAATGGGCATTAAATTTTGTAAAGATCTTTCTTGGATTTTATTGGAATGACTGTATATTTCTGTTTTAGTTTCTCATTTTAGTAAATTACATTGAATTTCCAAATGTTAAACCAGTCATACATTCCTAGGATGTATCACAATTGGCCACGATCTTTATCATCTTTAACTATTACTGAACTTAATTTACTAATAATTTAAAGCATTTTTGTATTAATGTTTATGAGAATTATTGGTTTTAAAAATCTATACATTTGACTAGTTTTTGCATAAGGGTAATACCACTTTCTTCACATGGCTTGAGAAGTATTTCCTTTTTATCTATTTTCTGAAAAAAACTTGCTTAACATTGCTATATTTTTGTCCTTAAATTTTTGAGAGAGTCCCTCTTAAAGCCATCTGAGTGTGGAGTTTCATTTGTGGGAGAATTTATTTTTGTAAATTTCATGTCTTTAATAAATATTGTGCTATTCAACTTTTCTGTTTATTCTCATGGCAGTTTGGCAAATTATGTCATTCAAGAATTTAGCCATTTTATCTAAGTCATTGAAATTATCGACATAGAGATTTTTATATTATTTATTATTAATGAAAGTATCCACTACCATTCCTGATATTGATATTTTTTATCTTTTACCTTTTATCCTCAATCAATCTAGTTAGGAATTTGTTAATTTTGTTACTCGTATTGAAATAACCATCTTTGGGGCACCTGGGTGGCTTAGTCAGTTAAGTGTTCAACTCTTGATCTGCTCAGGTCATGGTCTTGTGGTTTGCAGAACAGCCCTGAGTGTAGGGCTCTGTACTGACAGTGCAGAACCTGCTTGAGATTCTCTCTCTCTCTTGCTCTCTGCCCCCTCCCCTGCTCACGTGTTCATGCACTGGCTCTCTCTCTCTCAAATTAAATAAATAAGCATTAAAAAAATTTAAAAATTAACAACCATTTTTGGGTTTCACTGGTTTTTCTTTTTTTCTTTTTAAATTTTGTTGACTTTACTTTTACCTCTTTATTCCCTTCCTTCTCTTTACTTGGGTTTTAATTTAGACTTCTTTTTCTAAATTCTTGAGGTGCATCCTGCATCCTTTCCTTTATAATATAAAATATTTTAAAAAATTAAATAGTGCTTTCATATAAAAATTTTGATATTTTTCATTTTCTCATTCAGCTTAAGCTATTTTCTAGTTTTCTTCAGTAACCTACAGACATTTAAAAGCATGTTATTTTAATTTCAAATATTTGAAAATTTTTTCCAGATATTAGTAATCTGTTGTTTATTCCTGGTTTAAATTTCTTTTTCTTTCTTCCTTTCTCTCCTTCCTTCCTTCCTTCCTTCCTTCCTTCCTTCCTTCCCTGTTACTGTGATAAGGGACCCCCTATCCTCTCTCTCTCTCTCTCTCTTTCCTTCCTTTGCTTTCCTTTCCTTCCTCCCTTCCCTTTCCCTTTCCCTTCCCTTCTCCATAGACTTTCAATCCTTTTCTAAATTCAGTGATAACTTGTTTCATTGTATGTCGTATGGTCTACTCAAGTGAATGTTCCATATATACCTGAAAATAATGTCTAATCTTCCATTGTTGGGAGTAATTTTCTATAGTCAGTTAGGTAACATTGATTGATAATAGAGTTCAGACTTTATATGTTTTTACTGATTTCCTAGTAGTGTTCAATGAATTCCTGAGGAAAGAGAATTAAGGTCTCCAACTCTGTGAAATTAACTATTTCCACTTTTAGTTCTTTTAATGTTTACCTTTTATGTTGAGCATTTTTAATTAGGTGGATTATCATTTAGGATTTTTGTGTGTTCTTATTGAATTCACTAATTTGTTATCATTAAATATTCCTTTTATTTTCTGGTAGTATTCCTTGTATTGAAGCAAACTTGGAAAAAGGTACCCATTCACCTTTCTTATACTTACTGTATGTATGGTCATTTTTAAATTTCAAACTATTCATGTCTTTATATTAAAAGTATATTTCTTACAGTTAGGTCTTGTGTTTTCATTTAATGTCACATTCTCTACTTTTTAATTGGAATGTTTCGGCTATTTACTTTTAATGTGTTATTGCTATGGCTGAGTCTATGTCCACTATTTTCCTATTTGTTTTTGTTGTTTCTCTTTTTCCTCTTATTTCTGTTTTGATATTTAGTGAATACTTTTCACATTCAATTTTATAGCTTCTATTGATTTATTCACTACACTTTTTTGCTCTTATTTTTAATATTTGTTCTAGGGCTTTAAATATATACCTTTAGTTTATCATCATATTTTACTTTGACACAGTGCTGTACAACTTCTCATATAATGTAAAAGCCTTGCAACAGCATATGTTTGTATCCTTCTCTATTTTTGTGCTACTAGCTAATCATTTGCTTTACTTTTTTATATGTTGTATACTCTACAATATAAAATTGTTTTTACTTTAAGGACATTTTCCTTTTAAATAAATTTAAAAATGGAAAAATATCTTCTATATTGATCCATATATTTTTTTCTTTTCAGTGTTCTTCATTCTTATACAATCTAATCTGCTATAGGAGCACCTGGGTGGCCCAGTTGGTTGAGTGTCCAGCTTCAGCTCAGGTCATGGTCTCATGGTTTGTGAATTTGAGCCCAGCATTGGGCTTTGTGCTAATAGCTCAGAGCCTGGAGCTTACCTTGGATTCTGTGTCTCCCTCTCTCTCTGACCCTCCCCTGCTCACTGTGTGTATGTGCATGTGTGTGTAACAGTAAAAAAAACCCCTAATATTTTATAAATCTTATGGAATAAAATTTTTATTCTACATTTTATATGTTCCATCTCTACAAATTTCATCTGTTTTTCTATGTACCTTTTCTTTCTCTCCACTGTATACTCATATTTTATTTAAATCCTTAAGCATATTTATAAAAGCTGTTTTAAGTCCCTCTATGCTAATTTATCATCTCTGTTAATCCTTGATCTGTTTATTTTGACAAATTTTATTCATGTCTATGGGTAACACTTTCTTCCTCACATATCTAATAATTTTTTTATCATATGTTGGATATTGTCAATGTTATATTGTTGATGGATTTAATTTCCTTCCTTCAAAGAGTTTAGAACATTCTTTTGATATATGGCTCAGTAATTTGCATATAAACTTGATTCTCCTAAGGTTTGTTTCTAAAGCTTTGTTAGTAGAGGCTAAAATAACCTTTATTCTTTTACTGGTTTAGCCCTACTACTAATACATGACTTCTGGGTTTTCTAGTGAATATCCTGTATATTCAATGAGGTGTCTTCTCTCTGACTAGTTCGAAGACAAACCTAGAATGGCCCACAAGTTATTTTTAGCTTGGCCTCAAGGAGTTTCACCCTATCCATATATTGTAGTATGCAGAAAAAGACTCAAGGGGGTCCTATGAAGATTTTTAGAACCTCTTTGTTTGCTTATCTTATTCATTTATGATATTTTGTCACAAAAATTTTAACTTCTGTAGATTTCCCAAATTCCAGTCTCAGTCTCATCAGCTCAGCTTGATCAATCTTGATCAACCTGATTTCCCTCCTCTGCTTCTTCTGTGGGCTCCAGAAAGATAGCCAGGGCAATTGCTGGGCTCACCTTGTTATTTCCAGTCCCTGAGGGAAACCCAGTTAGGTTCTGTTTGCTTCCCAACTTTAAACAACTCTTGTTTCATCTATTTTGTCCAGTTTCCTCATTTCTCGTAATGGAAGGCTATAGTTCTTAACAGTCACTACATTATTGTTGGAAGCGGAAGCCCAGATTTCATTTTTGGAAAGGCACTTGGTATTCCCTAAATATAAGCCCCATACTTTCAAGTTGTTCAAAGATGAACTTAATGGGAAATAAGAATTACAGAAAATAAATCTTTCTCATCTAGATTAGTCCTTTTGGCCTTTCATCTATCAGTAAATTGAAATGCATATTTGATACTTTGTCATCTTATGATTACTTGCTTTATAAAGGTTTTTATAGTCTATTTTAAGAAGAGTGCATCCAAATTCATTTAAGATAGCAAGCATATATTGCTAAGGATTTTTAGACTTGGCTGATCACCTGCAGTCATGTTCTTGTCATAAAAAATGCTTACGAAGTATTTTTCTGACTTCCAAAATCTTTTTTGAAGCCAATATAATATTGAAGTCAGATTTAAAATTTCCCATATGACAGTGTATGGACAGCTGGCAAGATTCCAGGATTACTTATAGAACTAAATAGCTTATTTTAATTTTTTTAAGTTGAAGTAGAGTTGATGTACAGTGGTATATTAGCTTCAGATATACCACATAGTGATTCAGCACTTCTGTACCTTTTGCTATGTTTGACATGATAAAAACAGTTACCATCTGCCACCATACCACACTATCACAATATTATTGCCTATAGTCTCTCTGCTGTACTTTTTGTTCCCGTGACTTATTTATTTAAAACTAGAAGTGTGTATCTCTTTATACTAGGCACTTATCTTCCCTATCCCCCTTCCTTCCTCCCTTTTAGCAACCATCACTGTGTTCTCTGTATTTACAGGTCTGTTTCTGTTTGTTTATTCATTTGTTCTATTTTTTTTTTTACATTCCAAATATAAATGAAATCATATGGTATTTGCATTTCTCTCTCTGACTTATTCCACTTAGCATAACACACTCTAGGTCCATCCTTGTTGTTGCAAATGGCAAACTTGTGTTCTTTTTTATGGCTAATATTACCATTGAGTCTATATATCTCATCTTTATGGATTCATCTATTGATGCACATTTAGGTTCCTTCCATATCTTGACTGTAGCTTACTTTTATTGAGTGCTTTGTGTGTGGCAAACTCTGTGTCAACCATTTTATATGACTCATGTCATTTAATTACTCCAAAAACCATATAGGCCAAAGTTTGTTCTTAGCACTCAAGAATAACTAATTGCTTGTTCCCCTCCCTCTCCCCAGCTATTTTTCCCCTTCTTCTTCCCCACAGCCCTCCATTAAGTTCCTTCTAACCCTCCTATATGTGCAAGCATATGGTATCTGTCCTTCTCTGTCTGACTTATTTCACTCGAAATAACACCATCAAATTCCATCCATGTTGCTACACATGACCAGATTTCATTGTTTCTCATTGCCATGTAGTATTCCATCCTATAGATAAACCATATCTTCTTGATCCATTCGTCAGCTGATGGACACAGGCTCTTTGCATGTTTTGGCTATTGTTGAGAGTGCTGATATGAACAGCACTGCCCCTCTGGCAGTGCTGGGGTACCTCTGCCCCTATGCATCAGCACTCCTGTATCCCTTGAGTAAATTCCTAGCAGTGCTATTGCTGGGTCCTAGGGGAGTGCTCTTGTTAATTTTTTGAGGAACCTCCACACTGTTTTCCAGTTTACATTCCCACCAACAGTGTAGGAG
Source organism: Proteles cristata cristata (assembly GCA_017311185.1). Taxonomy (NCBI): domain Eukaryota; kingdom Metazoa; phylum Chordata; class Mammalia; order Carnivora; family Hyaenidae; genus Proteles; species Proteles cristata. Next base: position 652,324 of record JAESUZ010000671.1, on the reverse strand, counting down.
GGTGCGCGTGTCTCTACATCCTCACCAGCATCTATAGTCTCCTGATTTGTTCATTTTGGCCACTCTGACTGGCGTGCGGTGGTATCTCAGTGTGGTTTTGATTTGTATTTCCCTGATAAGGAGGGATGCTGAGCATCGTTTCATGTGACTGTTGCCCATCTGGATGTCCTCTTTGGAGAAGTGTCTGTTCATATCTTCTGCCCATTTCTTCACTGGGTTGTTTGTTTTTCTGGGTGTGGAATTTGATGAGTTCCTTATAGATTTTGGATACTAGCCCTTTATCTGATATGTCATTTGCACTATCTTTTCCCATTCCGTTGGTTGCCTATTAGTTTTATGGATTGTTTCCTTTGCCATGCAGAAGCTTTTAATCTTGATGAGTTCCCAATCGTTTATTTTTGCTCTTGATTCCCTTGCCTTTGGGGATGTGTCAAGTAAGAAATTGCTGAGATGGAGGCCAAGGAGGTTGTTTCCTGATTTCTCCTCTAGGATTTTGATGGTTTCCTGCCTCACGTTCAGGTCCTTCATCCATTTTGAGTTTATTTTTGTGCATGGTGTGTGAAAATGATCTACTTTCATTCTTCTGCATGTTCCTGCCCAGTTCTCCCAGCACCATCTGTTAAAGAGGCTGTCTTTTTTCAACTGGATACTCTTTTCCACTTTGTCAAAGATTAGTTGGCCATACATTTGTGGGTCCAGTTCTGGGTTCTCTATTCTATTCCATTGGTCTATGTGTCTGTTTTTGTGGCAATACCATACTGTCTTGATGATTACAGCTTTGTAGAAGAGGCTATAGTCTGGGGTTGTGATGCCTCCCATTTTGGTTTTCTTCTTCAATAATACTTTGGCTATTCGGGGTCTTTTGCGGTTCCATACAAATTTTTGGATAGTTCTGAGAACTATGCTGGTGCAATTTTGATTGGGATTGCATTGAACGTGTAGATTGCTCGGGGTAGTAATGACATTTTAACAATATTTATTTTTCCAATCCATGAGCATGGAATGTTTTTAATTTTTTGTGTCTTCTTTGATTTCCTTCATAAGATTTCTATAGTGTTCATCACACAGATCTCTTATATCTTTGGTTAGACTTATTCCTAGGTATTTTATGTTTTTTTTGTGTGCACTTGTGAATGGGATCAGTTTCTTGGTTTCTCTTTCTGTTGCTTCATTATTGGTGTACAAAAATGCAAACGATTTCTGTACATTGATTTTGTATCCTGTAACTTTGCTGAATTTATGGATATGTTCTATTAGGCTTCTGGTGGAGTCTGTCAGGTTTTCTATGTAGAGTATCATGTCATCTGTGAAAAGTGAAAGTCTGACTTCTTCTTTGCCAATTCTGATGCCTTTGATTTCCTTTTGTTGTCTGATGGCTGATGCTAGGACTTCCAGCACTATGTTAAACAGCAGTGGTGAGAGTGGACATCCCTGTCGTCTTCCTGGTCTCAGAGGGAAAGCTCTCAGTTTTTCCCCATTGAAGATGATATTAGCTGAGGGCTTCTCATAGATGGCTTTTATGATGTTTAGGTAAGTTCCTTCTATCCTGACTTTCTCGAGGATCTTTATTAAGAAAGGATGCTGTATTTTGTCGAATGCTTTTTCTGTATCTATCAACAGGATCATATGGTTTTTATCTTTTCTTTTGTTAATGTGATGTATCACATTGATTGATTTGTGACTGTTGAACCTGCCCTGTAACCAAGGAATGAATCCCACTTGAGCATAGTGGATAACTCATTTTATGTGCTGTTAGATTCGATTTGCAAGTATCTTGTTGAGGATTTTTGCATCTGTATTCATCAAGGATATTGGCCTGTAGTTCTGCCCCCCCACACTTTTTTTCCCCTGGGTCTCTGCCTGGCTTGGGAATCAAAGTGATGCTGGCTTTGTAAAATGAGTCTGGAAGTTTTCCTTCGATTTCTAATTTTTGTAATAAATTGTGAAGAATGGGTATTAATTCTGTATTAAATGTCTGTTCGAATTCCCCAGGGAAGCCATCTGGCCCAGGGCTCTTATTTGTTGGGAGAATTTTGATCACTGAGTCAATTTCTTCACTAGTTATGGATCTGTTCAGATTTTCTATCTCTTCCCATCTGAATTTTTCTAGCGAGTATGTGTTTCGGAATTTGTCCATTTCTTCTTAGTTGTCTAGTTTGATTGGCATATAATTTTTCCTAGTATTCCCTGATAATTGCTTATGTTTCTGAAGGGTTGGTTGTAATAAGTCCATTTACATTCATGATTTTGTTGTTTGAGTGCTCTGTCTTCTCTTTTTGAGAAACCTGGCTTGAGGTTTGTCAATTTTGTTTATTTTTTCAAAATACCAACTCTTGGTTTCATTGATCTGTTCAGCTTTTTTTTATGGTTCCTATATTGTTTATTTCTGCCCTGATTTTTATTATTTCTCTTCTCCTACTAGGTTTGGGTGCTCTTGTTGCTCTCCTTCTAGTTCCTTTAGGTGCGCTGTTCTATTTTGTATTTGTGCTTTTTCTAATTTCTTGAAATACACCTGGAGCCCAACGTTGTTTCCATTTAGGACTGTCTTTTCCACATCCCATAGAGTTTGGATTGCTGTATTTTCATTTTCATTTGTTTTCATATATTTTTTAAATTTCTTCTCTAATTGCCTGATTGGCTCATTCGCTCTTTAGTAGGGTGTTCGATAATCTCCATGTTTTTGGAGATTTTCCAAGCTTCTTCCTCTAATTGATTTCAAGTTTCATAGCATTGTGATCTGAAAGCATGCATGGTACGATCTCAATTCTTTCATACTTATGGAGGGGTGCTTTATGTCCCTGTATGTGATCTCTCTTGGAGTATATGCCATATACACTTGAGAAGAAAGTGAATTCCATGGCATCAGGATGTAGAGTTCTAATATATCTGTCAAATCCATCTGGTCCAATGTGTCATTCCAGTCCATTGTTTCTTTAGTGATTTCCTATCTAGTTGATCTATCCATTGCTATAAGTGGTGTATTAAAGTCCCCTGCTATTAGCACATTCTTATCCATAAGATTGTTTTTGTTTGTGATTAATTGTTTTATGTATTTAGATTCTTCTCCATTCGGTGCATAGACATTTTTAATTGTTAGCTCTTCTTGACGGATAGACCCTATAATGGTTATAATATACGTTCTTCATCCCTTGTTACTGCCTTTACTTTATAGTTTGTCTAATATAAATATAGTCACTCCAGCTTTCTTTTGACTTCCAGTAGCATGATAGATATTTCTCCATCCCCTTACTTTCAATCTGAAGGTGTCCTCACATCTAAAATGAGTCTCTTTTAGACAGCAAATAGATGGATTTTGTGTTTTTCTCCATTATGCTTCCATATGCCTTTTGATTGAAGCATTTAGCTCATTTACATTCAGTGTTATTATTGAAAAATATGGGTTTAGAGTCATTGTGTCCTTTGTAGGATTCATGTATGTGGTGATGTCTCTGGTACCTTGTGTTCCTTGCAACATTTCCCTCATAGAGTGCCCCTCAAGATTTCTTGTAGGGCTGGTTTAGTGGTGATGAATTCTTTCAATTTTTGTTTATTTGGGAAGGCTTTTATCTTTCCTTCTGTTCTGATAGACAGGCTTGCTGGATAGAGGATTCTTGGCTGCATTTTTTTTTTCGGTTCATCACATTGAAGATTTCCTGCCTTTCCATTCTGGCCTGCCAAGTTAAAGTAGATAGGTCTGTCACCACTCTGATAGGTTTGCCTTTGTATGTTTGGGCCCTTTTATCCCTAGCTGCATTCAGAATTCTCTCTTTGTCCTTAGATATTGCCAGTTTTGTTATGATATGTCGTGTAGAAGGTCAATTCAAATTACGTCTGAGGGGGAGTTCTCTGTGCCTCTTGGATTTCAGTGTCTGTTTCCTTCCCCAGATTGGGGAAGTTCTCAGCTATAATTTGTTCAAGAACTCCTTCAGCACCTTTCCCTCTCTCTCCCTCTTCTGGAATTCCTCTGTTATGGATATTGTTCTGTTTGATTGTATTGCTGAGCTCTTGAACTCTCCTCTTGTGTCCTGGATCAGTTTATCTCTCTTTTTCTCAATTTCCTGTTTTCCTATAATTGTGTCTTCTAAATCACTTATTCTCCTTTCTGCCTCTTCAATCCATGTATTGGACACCTCCATTTTATTATGCACCTCATTTATAGCATTTTTTAATTCATCACAACTATTTTTAAGGTCCATAGTCTTTGTAGCAATAGTTTCTCTGATGTCTTCCATGCCTTTTTCACGCCCAGTGATTAATTTTATGACTATTTTCTAAATTCTTGTTTAGTTATGTTGCTTATATCTGTTTTGAGCAATTCTTTAGCTGTCATTTCTTCCTGGAAATTCTTTGGAGGAGAATTCTTCCATTTTGTCATTTTGGTTAGCTTTCTATCACTTGTTAGTTTTCAAAGCTTGTTATGCACTCTGCACCTGCGAGTGCTACTGTACCTAAGAAAGTTCTTTGACTGTCCAGGGCCCATCCATTCAGGAAGTGTTCTTTGAATGGTATCTATTGGTCTCTCTTGTTGAGCCTTTGGTTATTTTATTTCCCTACTCAGAGTGGTATTTCGGACTCTACACCATATGTACTTTGGCTTGTTTCTTGAGGTAGCCCTGGAAAAGAAAACAGACAAACACACAGGGAATAAAGGCACACAAATGCACAGAGAAATGCACAGACAAATCCAACAAACACGCAAACCGAAAGGGAAAAAGAAAAAAAAAGGAAGGGACCAAAAAAAAAAAAAGGAAGGAGGGAAGACAAATAATAAAAGGAAAAATACATAAAAAATAAAAAAAGAAGAAAAAAGAAAAGAAAAAAGAAAAAACCCAATAGACAAAGGACAGTCTAAAGCATAGAATCAGAGTTCCCAGCTACAAATAAAGAACTGGGTGTATGAAGTGCTGATGGAAGAGCACATACAAAGAGAGAAGTGACAGGGTGGGGAGGAAGCAAAATTGTAAATGAAATGACAAGGCGGAGAGACTAAGAGCCTTAATTCAGAGAAAGAGGTGAATATGATTAGAGGCGAGGGGAACGAAATGAAGATAATGCTACTCAGAGAAACTATATTGTCTGATTACTCCAGAGAGGGAGAGATAAAAAGGTAGAGGTGGAGGTGTAGAATATACATCTAGAGAATGGATTAAATGTGACTGTTTAAGCAAACCAGTGACCAGTTAATCAGGGCAGTACATCCATGTTGGTCTTGCCCTAGGCTCTGTAAAAAAAAAAAAAAAAAAAACCACACACACACAAAAAAACACCTAAAAACAAAGGCAGCTCTCTAGTAGGGATGGACATGGTTTGGTGTAGGCGGGTCTTAGCTTGTGGAAGCTGTGTCTGGCAGGCCACTCCCTGAGTTCCCTCCTTGGTGGTTGTGGGGAAAAAAATAGTGGCACCCTAGTCCCTTCTCAAACCAAGCATTGCAACTCACTCTTTTGGGTCCAATCTCCCTGTGCAACAGGCATAGCTGAGGTGGGCCGTGCTCTATATCCCAAGCCAGGCCTTGTTTCCAGATCTTAGTCCAAGTGCCCCATTGTTATCGACTGAAAAATGAACTCGTAGGGAGTCCCTCTGAGCTGTTTCAAGCCTCTTGCCTCCCCACTGGGGATCAAGCCAAGCCAGAAGCACAGTGGCGTGGCTTCAGGTGCCACCACATCCCCTCTAGCTGGTGAGCGAGGAGAAGTTTCTCCCGGGCCACCTGGGACCAGTGTGTCCTGTCTAGGGCCAGCTGGACAGCAGGAAACCAGATCCCTCTGTGTCCTGAGCTGAGGTTTTTCTCTTCTCCAGCGACAGACACAGAGACAGTGTCTTGAGCAATTTCCCCTAGACTTACTGTGGCTCCCCACAAAGGGAGAACCCCTCCCCTCCCTCCGTGTCTCAGGTCCTGGCCCATTTTTATCTTCCTCAGTTCGCACTGAGGCTATAAGGTTTTCTCAGCAGACTCTGTCTCCTTTTCCAAGGATTCTCTAAGGGCTCCTATGGCTTCAGGCCTTCTCTGTTTGAGAGATGCGGGCCAGTGAAATGTATGGAGCTCCCTACTTCTCCACCATCTTGCCTCTCACCCCACAAAGTTACAGACTATTGTGTAGATGCTTTTGGGATTTGAATTTAGAATCTGAAGCAGAAGTCTCATGCCCGTCATCTTACCAGCCATTTAAAGGGAAAAAGCACATTTATACACACAAAACTCAGTTGCTTTTATTAGGAGCTTCCTTGTGAAGTTCAAATCTTCTGTGGTAACCCATAGGTGAGCAGTCTCCAGCAAAAACTCACTTCTTTTGGAATAAAGTTCTAGGAGATAAATTAAGTCTATGCTTTGTTCTTTTCTATGGGAGGATTTTTAAGTTTGTTTTATTTTTGTTGTTTATTTTTGAGAGAGAGAGGGAGAGAGGGGGAGGGAGAGAGGGAGAGAGAAGCAGGCTCTGAGCTACCAGCATGTAGCCCAACATGGGGCTCGACATTACGAACTGTGAGATCATGACCTGAGCCAAAATTAAGAGTTGGATGCCCAACCGACTGAGCCACTGGGGAGCCCTTAAGTTTGTTTTAAATACAAATTTGTTTTGGGGCACTTGGGTGGCTTAGCTCGTTAAACATCTGACTCTTGAGTTTGGCTCAGGTCATGATCTCACTGTTCAGTTTGTGGGGTCTAGCCCTGGGTTGGGCTTTGCACTGACAGTGTGGAGCCTGTTTGGGATTCTCTTTCTCTCTCTCCCTTCCCCTCCCCCATTTGTGAACATGTACTTTTTCTCTCAATAATAAATAAACTTAAAAATGTAAATAAAAACTAAATACAAATTTGTCTTAAATACACATTATTTTCAGGCCCCTGTGTGCTTAAGGGTTAGTGAGCATTAGACCCCCTATACTATACTGTTATGTTAGAAGTCTGGATTCCTAATTAAAAATAGAAAGCTAGGACCAGATCAGCCCTTGGAACATGAAATCATTTGTGTCTGTCAGCAGCAGACTGGTGATAGTCCCTCCCTGTGATTTGTAAAGTCTAAGTACTGCTCTCATTTCCAGTTTCTTTTATACCCTGCTATCTGATTCTTTTGTTTGGAGAAAATACTGAGGAGTATTATTTTCTTTTACTCCAGATCTTTTCAGAAGAGTAAAAATAAGTGATTGATTTCTTAAGTGCCTGCAAACAATAATTAATAAAATACAGAACACTAGATCATTAAACCATCATTCTTCCCAAATGTAATGTTTGGACAGTTAGTTGTTACAACTCACTTTTACTGAGTGCCCAAGGGTGTATAACATATTGACATGTGCTTGAATCTCTGATTTGTGTATAGTTCTCATTTTCAGATAAACCATATGAGTTTTCCTAATGATGGAAACAATTGCAAAAGGCATTTATTTCACTTGTCAAGAGCCACATTATAGATCTATAAATTAGTGGCATCCTAATGAACTGTGTAATCCACATCCACCCTACAGCTGTGAACCACAAGCTAAAACTGGTTATTGTTAAGCAACTGAGTTTTCAGGTTCATGTGTGCCCCCAGAAAAGCCCAGTATTACTCATTTCTTATAGTTGGAAAACGATTGTTGGCAAGGTTGTCCATCAAGAGGCTATTGCAGTAACTCAGCTGAGAGATGATGAGTGCTTAAATTAGGGCAGTGGGGCTATGGATGGGGAGAAGAGACATATTTCTTACCCATAAGTGGGGAATAATGCCCACCTCCATGTTTGTTAGAAGGATTCAATGGGAATGTGAAAGCACCTAGAAACTGTGAAAGCTGGGAAATCTTAGGTGACATATTTCTCCTTCTTCACACTGTTAATGACAGCTGTCAGCCTCAGTCACCCAGCCTCTTCATGTAAATGTTCAATTTTAACCCACTGTCAGGTTATGTACTACCTGACAGGAGCCCTGAAGATCTTTTTCATCACATGCTTATTATAGTTGACATTTCTGCCACAGTGATGTGCCCAGTAAAATGAACTCAGTATGGCTTTATTCCATATATGTCAGACCTTGGCAGTAATGATTTATTAAAAAGGTGAACATTTGGTACCAAGTGTTATTAGAAAAGAGTGAAGCCTAGTAATGTGGGGGATAGAGAAGGCATTTAGTAATACATCATGCCGTGTTTCATGGGATACACAGTTTTGAAAATTAGAAAGATGAGGATAATTTTATCAAATCAAGAATTAAAGCCTTGAAACTTACTAAACCAGTGTCATTTCTGCTGACCTACTGGGTTGGTATTGGCTCTGTTCATTTAGGCAATTTGCTAAGTTTTGCTTTTCTGCCAGCAACTAATGAATAGGCTGACAGTGGAAAGTTTCTGTAGCCAGAATACTCAGAGTTTCTACAAGTCATAGTTACCAGGAATTGTAAGTGGAGTAATATATTCGGCTATTTCATGATGGATGATTTTCATGTCTTCTTATGTCATCAAATGGATTTGTTCCTTTAATTGGATGATTGTATGATTGTCTTATATATCATAGTCTCCTGGTGATTAATTTTTAAATAATCTTGTTTAAACACAGGATGGGAATTTATCTTTAAAACAGGTCAGTAAGGTGCTCTACCATACATAAAATGCATGTTTACAGTGCATTCTTAACATCTCATTTTATATCATTTAATTTATTGTTCCAAGCACTCAGAAGATTCTCCTAGGAAATACACAATTCATGGAAAATATGATGTAGCTTTTTTGGTCTGCAATACAATTTACCCTTTATATAGAGAAGCTAAAGAGACACAACTGGAGTGATATATAAAAAAATATTTGGGAAGGTACAGATCAACATAAAGGAAGATTGTACAGGCTGAATATACAGAGTGTCAAGATGTGGCTGACTCCTCCCAGGGCCTCCAAGACTGCAAGAATATAACTGTATGAGTCCACAGACTTAAGTTACCCTTTCTTGATGATTCTTCCTTATGTCTTTGGTTGGTTTATTTCTCTCTCCATAGTCTAGCCCCTGCATTCTTTCAGATCCTCTTAATTTCCTTCTTCACAGAGATGGTTTCTAACCTGGTAGCTTGTTCAGCCTGTCTTTAGTCTCTTTCACGCTCCAATGTAAGCTGTCCAAACATACAAGAGCCAGCTTTTTCAAATAGTGTTTTACCCTTTATTCATCAAACACTGACTGAAGACTCAATTAGAGGGGCACCTGGGTCGCTCAGTCGGTTAAGTGTCCGACTTCTACTCAGGTCATGATCTGCAGTTCAGGAGTTCGAGCCACGTGTCTAGCCCTGTGCTGACAGCTCAGAGCCTGGAGCCTGTTTTGGATTCTGTCTCTCTCTCTCTGTCTTTCTCTCTTTTGGCCCCTGTCTACCTCACGCTGTGTCTCTCCCTCTCTTTCAAAAATAAATAAACATTTAAAAAATTTAAAAAGAAAGACTCAGACAACGCGACTTTAAGGACCCACAAAACAGTGGCAGGGGACCACAGGAAGTATGCCTAAAAACCCAACAAGCTCTGCCAACTCACATATACTGCCCCTCACCTTGCACTTTGCCACTGCCTGGTTTATTTTTTGATCAAATTCAAGTTTGGTCTCACTACCAACCACTCCTTCTGTTGCTTTTCCTATAGGTAAGCGTTACCTTTCATAACTAGTTCCTTCTCTTTGTCAGTCGGTGACACTGGTCGATGTAGCACCATCAGTACTTAGATTTGCCAAAACGGGTTCCTCCCTTCCAGCCTGCATTAGCATCCTGGGGTTGCAGCAAGTCTCTCATATGCTCCAGTGCCTGCACCTGCTCCCTCCTGCCCACTGCAGTTATTGTAAAATGATTTTCCATAGAGATCTGCAGAATGTTCATACGGTCTTAATGAATAAAAAGAGATCCAAGAAAAAACAACTATGAAAAATGGTGTCTTTACTGCAAGGCTTCTCAGAACGTTTGATATGTTAACAAGCATTGTGATACGCTAATGTGAATTGGGACTCTCAGAGAGAGAGCTAATAGAAAGCTTATTTGATCCAGAAACTATTTTTTTATTTTAGACAAACATCTGTTAAAAGTTCTACAGAAGTATAGTGTTCGAAATGATGACAGTTTGCAAATTCTGGACTGCTCCATCAAATCAAATTCCTTATACCTTGTAAGTCTTTTTGTCTTCCCTAGACATAGTTTTCTCATTGCACTCCTATCTTTTTCAAAATTTACTGTTCATTTTAAACTCTCCGTGTCAGGTAAATTAGTCCATATACAGTCCCAGCAAAAGAAGAATGTAGGCGTTTCAGCTTCTAGAGCCTTGGTTTTATACTTTAAGCCCATTTACATGACTGTAAAAAGAGATTTGGGGAATATTCTAGTCTGACATGATTCCTTTTAGGCACCACGTGAGGCAGTTTGTGAGATAAAATTATCCAAATAAAGACATTTGCAACATGAGATGGTAGGGTATATAAACAAGGTGGCCATCTGGGCCAGATACTAGTTGATCCCATGAATGGCCAGTCTTCTGCAATGAGTGAGTTCTGATGCAGATGACAATCAGATGCCCATAGACCATGTCTCTTACATTGAGGGAAGGGAATGTAGGAAGAGGAATTGGAATAAGGTAGAGTGACCCATGGTGTCCCTGATTTACCTGGAACAGATCGACTAATTCCTATTGTCTCGACACAACTATTAAGAATGCCCTCTTTTCCTCTCAGAAAGGTGTTGGTTTGAATGATTAATTGGACAAGCACCTTAGATAAGGAAGGAGACAAGAGCCAGGAGAGGATCAGTGTGTCCTAAAAGTGAAGGAGCTAGCACTATTTAAAAGGAAGAGAGTAATGAGAGTTGTCAAGGGCAGTGTTAAGTCAGCAATGATGAGGCTAACCTGCAATTTTAATGTAGAACAGTTTCAGTAGGCAAGTAAGGTCAACCTGTTTGGTTTTGACCTTATTGACTCTTCAAGAGCATTTTGCAAATGTATAATTATTTAATGATCAGGCCTCATATGTTGATATTTTGTCAAATTTCTAATACACTGTTTTGAGCTGTTTTAAGGTATATGAGAAAATTCATAATCATTCCTAAGCATAGAATTTCATAACCAAATAAAAATTTTTAAATATACATATAAAGTTGCACATCCCTATATCTCCCATAGGACCTATCATTGTGTTTCCACACAGTAAGCACTTGATACATGTGTGTTTCATATAATCACAAACCCTGATTATTGACCAATGGAAAGGGGCTCATTATATTTATAAAATGGCTAAAATACCATTTTTAAAGTGTCAACATTGTGCATAAAATTTAATGTCTTTATGCTCACACAACCCAGCTTTATGATTTCACCAAACAAGGGATGGAGTCCCTATCACTGCTGTAATTGTTTCATCTTTGCCAGCAACTTTGGTCAGTAACACACTTTGTTGAGGCACATCTAGTTATTCTTAAGGATTGTGAAGGAAATAGATAATACTGGTCTGGGCTTAAGAAGCTTCAAGAATACATTCATTCGATGATTATAATGCCTTTCCTTTGATGAAGTGTTTGCTATGCATTACATGAAATTCTAATAGGTAGTAAGATTGTTCATGCCCCTTATAGGCAGCTAGAGAGACACAGTCACACTGATATTCTGTTTTACTCAGAGAAAGCCTCACATCCCTTTATTTATAGAAGGATAAATTAACTTTCATTTTTTTTCATTCCCTGGGCAAAACTCTGACTTGTTTGGGAAAAAAAAGTCAAGGATAAAGTTTCTTACTCTTAGTAGCTCAGAGTATACATGGGGAAGTGATAAAATAACTTATGGGGGGAAAAGTACTGAATCTGGCAGATAGGTATATTTTCCCATTGTATGAATCTTCATGTCTTTCACAGTGCCTTTACCTTATAGGCTATGTGCGTATACTGAATATATATATATATTTTTTTTTAATTTATTATTTCTAGGAGAGAGAGAGACACCGTGAGCAGGGGAGGGTCAGAGAGAGAGGGAGTCACAGACTGAAACAGGCTCCAGGCTCTGAGCTGGCAGTCAGCACAGAGCCCGACGCGGGGCTCGAACCCACGAACGTGAGATCATGACCTGAGCGAAAGTCGGACGCTTAACCGACTGAGCCACCCAGGCACCCCTATTTTTTAAAAATACTTTGTTATTGGGGCACCTGGGTGGCTTAGAAGGTTAAGCGTCCGACTTTCACTTAGGTCATGATCTCGCGGTTCTTGGGTTCGAGCCCCGCATCAGGCTCTTTGCTGACTGCCAGCTCAGAGCCTGGAGCCTGTTTCGGTCTGTGACTCCTTCTCTCTCTGACCCTCCCCTGCTCACACTGTCTCTCTCTCTCTCTCCTAGAAATAAATAAAACATTAAAAAATACTTTTTTATTTATTTATGTATTTATTGTGAGTGAGCGAGCGAGTGAGAGAATCCCAAGCAGGCTCTCTGCTATTAGTACAGAGCCCAACAATGGGGTTCCATCTCTTACAAACCACGAGATCATGACCTGAGCCAAAGTCAAGATCTGGACACTGCTGAAGATTAAAAAAACTTTTTTTTGTTTTATTTATTTTTGAGACAGAGAGAGAGACAGCACAAGTGGGGGAGGGGCAGAGAGAGAGGGAGACACAGGCTCTGAGCTGTCAACATAGAACCCGATGCAGGGTTCGAACTCACAAGCCTGGAGATCAGGACCTGAGCTGAAGTCGGATGCTTAACCTACTGAGCCACCCATGCACCCCTTTGCTAAGTGTTTTTAAGGAGAAAAATAAAATCACAAAATTTTAGTATTTTAGGAAATTTTGCCTCGTGTCCATTTGCTTATTGTATTATAACAGAGAATGGAAATAAGAACAGCAGGAAAGTTGTTATGGTCACACTAGCCATAAGATGATAAGACAAGATTCTCAGATGGTAATAGAAAGGAAGCTATAAGAGTTCATCTGAAGGCAGAATGAATAACTCTTAGTAACTGATTTCATAAAGGGGTCTTACAGAGAGAGGAGCCAACAATGGGCCAGAGAACAGCAGTGATGCTGTTGATCAAAATGTTGGCCTCATAAAATTGTTCAGTCTTGCCTTTGAAAGTTGTAATTTTGTCTAAATCTCCACCATGTAAAGGGTCTCTAGATAATATGTGTTGGGAAAATGGTCACCGGAAGAAACGTACAATATCTCATTTCCCTTCCCAGCTCTAGAATGAAAGGCTTCACCTCACCATCCCAAATGCTATTCATCTGGTTTGGAAGCTTGATGTTTACTGTAGTTTCCAGATAGAAGGGAAGCAGATGAGCAGCGTTGGTGGTATAGTGGTGAGCATAGCTGCCTTCCAGATAGAAGCGAAGCAGAATACTGACAAGTGGATGGATCTCTAGACTGGACCAATTACTTTGCCCTGTTATTTAAAGAAAGGATTCAGAGATGGCTGATAACAGATATTTATTTATTGCTGAGTTCAGTGGGTTGATCATCATAATTGAGAAAAATAGAAGCCCAACTCAAGGCCATTACAATCATTTCAAAGTGATGACAGAGCATCTAAACTAGATTATAATGGAGAGCCACAGGATACAGCAATGATTTAAGAACATACAATGTGAGGAGAGTGATTGGTAAACTTTAAATGTTAGATTTGTGTTGCTCATGTCGCCTGGATATTTTGCCTTCTAAGATTCACAAATTAGAAATTCCATTCCATCAGTTAAGTATATATCCATTTTTTGAATTTTTAATTCAATGAAGATAAAGATTAAAGCTTGATTAGTATTGACATGTATCATAGTATATAATAGTGTATCATAGTGAATAAGCATAAACAAAGTAAACTAGAATTTTCTTTTTAGGTTACAAAGATATTAATCAGTAAATTTTATTTTCTCCTGTATTAAATGACCATTGGGTAATGTAGCATAGCAGATTTAAGGGCTTCTCATCTGTATTCTTGTAAGCATATCCTAGTTTAGTGATGGGGCCCTAAAATGTTCTTGGTACATTTCACTTAAGGCGTGCATCCTCTTTCTACTTGACCTATAATCGAGACCCTGAGAGCATTTGATTCTTTGAGATCTGCTGTTCATACTTAAGAACATTTGGTCAGATCAACAGTTAGTAAACAGCTAATGTTGGCTATAGGAGACCATCTATGAGACAAAATGATTATTATTTGCAATATTAATCTTAAAGCTGAGAAGGGTATTAAGTTGCATAGTTACTGAGACTGAAACTCTGACCTGACTCTGGGCAGATTAATTTCCTGAATTTGTTTTCTTAATGTTTACAATAAAGATATCATCTCTGCAACATTCTGTTGGAGGTCATGAAGTCAGCCCAGATGAAAAGAAATAGATTCCACTTATGGTAGGAGAAGCAATGACATCTCAGTGCAAAGACATGTGCATGCCAACATGGAAAAAAAATTGTGGTCATATTTTGAAATCCATGATGAGGGAATTGCATGAACAAAGATTTGGAAGTCAGATTGAATTGTCCTGAGGGTGAGAAGGAAGATATGCTGCAGAGGACACAGGAAGCTCTTGGCCATTTGCTCCCCTCAGGTCGTTGGCAGTTCAGCTGCAGTCCTTGGGTCTTGGATCAATAATACTTGTGTTTGGCAAAAAGATATCTTATTTCAAATATTGTATCTGGTGCTTTCATATTAATGTAAATGTAAAGATAATAGTAACACCCTCTTTATAGATACATGAAAAGAGTAAGTGATTTAATATTACTCTCTATTTATTGTTTCTTTTTGTATCCTAATGCTAAAGATTATCAGTCTTATCACTGGTAGATATCATTACTGAAGTACTACTAAAAAGTCATTAAAATGTGTAGCTAGTACAAAATAAACAGAGAAGAGCCATAAACAAAAGACATTTTATTTTTATCTTAATTACATCGTTCTGGACTCACTTTATTTTCTTTTTTTCCTGTAGCTGATAAAGCTGGACTTTTAAATAGGTAGAGCAGGTTGATCTTTGCATTTCAGCACTTGAGGAGCAGAGGAAAAATCCCTGTATCAAATCATTGAACTGCTGTAGTCTGAATCTCACCATTATAGTTTCCTTAGTTTGTGTTTTAAAGGCTTTTTAAAATAAAAAGATACAATATAAGAATGTATAAACTTAAATATATCATTATCATCTATTCATCAGATCAGATCATAATTGAACCTGTGTGTGTGTGTGTGTGTGTGTGTGTGTGTGTATGAGAGAGAGAAAGAGAGGGAGGGAAGGAGGGAGGGAGGGAGAGAATGGAGATGATAGAGGAGGAAGATGCCTTCTAACTTTACAGAGGAAAAAATATTGGAAACAAAGTAGAAGTACTAAAAGTATCTGTTGTTAGTTAAGTAACTTGTGGAATATAAGTTATAATTTCAGTTGTTTCTTGAAACCAAAACAGTAGGAATTTTTAGACATAGAAAATAAAATACACATCTTAACTGCAGAAACAGAAAGGTCCATCATGCTATCTTTCCCAAGCTGGTATTCTATTTTTTCATATCTGTGCTGACTCTTGACCAACTTGGCATCACCTGATATGAACACATCTGATTTTCCTTTAGTCATTTGTACTCAGCTGAAGTTTAAGTCTTACTTTGTAACTATGATTTTTGAAAAAATAATGTCTAAATAAAAGTATCTCCTTTCACTTGGGGGCATGTCTGAGTGACTGTTAATCGATGGCTGGCTCTGTCTGTGTGCTTTTTAATCTCCAAACCTCCTCACATTTCTCCTTCCTCTGTTACCTTCTAAGATGGCTTCTAGAATTTCTGAGGAACATAAGAAGAGTGACCAGTGTCCCAAAGATGGCAGATCTAGCTCTGCCCTTGCTTGAGATGGTGTTCAGTACCTAAGACAGCTCCCTCAGATGTTTTGTGTGTGTGTGTGTGTGTGTGTGTGTGTGTGTGTGAGAGAGAGAGAGAGAGAGAGACAGAGAGAGAGACAGAGAGAGACACTAAGCTAGCCTTTGTATCAGGTGGGCAATGCACTAACCAGGAAGATGTGATATCCTGAGCAAGGAGGCAAGCCCCTGCAAGAAAAGGGCTCAGGGTGATGGTACGTATATTAAGGAAAGGGAAGGTGTGGCACAAGAAGGAGCTGGTGGCCTCTAAAGATAACACATCATTTTCATCTTTGATTGTCTTTGGTTACCCGTTAGATTTTGATGTATGTTAGGAAATATTGTTTGATTTATAATAAATGAATCATAAATAATGAGGTTAGTATTCACTGGGCATCTATTATCAGTTTATTATTTTCACTCCTCTTATTTCAGAATAATTGTTCTGTATTTTCCAGGTAGTCTTTATCAAAGTTACAAAAACTTCTATAGCTATATAATCAAAATAAGTATACTAATTTTACTAGAAGTCTAAATGAACTGTGCTGGATTAGAAAGAAAAAAATAAAGTAGATTTACTTAGCCTAAAAAAGTAGAAAATAACTGTCACAGAACGATTGTGTGAAGATCAATCTATTTTGATCCTTTGATTCTTTGTTTTTACTTTAACTTCAATTTCTTGATGTTCTTTTGAGTGAACAATACTTTTAAATCTTTTCATTCATCTCCTTTTCTCCCTTTCCTTCTATCTTTGATGTTACATTAGTAATTGATTAACATTTATGTTATTTATTACATATATATTTTATAAAACTAAATGAAATTTTAGGGCATATAAGAAATAATATCAATAATCATTGCCATGTAATTATTGAGACAATTTTGATGTAGTCAGTTGTTATGACATTCATAGGATTGTCCATAAGCTGATGCAATCTGCCCAATATTATGCTATAACTTGCTAAGCTCTAAAAATTGTCCCTCTGTGTCCCAAATCATCTCACTAGTTGACACTTAGTTCAAATAATGATTTAATCAACTCATTGTATTATCTGGATTCCCTATTCAAAATTCCTACATCCCTTAGAGTATATTAAATAGTTTTCAGTATTTAACATAAAGTAATAAGATTCATCTCTAATTAGATAATTAGCACATTTCACATACTAGGTGAAATGGGGCATAGATTAAGTGAGGTTAGGAAAGAGAAAAAATCTGCTCGTAAGTGGGTGCCTGGAAGGTGCCTGCATATATGATATGGGTCATTGCAAAAAAGGAAAACCAGGAGCCATTACGAGAGTTGGAAGGAGAGTAAGACTTTGAAACTGCAGGTTCCTAAAGATCAGCTTCTTTACTTTGTTCTAAGACCAACAGGAGTCATTTCCTATTTCTTAACAGGCTAGGAGCTATACATACAATCATAGATTGATGGAACATTTTCCTTCTCTATCTTAAGTATCAGTATTAAAGGTAGACTTCAGTGAATATAAATAGAAAGGGAAATGATGGTTAAACCACCTGCAAGGTGTTAAGGTTACCAGAAATGCATTCTCATAGCAACACTATAAATTGCTCAGTCTACAGCCAATGTTTACTTGCCAAGGTTTATAAGGAGATAATTAGGAAAAGTAAATGTTGGATGTCATCATGAATGGGCATGAAAAGTATAAAAAGTACAAATCTTTAATGAGATAAATAGATGAAGCTTGACCTAGGAAACAAACAGGATGAAGAGACTAGAGAGCATAATTCCTTCAGGGACCCAGATAGCATCATCATCTCTGTTTTTGTGAGTGGCTCATAAGAGTGGATGCTGAATTACAGTTAATTCACTGAACACAGATTTTTGTTTGGCTCTGCAAATTATTTAACCATGAGAAATAAATCATATTTAGTTTTTATATTTGGGCTGGCTATAAGCATATTTGTGAAGTTTTGTAAACCATGAAAAGGAAAAGATCATTAGCATTCTTTCACAGAATGTGTTTGTGAGAACTAAAGACTAAACTTTTCTTTAAAAAATTTTTTTTAACATTTATTCATTTTTGAGAGACAGAGTGCAAGGAGGGGAAGGGGAGAGATAAAGGAAGACACAGAATCTGAAGCAGGCTCCAGGTTCTGAGCTGTCAACATAGAGCCTGATATGTGAGGCTTGAACTCAGGAACTGTGAGATCATAACCTGAACTGAAGTCAGATGCTTAACCGACTGAGCCACCTAAGTGTCCCAAGATTATACTTTTCTATAGAAAGTAGTGGCTACTACTTGAGAGCAGGAATTCCATCTCTCTTTTTATCATCATGTCCCTAGTGGCTAGTGTAGTGAGTGGCTGGTATAAAATAGATGTTCAATAAATATCTACTGAATTCAATGTTGAATGAATAAGGAAATTTATGACTAGTTATAATGGCACTATTCAATCTTTTAATCTATGCCTTTTTTTTGAAAACATTAAACATTCATGGCTTTTATGTTTATATTATGAAAGTGATAGGTTTTTGGAATTTGAAAATATAAAGTATGTTAAATATTTTAAAGCTATTTCCTAAAATATACTCTTGGGGTCTGATGTACATCATAAGGAGCTCACTCCCCTCCTCCCCCAGTTCTCTGTCCTGTTGAGAATCCATATATTTTATTAGGGTTTAAATTATTTTAGTTGTATAACTGATGAAATTCAGCAGCTTAAAATAAGAACTGCCATTTATTTTAGCCTTGGGTCTAATGTATGTATAGGTAGGAATGCATGACTTATTGCTAGTCCATATGGTATCAGCTTGAGTGGCTTGAATGGGTCTTTAAAACCCACTTCTTAGTTGGTTCATTCACAAACATGGCTATTATGTGGTCAATCTGTGCACTGCACACATAGTTATAGGTTGATGGAATATTTTCCGTCATATCTTAACTATCACTATTAAATATAAATACAAATGGAAAGGAGAATTTTATTGAACTACTTATATAGCCTTAAGTGTTACCAGAAATACCCTCTCATATCAACATTTTAAATTGTTCAATTTAAAGCCAGTGCTTAGCTGGGAGCTTAGCTAAGTTATTGGCTAGGTGCCTTGATTCCCTTTCATGTAGGTCTCTAGAAGAATACGTGGGCTTCCTCACAATACAGAAACTACATACCAAGGGCAGGTGTTGAAACAGCAAGGATTGGAAGTTGGTAGTTTCCTAAGGCCTGGACCCAGCTAATGGCATATGAGCATAGTAACCATATACTGTTGGTCAATTATAGAGTATGCCTAGATTTAAAGGGAGTGCCTCAGTCCTGGGTGGCTCAGTCCGTTGGGCGTCCAACTTTGGCTCAGGTCATGGTCTCGCACTTCTGTGAGTTTGAGCTCCGCATTGGGCTCTGTGCTCACAGTTCAGAGCCTGAAGCCTGCTTCAGATTCTTTGTCTCCTCTTCTCACTATCCCTCCCCTGCTCATGCTCTGTGTCTCTCTGTCTCTCAATAACAAATAAACATTAAAAGAAATAAATAAAAAAGGGAATGGATATAGTCCCTGCCTGTGAATGGAAAGGGTGTCAGAGGTTTGCGGCCATCTTTAATCTACCATAATTATCTTCAAAATAATCCCTTTGTGTGAATAAGAAAATAGAAGACTTTTAGATAAGGCATTTACTGATCTGTATGCCAGAATTACCAAGACTTTAAATATGATAAGCTTGCAAAAGTGGCTTGTCTAAAGTTATCTTAAGCCTAAAAGGCTACAGGAACACATATAAAAAGAGACTCATCAAATTTTAATAAGTTAGCCTAATTATTGTTAGTAAAGTAGGTGAGTTGATTATATTGCATTGCATTCAAAGGGCAAAATTATATAACAGGCGTCTACACAACAAGCGAGACCAACCATGGGCATTCATGTTTGGTTAATGATAATGGGTCTTCCCAATTTATTTATTATCTTAATATAGCCAAAGCATATGTCACCTTAGCTTCTAAGCATTTTATTCTTCTAATCACATTAATAATGTGTATTCCCTCCATGTTTTTATGTCACAATAGTAAGACTTTGATTAGAAAGAAGTATGTTTCTGAAAAATTGTTTCTTAGGTTTTTGTTGTATAAAAATACTAGAAAAAAAAATCGAACACTTAGTATGTTCCAGAACCTGGTCTGTGTTCTAGAAATACAGTAGGGAGCACAGAGAATGAGGTCTGGAATATAGCAGTAAGCAAAAAGGACATGACCTATGCCTGTACTCATGGAATTTGCATTTCAAATGGAGAAGATAGAGAAGTAAGTAGGTAAGAAAGTACTGTAAATAAAAATAAAATAGTGATGAATAAAATAAAGATCTTAGGTGTCGCAAGGTAATGGAGAGTAATCTTGCAGAAAGGCCTTGGTTAGAAACGTGGTCATGGAAGTCCTCTGTGGTGAGTTGGGTTTTGAACAGAGACCTGAATGAGGACAGGAAATAGACCAGGTAGGGATCTTGGAGAAGAGTGTTCTAGGCAGAAGAAACAGTTAGTGAAAGGGTGCTGAAGCATTAATGACTGTGGAATGTTACAGTAGCAGGAAGAGGGCTAGTATAACTGGAGCAGAGGGAATGAGGGAAGGGTGGTAGATGTTAGGATCAAGGATGGAGGCAGTGCTCTGATTATAGTGTTAGTGTCCTTGGACCATCACCTGGTTGGATTTAAGTCTAAGAGTGATGAAAAAGGGTTTAGGTAGAGGAAGCCCAAGATAATTCGATTCTTTTTTTTTTTTTAAGATTATTCTTTCTGCTGTGTGAAAAATTGTTTTCTAGCTATTTGATGATGATGAGGAGGAGCAGGATAGTGATGATGATGGTGGTGGTGGTCGTCGTGGTGATGGCGAAACATAACATTTCATGGAGGCGTCCTCTTAATTAGATTCTCTTTTTAAAACTGTTTTGTTTGGGTTATCTCATATGACACAACCTTTTTATGAGGCTTCTATTGTAACTTTACAGTTGTAAGTGAAGAAATAGAAGTCCAGAGAGTAATTGGCCCTTAAAACCACAGCTGGTTAGTGGAAAAAACACATAAAGAGTATACAAGGGTGCTGGTAAAGTAGTGAGCTGTGACTGAACTAAGGCTATGTTCTGAAGGTAGAGCCAATAGTAATTGCTGATGCATTAGGGATAGGAAACAAATCAGAGTGAATGAAGGATGACTTTGTAGCTTTTGATCTGAGCAACTAGGGGTGGCTTTACAAATTTCTGAGATAAAAAGTACATTTGGTTGTTGGAGAGAAGGTATTGTAAATTGAGTTCTTTTTTGGATATGTTGATCTTGAATGGCTATTAGGTATCCAAGAAGGTAAGCAAGTCTGTAATTCGGGAGTCAGGTTTTACTTTGGGAATTAGCAACAGAGAGATAGTTTTTATTGAGATCTGTTTCCCTCATTGTGTATTATGCCTCAGGGCCTTTCTCAATAAGCATTTGGCCATTTACTATAATCAAAAAGACAAGAAATAACAAGTGTTGGCAAGGATGTAGAGAAAAAGGAACGCTCATGCACTCTTGGTGGGAATGTAAATTGGCAAAGCCACTGTGGAAAACAGTATGGAGGTTCCACAAAAACTTAAAAATAGAACTACCATATGACCCAGTAATTTCACTACTGAGTGTTTACCTAAAGAAAGTGAAAACACTGTTTCAAAAAGATACATGCCCCCCATGTTTATTGCATTATTTACAATAACCAAGATATGGAAGCAACCCAGGTATCCATCCATAGATGAATGTATAAAGATGATGTATATGTATATATAATGAAAAATGATTCAGCCCTAAAAAAGGATAAGATCTTACTGTTTGTGGTGGCACAGATGGATTTAGAAGATATTATGCTAAGTGAAATAAGTCAGAGAAAGACACATAACATATATATGATTTTACTTATATGTGGAATCTAAAAAAAGAACAAAAAAAAATGAACAAACAAAAAGCAGAAACAGACCCATAAAAATGAAGAGCAAATTGATGATGGCTAGAGGAGACAGGGTAGAGGGATAGGAAAAATAGGTGAAGGAGAATGGGAGATATAGGCTTTCAGTTAAGGAATAAATAAATTGTGGGGATAAAAGGGACACCTTAAGGAGTATAATCAGTGGTATTATAATGGCATTGTATGCTGACAGATGGAGCAGAGCATAATTTATAGACTTGTGGAATCACTATGTTGTACACCTGAAACTAATGCAACATTGTATGTCAACTATACTTCAATTTATAAAAAAATAAAATTAGGGGAAATCAATAGAAGCAAAAATGCTATTCCCATTGGTATTAAATACTGCTCTGTCTCCCCTCCTCCAAATTAAGACCCAAACAGATTTTGAAGATTCAAATTTATTAAAACCTTTTGGGGTGATATGCTGTGTCCTAATCAAGGGAGAATGAGAGGGAGAGCCAAAAGTTCTCCAAGGGATTGAAAAAGTACTATTAAATAAAAATGATATTGAGGCACCTGGGTGGCTCAATTGGTTGAGCTGCTGACTTTGGCTCAGGTCATGATCTTGCAGTTTAAGCCCCACATTGGACTTTGTGCTGACAGCTCAGAGCATGGAGAGAGCTCTGGATTCTCTGTCTGCCACTCTCTCCCTCTTCCCTCTCCGCTCTGCTCTCTCTCTCTCTCTCTCTCTCTCTCTCCCCCCTTCCTCTCTCTCTCTCTCAAAAATAAATAAACATAATAAAATAAAACAATATAGATGAGATTAGTTGATGATAGCCACATTGCTGTCAAATATAAATACTATTAAGAATAGACATTTTGGTGAACAAACACACAGATGTGCCCATTTATCCTGGGAACACAGACTGTGGTGGGAAGCAGTATTGTTGCTTGCTATGGAATATCGTATTTGTTCTTAACAAATGTGTGCTAGTTTTAAACATTGAAAATATTTTTAAGAAAGAGGACCTGTACATGTAATAAAATTTTACAAAAATTATACACCAAAAATGAGGGCATATAAAACAATAGTGAAATATGGATAAGGTCCACAGTCTTGTTAATTGTATTGCATGATTTTCAGTTTCCTGGTTTTTATAAATTACTTTAGCTGTGTAAGATGTCATCGAGAGAAGCTGCTTGTGGGTACATGTGAAATTTTTGCATGATTTTTGCAACTTATTTCAAAGTAAAAAAAATTGTTAATATAACTACATGTAATTGAATAGGTCTTACCTTTAATTATGACCTTATTTAGCCCTACCCACCACATTCACATGAAAATGGGAGGCAGAAGTGGATATCTTTGTAATATGCCTAACTTAATGGGATGTTGATTATATCCTTCATTTATTAATGCTGCACACTTTTAATACTTTGGCAGTTTGATTCATGCATTAGTGCTTAAAATTTTTATATGAGCAGAATGTGTGCATATTTAATGTACCCAGAAAGATGAAATGTTTGGTAATTTGTTAAACTAAAAGGCAATAGAAAGACACTTTGGCAAATATAGCATATTGCAAGCACTTTAGGGAGCCAAACAAGCTAAACATGTCAAAATAATGGTAATTCTCTGATATTTATTGACAATGTATAATAGCTGAACACTATTCAAAAAAGGGATTATAGAATTATTTTATTAATCTGAAATGTTCATTATTTTTAAAATGTAATTTCTATTTGTCTTTTCTGAAAATGAAAAACTTCCATATTTGTTATATGATTTGTCTACCATTAATTTGTTCACACTATTTCTGTATTTGTCTTTACTAATAAAAACAGTGAAAGAATACAGATGTTAAATCTGTGATTACTTATTTTTTGTTTTTGTTTTTATTAAAAACATTTTTTAATGTTTATTTTTTTAAATGTTTTATTTATTTCTAGGAGAGAGAGAGACATTGTGAGCAGGGGAGGGTCAGAGAGAGAGGGAGACACAGAATTGGAAACAGGCTCCAGGCTCTGAGCTAGCTGTCAGTACAGAGCTTGACGCGGGGCTTGAACCCACGAACCGTTAAATCATGACCTAAGCGAAAGTCGGATGCTTAACTGACTAAGCCACCCAGGCACCCCTAATGTTTATTTTTAAGAGAGACAGACAGACAGACTGTGAGCAGGGGAAGGGCAGAGAGAGAGGGAGACACAGAATCTGAAATAGCTTCAGGCTCTGAACTGTCAGCACAGATCCCGATGTGGGGCTTGAACTCACAAACCACGAGATCATGACCTAAGTTGAAGTCGGATGTTCAACTGACTGAGCCACCCAGGTGCCCCATTTTTGTTTTTAAATACAAAGATTTAAAGACCATCTTGCCATTGGCAACAACATGGATGGAGCTAGAGAACATAATGCTAAATGAAATAAGTCCGTTGGAGTAAAGACAAATACCATATGATTTCACTCATAGGTGAAATTTAAGAAAGAAACAAAAAGAAGAAGAGGGGAGGGGGAGAGAGGTAACCCAAGAAGCAGACTCTTAACTATAGAGAACAAGCTGATAGTTACCAGAGGTGGGTGGGAGGATGGATAAAATAGGTGAAGGGAATGAAGTACACTTATGATGAGCACTGAGTAATATATAGAATCGTTGAATCACTATACTAGATACCTAAAACAAATGTAACACTGTATGTTAACTGTACTGGAAGTGAATGAATGGATAAATAAATAAGTAAATACCCAGGTGAGAAATGTCAGCACTGTATTGTTCGTACTCAGTTTTAGCAAAACACCTTCTGCCTTAAATATTGTTCTGTGCTAGCATCAAAATCTCTAAATAACAGCAAGAAAAAAACACGACTGAGTAAATGCTTATAAAATCATAGCTTTCTGTTGTAAAATGATAATTTGTTGTACTCAAACAACTGTTCTTAAAAAAACCAAATGATTTTCTGTAAATAGACTAAGGTTTTGAAGTTGATTCACTAGCTTGATTTTATACCACGTTCATCAAATGGAACTTGGCTGATGAAATTGGAAAATGAAACAGACCATACTTTCTTTGTTTAGAGGAGTCATTTTTCAAAGGTAGGAGGATATAGAATGGAAGTGACCACTGTCTCAAACTCAAAAAGCTTATGGAATGTATGTGGTTGCTAAACATTGTGTTTATGAACATTAAGGGGAATAAAGTACTGCCCCTTTTCAAAAGAGTGTACTGACAATCAAGGAATGGAATCAAAGAGACAGGATAGGATACTGTAGGGTTGGATTGGAAGTATGTTGAATTTGGGCTGAACTCAGTTGCTTTTAAAAGCTTTTACAAGATGAGGTCAATATTAGTAGCCTGATCACATCTGGAGAGAGAAGAGTTGGTGAATTATGGGTTGAGGGTGGGTGTAGCAGTCAGGGGCATTAAAAAACTGTATTGCACTCATAGGGTCCTGTAGATAAATAACAGTGGTTTTCAAATTGACTTTATTCTTAATTAAAATGATGGAATAAAAAAATGTACAATGATGGGATAAAACATGAGTTTAATAACTGGAAGTTTCAGGCATTTCCAAAATTTTAATTTCGCTGTTAATTCTAATCCCATTTCTTTCCAGAATCTTCTTTAAGAAGAGAAACTCTTCTAATTTGTCTTCACTCCCTACATTTCTGATGTTCTGTTAAAAATGTTTATAAGCAGGGAAGTATTCCAAAAGCTGAAGGAAGTAAGCAATGAAGAAGAACATACATGTCTAAGCTGGATCATCAATCCTGGAAAATTTAAGTTGATTAGGCTTTATTCAGGAGGACAAGTCTTCAGGGTATAAGTCATAAGGCTAGAATTCCTTAGGCAAATTTTAACGTTGGATCATCCAATTCTTTACAAAATTGATTTGATTACCCACTCTCATGGTTTGCCATGTTGACTAGGATAGCACATGCTCACAAAGCCATGTTTCTCATACTGAAGAACATTGAGTGAACACCTAATTCCAGGCACTCTTCTTAGGGCTTAACATGCATTAATCTCTAAAAGTTTGTAAAGACATCTCTGTCAAATGATTCATTGATTTGATATTCATATTTGTTTTTACTTGGGATCATTGTTTTATTTTCATTATTTCTTCTCTTGCAGCTCTTCTTTATGCCACTATTTTTGGAAATGTTACCACAATTTTCCAGCAAATGTATGCCAACACCAACCGATACCATGAGATGCTGAATAATGTACGGGACTTTCTGAAACTCTATCAGGTCCCCAAAGGCCTTAGTGAACGGGTCATGGATTATATTGTCTCAACATGGTCAATGTCAAAAGGCATCGACACAGAGAAGGTATGTGTTATTATTATTGTTATTTATTTTCCATTTCAGTAGGCTCTTCAGATGCCTATAGCTTTGCCACTGTATATTGCTTCATAAGTGTTACTCTGCTCTTCATAAGTGATGTATCAGTCATCATACCAATTGAGTGCTTAGGAGGTGAAAAGCACTCAACCCTTAATCATTGATTTAGAAATTGTGGTTTCTGTAAACAACTCATTACTCTATTTCCTTAAAACACTTGCTGCCACTCAGAGTAATTTGCTGCATTCCTCTAGAACTAGCAGTGCTGCCATCTCTTCTGATTTTAGTTTTGATTTCTCCTTTGAATTTTTGCCCACTTAAAATTTAGAAAGACATTTTTTTGCTTATAAACTAAAAAAGTTTTATATTTTCCATGCTGTCTTCTACTTAAATCTCTCCCCTTTCTCACACATGTTTATAAAGCAACTTACAATTCTTTATTTTCCTCATCTCTTTACACAAATCTACCTCACTCATCTACATCTCTAATTTCTTATTTCTTGCTTATCTTTTCATGAAACCCTCTTCTAATTTTTCATCTATCTTCTACTAGGGGCAAAGAAGGACCCAAAGTCTTCCTTAAAAAATCAAAAACAAAAACAAATTTTAAAAAATGCTCACTTCCTACACCCGGCTGATTCACATCAAATATGGGGAATGACAAGTAGGGCTTGCACATGAGTTTTAGAGAAAACCAATCTGGAACTGTTATTCTTTATAAGCATCAGTGGAGACCATTACCTTTAGGTTCTGAATTTTTGACATGATAATCGGATAGTACATTACCGTCCTTGCCATTTCCCACAAATTTGATTTGTTCTTTTAATCGTATGATATTGACTTGGAGTTTTTCTTTAAGATATGCCCAGTAAGCACCTTCCAATGTCAAAAGGAAAGAGCAAATGAACCAAGTA
This sequence comes from Proteles cristata cristata, assembly GCA_017311185.1. Taxonomy (NCBI): domain Eukaryota; kingdom Metazoa; phylum Chordata; class Mammalia; order Carnivora; family Hyaenidae; genus Proteles; species Proteles cristata. The sequence goes on along the minus strand of JAESUZ010000671.1, from coordinate 625,417 downwards.
GATGTTCACTCAGAGGAATTTCATTTAGGTAGTTGTAAGCCAGAGCAGCTGTTGTTAGGAGCAGATGGTTGAGGGGATATTTAGGGAACAGGCTTGGAAGAGTTCAGAGAAGGAAGCCTTCAGAGAAACTGCAGAATTATGTGAAGAATCATGAAAGAGGGTGAGATTTCTTCCCTTTCAACAAGATACAGTATTAATTTTCTAGTCAAACAACCATTAAAGTGGAATACATGATGGCAGACAGGAAAAAGACAAACCACATTCTGTGGTCTTTGATTAATATATGCCCAAGCCGAACAATATATGGTTATAGGGAGAGTGTCCAAAAAAGGGAGAAAATCTTTCTCAGGGACACAGGTGAAGGTCAGTGTTTAAGACATCAAATCATGATGTCCTTGGAGGTCCACATTTGGTGAAATTGAAATCAAGAGGCAACTGTTTACCTTGGCAATCACCATCTCAGTCAGAAGCTTTTCTTTTCAGAAAATGCAGTGGAGTCACATGGTAGGTAGCAGAAAACATCAGCAAAATGATGGAATAATGACCTTTTTACATTTGAAAAGAGGCTGACCCATAGTTTAAGCCCAGATCTAGTAAAGGGCAGATTTTTGAGTCCCAGATGCTGGATTAGTTAAAGAAGGGAGCTGACTAGATTCTCATGAACTTCCCTTCAAGGACCTGCCCACCTGCCTGCTTCTTGATGGAGTTGGGGTATAGTCCAATGTCTGGGGAGTGTCTGAAAGTGGAGATGCTGGGCAGCAGGAAACAATTTCTGGGTTCCTATGATTTACCACTTTCATTTTGTTTGGTTTACTTGCTCATCATTGTGGTAACAGAAATGTACTTTTGATGAGTAGAGTATCCAAAGAAAGTGGAATGATAGGGGGAAAAAAGATTGGGAGTCTAATATTAAAAGTAAAATAATCTTTTACTTCAAATGAAAAGATTCTAAAATAAGTCAAAATATTAAAGTGGGTTAGCTTTTGGATAAGAAAAACTCATGTGGGCACCTGGGTGGCTCAGTTGGTTAAGCATCTGACTCTTGATTTTGGCTCAGGTCATGGTCTCATGGTTTGTGGGATATAGCTCCAAGTCAGGCTCTGTGCCAACAGTGCAGAGTCTGCTTGAGATTCTCTCTGTCCCTCTCTCTGCTCCTGCCCCACTTGTGTGTGAGTGGACTCTCTCTATCAAAATAAATAAGCATTTAAAAAAAAAAAAGAAAAGAAGAAAGAAATCATGCCTCCTAACTGAATGGGAATCCAGAAAGAGTAGTTTTTGATTAATGGGAGAAGCAGCGTTAAATAACTGTGATAAATATGAAAGCTTTGTTATGCATGTGTAAAACATATCTGAAGTTCAATTTAATATAGAAGCAAACTTTCCATGACTATATTGATTTCTTTCAGCCTATTAAGAAAATCCCCACCCAGATATATAAGAACTAAGCCGTGACAGAACTGTAAATACAGGGATATATGCCAAAGTCTGGGCCTGGGAAGGAGATATATGAGATTCTCACTAATTGCGTAGTCAATGAGGCTGAATTTAAAAATGTATTCTTACAGAAACAGACTCTTAACCATGAGAACAAACATGGTTACCAGAGGGATGGGTGAAATAGGTAATGGGGATTTAGGAGAGCACTTGTGATCAGCATTAGGTGCTATATGGAGTTGCTGAATCACTATCTGGTACACCTGAAAATAATATTACACTGTATGTGAACTAACTGAAACTTAAATAAAAATTTAAAAATGTATTCTTAGTCCACCATATCCTATACTGTACCAAAAGAAAACAAAATTGTCATTCAGCTTTGGCTTAGTAGAGAAACTAACCACCATAGCAGAAGACCTACATGACTGTTAAGCATTCAGTAATTTAACAAATAAATAGTATACATAACATATAACTTTAAAATATGATAATAAAGTATCCACCTGTAGACACAAGAATTAGTAGCCAAAGCAAAAAGTGGGAATAAATAGCTCAGAACTAGATTTTCCTATTGATAAGAACTGAATGTAAGTTAAAGGACATATCACAAAGAAGGAATTGATATATTATTTAATGTAATTATAAAATGAGCTAAAAAATTCTAAGAAAATATTTAATGAGGTTTTCCCATATGGCCTAACATAAATATTAGATGGTTGAGTTAAATGCAAAAGATAAGAAACCATAAACTAGTAAAAGAAAATATGTGAACATGTTTAATTTATCTTTGTGCATATCAAAGCAATAAAATACATAACAAAGTAACTGATAAATAGATTTGGATAGAAAATGTAAAATCTTTCACACCAAAAACCATGAAAATGAAAATGAGATAGAATGTTTGCCACAAATACCACAAATGAAAGGTTAATTACCTTAATATGTAAGGTGATTTTGTAAATCAATAAGAATTAGGATACCTGAGGAGAAAAATGAGCTGAGTACATAGTTTATATAAATATACAAAATACAAATTCCCAATAAACATACAAAAATATTATTTTAACTTGTAATAAATACTGGAATAGCAAGAGACCATTTTTAATATCTCAAATTGACAAAGATAATGGCCACTCTTAGCAAAGGCTGTAGTGACTGACACTATCATATATTTCTGGTTTGTATGTAACTTGGTATGGCATTTCTTTTTTGTTGTTGTTTATTTATTTTTGAGAGAGAGAGCGCCTGAGTGAGAGTGGGGGACGGACAGAGAGAGGGAGTGAGAGAGCATGCCAAGCAGGCTCCATGCTGCCATCTCAGAGACCGATGTGGTTCAAATCCATGAACCTTGAGATCATGATCTGAGCCGAAATCAAGAGGCAGTTGCTTAACTGATGGAGCCACCCAGGTGCTCTAGTATGGTATGGCATTTCTTGAAAGCAGTTTGACTAAGATAATATTATAAATTGGGGAATATTCTAGAGCTCAGTCCTTGTTCCTTTTCTCTTTTTCTATCCATATTCTCTTCTTCAGTGATATCTTATAATCTTACGACTTTAAAATGTATGCTAACACTGCCCAAGTCTATATACTCATCTTGGATCTGTTCTGGAACTATGGGCTCTCCTATCCAAGTGCCTACTCGTATGCAGTGAGGTGATCCAGAACTGAACTCCTCTTCATCTCCTATAAATCTGCTTCACTGAGCATTCTTCCCTAATGCAGTTAATGTAAACTCCATCCGTCAGTTGCTTAGACAGACATCCCCAAATTAAAACCACCACCAGATTCTGCTGGCTCCACCTCCAGTTCTCACCTCCTCCATCTCCATCTCCTGGTCCAAGTCACCACTATGTCCTACTTGGGTTATTGTAAAGGATACAATAGATATTGTATTGCAGATAACTGGTCTGTGCCTTAATAGTATACTCTCAGCAGAGCAGCCAGTGAGCTTTCATAATAATGCTTTCTTCCTATCTATCTATCTATCTATCTATCTGTCTGTCTGTCTGTCTATCTATCTATCTATCTATCTATCTATCTATCTATCTATCTATCTATCTATCATCTGTCTTTCCCATATTCATCTGTACCGCAGGTTTTCTTGATAATGATGAAGTTGATTGAGCATGTTAAAATACAAGGCTGACAAAAAGGAAATGAAAGATTGATGATCGTAATCAAATAAATTCTGTAATTCACAATCTTAGAAACATGAACATACTTGAGGTTGTAGCTTTAGTAAAGAGCATCTGAGTTTTAACAATTATCTCATATTTGATGTGAGAGATCTCTATTTGACTCTGTTCCACAGTGAGCCAAATACTTTGTCTTACTATATGTTTCTTGTTTCACATTTTGTTGATGGTCTCTTTCAGATATTTTATTGTTGGTTGTTGTCAGATTTAACTATGAGTATATGCTGGAAAAGATTGAAATGTATAAAGTTAAATGTCTTGCAATGCTTTTCTTCTCTCATTAGTTCTGAAACAGTGATATTTTTCTTAGTTGCTATTACAATAGAACTTAATGATGCATTGCAGGTAATTAGAGAACCTCTGCCCCAATTACTGAGATTTCCTTCTATCATTTCCATGTATATAGTTTTATAGATTTTTTTGAAGTCAGCTTTACCCCACAAACAAACTAATCACTGCGATTTAGCCCAGTCTTGCCTTATGTGAATAATGTTTTCTCTAGTACAAATTGTGGCATTAAACTCAGGACTTATATGGAGATTGTAGTATTTCTCTCAGGAAAGGTTGCCTTAGGCAAGATATTCTGTATGGAACAGTACCTAGTATGGTTTTGTTTAGTTGAAAATATTTTATTGACAACTGTTATAATTGTTTTAGATTCTTTTTAAATTTAATACCAAAATCCATCCTCTGGGCTTTGCTACTCGCTAACATTCTATGCACTTAAAAGACTGAGAAATGGGTGGAATGAGTGAGGATTTCAAAAGGAAAAAAGAGATTATGGGAAAAAATAGAAAGGATGATGAAGCTTAAAACCTGACTGTTTTTTATTTTTAACTATTTTTTTTCCTAACATGTAATTTGAAAAAGATCAGTAGAATAAAGCTCTTTGGTCTTCATTTCTTGTTTCATGTATTTTATAATAAGCATAAAGTATCAATAGGAAGATATCATTACATGAAAAGTTCTGGCAGAATTAGGCAAAAACATTCAGGCAGAAATAAGCCTTTAGAATTTAAGCAAATTACTTTTTAGCCAAATCTATCAAAAAAGTATGCTACTTTAAAATATCGTGGGCAATATATTTTTTTCCTACAAGTTAAAATAACGACCTTGTAGTCAATTTACTTCTATACATTTTTTTAATTTAGAAAAGCATATCTAAATATTTTTCTTTGTACTCCTAAAAGTGAAAAACAGAGGTGACATTTTCATACCTAGCAATATTTTCTTGGTTCAGTATTCAAATACTTCTTGAGGATCCTATGACAATGTACAACTGAACAGAGGTGCCTATGGCAATGTTACAATTGGTTAAGCATCTGACTCTTGTCTTGATCTCCGCTCAGGTCTTGATCTCGGAGTGTTGAGTTCAAGACTGTGTGCTGGACGTGGAGCCTACTTTAAAAAAAATTTTAAGAAAAAAAAGAGAAAAGACCTGATCCTTCCAAGAAAATCTCTGCAGACAAATATGCTATGTTAAATATATCATGTAAATACATACATGTGAATATATTAAAATGAAACTGAATTGGCCTTAACATTGCATTATAAAAGCACTCTTTTCTGGATAGGTAATAATAATTCCCATCCATATTAATCTGATCATAGGTAAAATATTATGTTATTAATTGTAGCTGGATATTTTAAAAGAAATACTATTAAATGACAGCACACTTACCAGAAAATAACCATGACGGCATGAAGTTTCTGAGAATCTTGTTATATGGTGGATAATTAAAGGAAATATGAATATTTATTTCGGCTAATTGAAGGCTTGGGGAGAGGTATGACAGGTTACTTAAATTATTTTAAAATGCAGTGATCTAATTGCTTCAGGAGAAAAAACTCCCTACTTGTAAAGGATACAGGCAGAATGTAGTACAGAATGCACTTGTAGATCCTGACACTAATTTAATAATATTAAACATATTATATAATAATTGTGTCTGAATGATTTGGAGTACCATTATGTGTCCTATCTTATTTTAAATTCAGACACACATATTCAACATGTCCTATATCAAAAATTATAGAATAAGATTCTTTAATAAGTCAGTAATTATTTCCCAACAGTTTTTTTATTAGTAAAGCTATGTACTCTGGTTTTACAAATGAAGCAGATTGATTTTTCTAAGGTTACAGAACAAATGCCATTTTTAAAAAATTCTGAAGTACACAAAATCCCTGATGGGCATAAGCAAGGCCTTGCCTAGGAGTCAAACAATGTATTTTTTTCTGTGGTTGTTAAGTAACCTGTTTGTTGAACCAGAGACTGCTTAGTCTATCCTTGTAAGGAACTATTCTAGAGCCTGTTGTGTGAGAGCAACATGCCCTGAATTTCTGAAATTCTGACTTTTCTACCTGTATATAAACATGGTCAGGGAACTTAACTATTGTCATGGCCACGTGTCTTGCTCATTTGTTACCCACTGAAATATTTTGAAGTATTCGGACTTCTTATTAACATTCTCTGTTCTAGCTGGCCTACAGGCTTTCTCCAAAAATGTAGACTTTATCTGAAGCTTCAATTTTATTTTTCCTTCCATGTATCAGAAATTAAAATAATACTCAAGGGTTTATTAGAAACATTACAAATAAAGGGGAACTTTAATATTTCTCTGATAATGTTTCAGAACATTCAAGGGCATATGTAGTTTGTCAGGGCTTTGGGCATAGTTTAAGAGTGCTCCAATGCAAGATTTATATTATTGTTAGCTGATAAAATTATTCATAAACTTCCTGTGTATCAGGTAACAGGCGGTATTATTTTTCTCTAATAATGATAGGCATTGTATGACTAAAATAAATCCTGAGTGACCCATACCTCTCTCTAGGAATATTAAATTTATTCTTTTTATGTACCATGTTGAAATTATTTCAGCATATTTAATTTTCTTACCAATATGCCACTAGTCTCAGAGGAAGGGACTAAGCAATCATTTGATAGCTGAGGTCTAGGAATGAGAAGAAAGACTTGTTTATATAGGGCAAAGGGTGACTTTCCCAGTAGCATAGCTTTATACAGACCATGAGAACTGGTTTTCATGCTTCTGTGTTCACATTCACATTGGAGATAACCACCACCCACCTTACTTACTTGGCCGGAAGATGAAACGTACCCGTGTAGCGCCTGTGTAAGAGAAGCAGTAATAAGTGCCAACAAATAATTTAGTCTATTGTGGTTATAATTTATTTCTTCCTTTGCCAGTTATAAATTATGAGAACTTGGTCATGCCTGGCATCATTTTTCATCTTAGTTTTGCTGGTATTCAGTGCATATTGTCATCTTTAAATTATAGATGAAAATAGAACCTCAATTGGAGAGTAATTTGGATGAATAAAATATTTCTATAAACACACACCCTGAACACAAATACAAAATATATTTTAGACTTAGAGGAAAAATTAAATCATGAATGAATCCACATGCTTCAGACAGTGTGATAGTATGAGTAGGTGTATGTATCCAACCTGTTATTTTGTTCTGAGCTGCCTTGATTGATCTGTTTTCAAACTCTCACTAGAGGAAATCTGCAGAAATGTCTATTGAAAAATCCATTTTTTAATGAGATCATAGTGTTACCTACAACTTTTGCAGTTTACTAGACAAAGGTAGAATTATGCAGATGGTTGGATTTTATAAACAGAGCTTTTTGAAAAAGATGTCTCCATTCCTGTGATTTCTGTTTTTGTTACTATTTGACTGTGCTTGTTATATTTGATTTTTCTTCCAGGGCTCTGTGGCTTTCCTTTCCTTACCCATTTTCCCCATCTCTTTCCTTGCTCTTATAATAATGCCTAAAAAATGACTGTGCTTTGGCTCAGGCTGATTGCTTTTTTTGATTTTGGATTCATTTATAGGCTATGAAGTACCAAAAAGCTACTTTTAGCTCATTTACTAGTAGTGCCAAATAACCACAGGCATCTCTGTCTGGCACAGCAGAAGGCAGCAAGAGAGTGGAGAAAATAAATACATTGAAAGAAAAAGGAAAATTGTTATTATGCAATGATTCCTCTAGTTGTTCCTTGCCAATTTTCTGAGATGCCACTTCATGCCCTCCTCCTGGGCATGGCCCTGGTCAAAGAGAGGGACACGCAGCTTTGCAATCTCGTGGCATGAGTCTTGACCTGTCTTGAGACTGACACCTTCAGGCATCTCTTCTTTTGTCACATTAGCATTCTTCCTGATTTCTTTATGTCTGGAATTTCCTTGAGAAAGTCTTCACTTCCTTCATCTCTCCTGGGATATCACTAAGATACAGAAGATGTCCATTAAAGAAGGATCTATACAATGGTAGAATTTATAAATAGGAAATCAGCCATCCTTTAAAATTCACATCCACATCAAAGGGAACCATGGTTCTGTAGGATATTGTAGTAATTGCTATGGAGTGGAAAATAAAGACAAACACAACCCCTGCTTTGTGTTGCTCAGAGTCTCATGGGGGAGGAGACTGAAATAACATAGAGATAAATGGATGATTCCAGTTTGTGATGATGCTTGAAATACAATATAGGGAGCTAAGTAAGATTTTTTTTAAAAAGGAGAAGGGGTGAATCTAATTTGGGTTGTAAGGATGTGGGTCAAGGAAGGCAATAGAGAAAGCAATAGAGTTTGGACATAAAATCTTGTTAGAAACGGAAACTCTTCACGCATCTTATAATAAAACACAAATTATCTATGGGCTAATCATCAAGTAACTGGTTTAAGTGTGGAAAAGAGTAGAAAGAAAAAACAAAGATCTAGTTAGTCCATTAGATACTAATAAATTATTAATTAACCAGCATTAATAAACTGTGAATTGCCTGTTCTTTCCATGTATTATAGAATAATTTCAACTGATCATTCACATTGGTTAAAAATGTTACTTGAAAGCCAGTAACAACACATACATTGACACAGGCATACAGACTCCATTGGTACCTTCATTTGATTAAACTAACCAGCACATATTTGTTTAGAACTGGGTCTGTCGCCTTTATAGGCAAGTGTCAGAGAATAATACATTTATCATCAGAGTATAGTTTTATGCATTCTGTTATTACCTCTACCAAGGATGAATAAATGTTAGAAGAATATTTTAGAACCATCTTGTTTCTAAAATATTTACTTAATAGAAATATATAACTGTTACATAAAATTAGAAATAAGCTAGAAAAAGAAGAAAATATAATAAATCATTTATAATTACACCACTCACAGAAATGTAGCTTGCCACAATTTTTCTTTGATTTTGTGAACATATGTTATAAATATATACTACATAAACATTTATATTTTAGTTAAAGGATATAGTATATATTTTTAATCTTCTATTATTGGATATTTAAGATGTCTAATTATATTAAGATAAACACGGAGAATGGGGTTTGACAGATCAAAGGGTATGTACATTTTATAGTTTATATTATTTATATAGTTTATTTCTCCTAAAAGATCAAATGTACTGTTACCAACATAGGTTTACATGTCCTTTTTCAGAATAACATTGTCAATACTAGGCATTAATCTTCTTTTAATTTTTGTGAATTTAATAGGCCAATAATTTTATTTTGTGTAATTTTTACTCTTTCCGGAGCATAAGTACTATAATTATTTGTACTTACTAGTATAGAAATAGCCTGAAAGAGATGAAATGACTTATTTTAGGTCACATATGATGAAATTAGGTTTGGACTAGGTCTGCATTACAGAGGAACATTCTGTTCCTTGTTGCATATTATTATCAACTAATATGCTGCATAAAGTAGGGAAATATTTCCTTATCACATCTTAATATTTCCTGGTTTTTAAAAAAGATTTTTTTCTTTTGAGAGACAGCATGCACACAGTCAGCATAGAGACAGTTTCAGATCCTCTATCTCCCTCTCTTTCTGCCCCTCCCCTGCTTACACACTTCCTCTGTCTCTCTCTCAAAAATAAAAAACACTTCTTAAACATGCTAGTACATCCAAAGAGAATTTCCCCCATTTAATCTGACAGTACTTGGCTTCAGAGTACATTGTAAAGTACTAAAATCAACACTCACATGATTTTACATGTGTTTAATGATTCATATACTTCAATAAATAACAGAGCACAATATGATTAGAAGCAATTAATTTATTCAACCATTCTCAAGACAGTTGAGGACCATCCTTCCATATGGTAAGAACATAAACAAAAGCCAAACCCCAAATCCTCTTTATTGTTAATGGTAACACTTCATTATCATTTTAATTTTCTGTTATAAGGACTTCGATTTAATAATGGCTTATTAACTTTGTAATAAAGTTTTGTATGGTTAGAGGAAAGACGGAAATTTTTTTTCTAAAAGAAAGTAAAATTCTCTGTGCTGGGAGCTAAAGCTTGACAAGTCTCAAGAATTCATAAATATTTAGGTAAATATTGATGCATAGGGTGATGTTTATTTTAAAGGTCTGTATCCTTTTCCAATCTTGAATATTATGTGTTGATTAAGCTTCTATTTAGACTCAAGACATTGTTACAGCCTCGACAGTACAATAGTGAATGAGACAGCCATGCCACCTTGGACTTGCATTCTCACAGGGTTGATCAAATCATTCTGCTGTCTTTGACCTACGGATACTCTTTTAGGTTACACCAAGAGGTACTTGGCCTCTGGGCCTGGGACACCTGGAAGAATGTAAACCAAGGATCAGAGGTAATGGAATACACATTTAGTGCGTGTAATGACAGAGAAAAAGTTTGATTCTAATTGCTAGGGTTCTGACTCTAAAGTCAATGCTCTTTGCCCTACATCACTTGTTTATTCCATGCCTACTGTGTTCTAGATGCTCTGCCACACCCTGGAGATAAAACTGAGCAAGACAAGCAAGGTCTTTGACTCATGAAACTTACAATTGGGGGGAGACAGAGAAGAATAATTATGTGACTAATTAATATTTTCTAATTCCCTAATAAAAATTTAAATGATGGTGAAGTATTAGCATTCAAGGTGAAAAATATATATAGTATATTTATGTTTATATAACTTATAAATGTTATAATTTATATGATATATTTATAAATGAATATATATGTGTATATATATATATATATATATATATACATATATATACACATATATATATATACAAAAAACTTTGGCTTTCTTCCTTAACATAGAGAAGGATGATTCTCATCTGCACTGAAAATGGTGGAGCAAATGCAATATTCCTAAACATACTGTACTCTGTGATACATTGAAATCCCTGAATCATTATAAACATATTACAATTATGTGATCTTTGTTACTCTGTAATAACAGCCAGATAATAACATGATTGTGACAATTCTTGCTTCTGTTTTTATTAATCAGTAAGAGGTATATAATTTTACTAAACTGCGTTGGTGTAATTATAATCAGGAACAATGAAACTTGGAATTTTAATGAGCTTATGCTGCCTAACTTGGTATGCATATTAGATTAATGTTAAGGTTTTCCAATACCGAAAGAAAAGTTCTTGTACTCTTACTGGTGTTAGGATTGGGAAAAGCTGCTTTCATTTGTACAGCCATTTACTATGTAACATGTCAAAAATGTATACAAATTTTATTTTCTTAGATCCCTTTTAAGAACCCAAGTTCCCTTAAGAACTTAAAATTTTAATGACCAGATTTCAGAAAGCCACCAAATTTATTACTTACATAAGACACATATAAAACAAAAATGCCTGGTTGTATAGTCTAAACTCGGCAGATGCTAGAGCTAATATTCTTGATACTCAATTTACCTTTCGTTGGTTTTAAGAAAGTTCTTATACTGAAATCTTTCTACACACCCACAGGAAGAGACTTGCATTTATTTGACTTTTTGAGGGCCGTTGTAAAAGATTCAAAAGTAAGACAAAAGATTCAAAAACAAAACGAAATTAGCAAACAAAACCAAAAGTCTAGTTTTCTTTATATCATGTCACATTTTGTGAGTTTGAGCTCCATATTTGGCTCTGTGCTGACAGCTCGGAGCCTGGAGCCTGCTATGGATTCTGTCTCCCTCTCTCTATGCCTCTCCCCTACTCATGCTCTGTCTCTCTCTGTCTCTTTGTCTCAGAAATAAATAAACATTAAAAAAAATTCTAAAATACTGAGGACAGGACTGAGACATAATGAACCAAAGTACATGCTTATGTGGAATTGGGAAGCTTGGGGCATGCTTAGGATGAGGAGAAATAGTTTTGGAAAGGCCATACTTCCAGGGGAAAGGAAAGCCTTAGAAGACTGATGTTTTTCTTAGAAGCTTAGTGGCTAAGGGATGAAAGGAAGTATCTTCAGATAAGAGGACTAATAAAAAGATATAAGAAATTAAATCCAAATTATATATATATAATTAATATAATTTTAATTAAATATATATTTAAATATATTTTAAATATGTATATAAATGCATATTTATTTTGAGATGGGGTGGGAGGAAGGGCAGAGAGAACCCCAAGCAGGCTTCATGATGTCAGCACAGAGACTGATGTGTGGCTCGAACCATGAGATTATGACCTGAGCTGAAATCAAAGGTCAGGTGCTTGACCAACTGAGCCACCCAAGTGACCCCCAAATTGCATTGTATATGAAACAAAAAGACAACCTACAGAATGGGAAAAGATATTTGCAAATGACATATCTGATTAAAGGTTGGTATCCACAATCTATAAAGAGTTTATCAAACTCAGCACCCAAAAAATAAATAATCCAGGAAAGAAATGGGCAGAAGACATGACCATTTTTTCAAAGAAGACATACAGATGACCAATAGACACAAGCAAAAATGCTCAACATCATTTATCAACAGGGAAATACAAATCAAAACCACAATGAGATAATACCTCATGCCTGTCAGGATGGCTAAAATTAACAACTCAGGAAACAACAGATGTTAGTGAGGATGTGAAGATAGAAGAACCCATTTGCACTGTTGGTGGGAATACAAACTGGTGCAGCCACTCTGGAGAACAATATGGAGCTTCCTCAAAAACTAAAAATAGGACTACTCAATGATACAGCAGTCACAGTACCAGGTATTTACCGAAACAGTACAAAAACAATAATTTGAAAAGACATATGCACCCCTCATATTCATTGCAGCATTATTTACAATAGCCAAGATATGGTCACAGTCATACGAACCACCCTATGACTCAACAATTGTAATACTAGGTATTTACCCAAATGACACAAAAATACTGATTTGATGGGGCACATGTACCCTGATGTTTAGTATTATCAACAATAGCCCAATGTCCATTATGGAAAAAGCCCAATGTCCATTAACTGATGAATGGATAAAGAAGCTGTGGTTTATATATATAAAATGGAATATTATTCAGCCATCAAAAATGAAATCTTGCCATTTGTGAGGATGTGGCAAATGTGTATTATGCTAAGCAAAATAAGCCAGTCAAAGAAAGTCAAATACCATATGATTTCACTCATGTGGAATTGAAGAAACAAAACAGATGAACATATGGGAAGGGGAAAAAAGAAAGAGAAAGGGAGACAAACCATAAGAAACTCTTAGCTATAGAGAACAGACTGAAGGTTGCCAGAGGGGTGTTTGGTGAGGGGATAGGCTAAATGGGTGATGGGTATTAAGGAGGGCACTGTGATGAGTGAGGGCACTTATTTATGACTTATATGTAAGTCATAAATCACTAAATTCTATATCTGAAACCAATTTTACCATATATGTTAACAAAATAAAATTTGAATCAAAAGTTAGAAAAAAAACCAGGAAAACAAAAACCAAATTGTATAATTTACAAAGAAATTGCACTTAACTGCTGTAACAGAAAAAGGTACCTTTGAACGAAGGAATCTGGTAAGATACAGAAGAAAACCAGCCTCCCACACTCTTCCTTTACCTCCTCGAGGCTTCCTTTACATACACAAGGCTATCTACTTTTTCTGGTTAAGAAAAATATAACACAAATAATAATAAACAGGAGAAAAAGAATTTTTATATAGATATAGTATAGAAAGACACTGGAAAAGAAATAAGAAAATAAAACTTCAATATTAAAACACACTTTTACAAAAAGCCATGGTATAGAAGAAAATTGATATAACACACAAATTAAATTAAATGTAGTGAAACAACAGACTTAAGAAAGAACTTCATAAGTCATAGATTTAAAAAATGAGTATAGAAAAAGGAATATAGGGAGCTAAGCAAAGTCAGAAAATAAAGCAAAGAAATAAAATAAGTGAAGTCTAAATTACAAGATGCCTACAGTCTATCCTTTATAATAATAGTTATAAGAATATATAATTCTCTCATATAAGAGAATTAAATAGAGCAAAAAATTAAACTGAAATGAAGAGGTACATAGTATGCAAACATGTAATAGAGAACATAGGCATAAAGACCCAGTATACACGTAATTCGTGCCTACCGAAATAAACATGAAAATAAAAACATGAAATAAAAAGAACAGAACTGATGTTTAAACTATAATTAAGGAAAGCACCCTGAAACAACAACAACAACAACAAAAACCTTCAATCACATGCCTGGCCCATTGCATACTAGGGAATATGGACATATTGTCATAAACTTCACAGTGTATCCTACATGCCTCGTAAATCTCAGGGAATTATAGTAGACCTGCTAGGTATTGGCGAGTGCCCATTTTGAGTATGTTCATTGTTTTAAAATAAAAGCATTCATCAGAATTGTGTAATATTAGCTTGCCAAAGAGAGATGAATCAGGATGGGGTTTTCGTAGGTAATATAATGGGAAAAAGTAATACGAAGTGTTTGTAATGAAGAACAGTAGTAATCTATGCTAGACGTGTAAAAAGTGAAAACAGAAGGGGTCAAATTTGTAGGGAAGGTGTTGGGGATGGTCAATGACATGGAGAGGAGATTTTAATACAGTTAATGAGCTGCGGCTGACTGTGTGTGCAAATCTGCCTGTTGGGTGTTTAGAGGCATGTACTTCCACAGTGACTGAAGTGTCCACATCAACAGTCTCTACCTGTTGTAGAGGTAGACAGTCTGTACCTTAGATAAGGGTAATGTGTGAGCTTTCTGAGTCAGTCACTCTGAAATGGAGAAACTTTTGAGAACGTGTGAGGTAAACACAGAAGATGATTACATTTCTTGTGGGAGCGAGTGGCATAAGAGCAAGGGTCAGTTTGAGGAGGAGGGAGAATATAAAAAGATTAGGAAAGTCAGGGCAGGGAACAAATGGTCATGTTGTGAAAAATTGATGAGAGTGTTTTCAGGTAGTTGGGCTTCACAAAAGGCACCAGAGTCCTGACCCGAGGATCTTTCAGGAAAGGTTTCCAAAAGGGCCACATGTTGTTATAAGAGCCATAATAGATAGCATTCAAATCAGGCGTAGATGGTTTAGTCAAATGTGCCTCCACCTGTTACAAGTTGACCTGGGATAAATTTCTGTTGATTGTCTCTGTATCCAGAAGCAGTGTTGTGTTATACAAAGAGCAAAAGGGCTTTAAAATCACCCAAACTATGGATCTGTTAATAACCATTGTAAAACAGAAATAATAATACCTGCATTGTATAGTTTTGGTAAGGATTAAATGGCTGGTATCATTTTCTCTTTCAAACTCTGAACCAGTTGAATCTAAGAAAACAATATTGAAATCTCTGTTAAGCTGTGTTTAAGCCTTAGGAGAGGGAGATTTGCCACTCTGTTGAAATATTAGATATTGTGATTTCACAAAAAGGCATAAAGCGTTTCACCATCCTAGGAAGGATATCTTTTAAGTTATTTCCCAGAATGTTGCTCACATCTCATTGAGAAAATAGTGTCGGCTTTTTTGTTTGTTTTTTGGTTAAAATATCTTACTCAACTAACATATGAGAGGCTTCTGAAGATAATGGCTGTGTGTTGTGGTGGTTGTCTCTCTCCAAAGACATAGCATGTTTTCGGCATTCATAGGTGACCATCAATCAGTGAGCAAATGAAATAGCAAACAACGACTGAATGGTGTTAGAGTGTTTTGAAAACCTCCATGAACTTAGGGAAGGAATGATTCCCTTTCATTTGATACTGCTTCCTCAGTGTATTAGATTAGATAAAATTTGCAAGCCTAATATACATAAAGGATTCAAAAGGAAAATAATAGTGTAAAGATTTTGTTCAGGTATAAAATAACACCAAGGCCCAAACAAACTTTGTCTAAATGAAATTTTCAAGACAGTTTTGAAGTGTTTTGGGAATTTGAGAGGATGAAGTTAGAATATTTTGTAGAGAGCTCTGTTATAAAATGCAAGGTTGCTCATTGATTTCCCAAAGCAAAAGTGTCTTCGTCTCTCCTCTCCTCTCCTCTCCCCTCTCCTCTCCCCTCCTCTCTCCTCCTCTCCCCTCCTCTCCCCTCCCCTCCCTCCCCTCCCCTCCCCTCTTCTGCTCTCCTCTCTTCTGCTCTCCTCTCTTTTTCTTTTTCCTTTTCCTTTTCCTTTCCCGCTAAAGCCCTTGGTTTTGTGCTAAAGGCTAATGCCTAAGGTCAGGAGTTTGGCATTTGGTCTACTACCCTGGAGCTGAGAGACGAACTAAAATTGTCCCTAGTGAAACTCAGGTCATCTTCTTGACAAGCTTGGACATATAAATCCAGGGTTTCAGACATTTCTCCTACTGAGGGGCTTTCTCAAGTATTTTTGGTTTTATAAAAAGTAGCCCTTAATAAAATTGTATTAACGGAGATGAAAGCTATGCCCTGTTATTAGCTGGTATTCCAGGAGTTCTGGTTTTTCGTAGGGCTGTTTGTTCTCCCTCAAAAGAGGGGGACAAAACTTTTATCTCTTTAAAAACATTTTTTTATTTTGAGATAATTATAGATTCACATGCTTGTAGGAAATAATAGATTCTATATACCCTTCACCCAGTTTCCCTCATAACCAGAAAATTGACATTGATACAAATCATCAAACTTACTCAGATTTCATCTGTTTTACATATGAGTGTGAGTGTGTGTGTTTGTGTGGTCTTAAGCCAAACAATTTTATCACAGGTGTAGTTTCATGTAATCACTACTACTGTCAGGATGGAAGAGTTCCATCACTGGGATCTCTTGTTGCCTTTGACAGCAAAAGTCACCTCTCTCCCCACCACTTTCCTGAATCCTGGCAACCACTAATCTAGTCTCTAACTCTTTAACATGGTCATTTCAAGAATGCTACGTAAGTTGAATCATGTAAACGCTTGAGATTAGCTTTATTTCATTGAGCATAATTTCCTTGCGATCCATCCAAATTATCACATGTGTCAATAGTTTGTGCCTTTTTATTGCTGAGGAGGATGCCATGATAGAGGTGCACAATGGTTTGACCAGTTATTCACCTGCTGAAATAAATCTGTACTGTTTTTAGTTTGGGGCTATTGCAAAATAAAGCTCCTATAAACAGTCACGTACAGATTTTTGTGTAAATTTAAATTTTCATTTCTCTGGGATAATCACCCAAGACTGTAATTATGGGTCATATGGTAAGCATGTGTAGTTTTGTATGAAACTATCCTATTCCTTCAGAGTAGATGTACAGTTTTGTATACCTAGAAATATAAGTACAATCTAAGTTTCTTTGCGTCCTCACATCATTTGGAGCTACCACTACTTTTTATTTTATTTATTTTTTTTTTTTATTTTTTTATTTTTTAAATTTTTTTTTTATTATTATTATTTTTTTTAATGTTTTATTTATTTTTAGGAGAGAGAGAGAGAGACAGCGTGAGCAGGGGAGGGTCAGAGAGAGAGGTAGTCACAGGCTGAAACAGGCTCCAGGCTCTGAGCTGGCAGTCAGCACAGAGCCCGACGCGGGGCTCGAACCCACGAACCGTGAGATCATGACCTAAGCGAAAGTCGGACGCTTAACCGACTAAGCCACCCAGGCGCCCCTACTTTTTATTTTAGATAGGCAATGCTATCACACTGTGGGCTTAATTTTTATTTCTCTGATGGGTAATAATGTTGAACATATTTTTGTGTGTTTATTTTTTATCTGTATAATCTCTCTGGTGAAACATCTCTTCATGATGTCCTTTGTCCATTTTCTAATTGGTTTCCTTTTAATGTTGAGTTTTGAGACTTCTTACGTATTTTAGATACTCGTTTCTTGTCAGATAGGTACTTTGGAATATATTTTGCAGTATAGTTTGTAGTTTAGCTTCTCATTCTTTTCAGGTTTTATAGTGTTACACTTAAGTCATTGATGCATTTTGAGTTAATTTCTGTGTAAGTTATGAGGTTTAGGTTTAAGTTTATTTGTTTGCCAATGTATGTCTAATTTCTCCAGTGCCATTTGTTGAAAATAGTATTTTCCCCCTGCCAATACCATACTGTTGTGATTCATATAGCTATATAGTATATCACAACATCGGATAGAGTGATTTCTACTCACTTGCTCTTTTTCCAGTGGTCTTAAGTATTCCAGATCTTGTACTTTTCCATTATCAATTTTAGAATACGGTTGTCTATGTCTTCAAAAAAACATTACTGGGACTTTGATAAGAATTACGTTAAACTCATAGATCAATCTGGGGAGAAAGAATTGATGTATTTACTATGTTGGGTCTCCTATTCTTCAATATGATTTCTCTCTGCATTAACTTAGGTGTTTTTTTGATTTGTTCAATCATCAGCATTTTGTAATTTTCAGAACATCGATCCTGCCCATGTTTTGTTAGATTTGTACCCAAATATTTCATTTTATAAGTTGCAAGTAGTATTACGTTTTTAATTTTGGTTTCCATATATTCATCATTATGTTTTACTTTTTTTTTTAATATTTGTTTGGTATTAGGCTGTCTATTGCTTTTACTACTGTCAGTACATTCACCTATCAGTCTGCTGTCTTTGATCTGCCCTGGGCTGAAATCAGATCACATCTGCAGTGTCTGGGACTCTGGTGGTTTCCTTGAGGCATTAAGTGATGCTCAAGGGCATCTGTTATATGTATATCCTGTATGCTCTGTGGCTGTCTTTTCTCCTATTTGTGGACATTTTTACTTTGGTATTCATGGCTATTTTCTGGATGATGACAATTGCAATAAGTTTGATAACTGACATGTCTTGTTTCCCAGCAATGAAGATATTGGTAGCAAATATCAATATAAGTAATACATAAACCAACATTCATGTAGGGTTTATTTCCCCAAAGTCCTTTTAATAATGTCAGCATAACATGCTGTATCAAAAAGATGATAATTTGGTTTCTAGGGTATGTGGAATACTAATGAGTTTTAAAGGAATTTCTTAAACTTAGAAAAACATATACATTCCCTCTGTGCTACTAAATAGACTTATGCAAATAAGAAAAGTCTGTTTAATTTTGGTCTTAAAAACATTCTAAAATTTTAGTCACCATGACAGCATACATACTATTAAGTAAACAAATAACTGGCAATGTTCACTGTTCTGTTTTCAGGTCTTATCAATAGTATTGATACCAACTTAATTAAGATTGTAGACAGTACATTTATTGATAGAAATTCACTATGGTGTGCCAATCATTTAAGAAAAGCTGCTTCCATTATTTGAAAGGAAAATAGAAGTTGCACTATCACAAAGGTGATTAGTTGTGAAATGGCCAGTTTTCACTTTGCCTGTACCCGTGTCAACTTTTTCCCAAACATTCCTTACTTATACCCTCCTCTGATTTGCTGCACGTTAATTCCTCTAACATTGGCTTCCTTTTACAACATGGTAGCCTTTTCCTCTAGCTTTGACTGACCTAGTTAATTTGTCTTGTCTTCCTGGTAAGATTGGCAAGCAGTCTACATTCAGGAACTGTTTGGATCCAGTTTTTAATGCCACCTCCTCTATATGTTTCATACATAATAGACACCATATATCAGCACTATGTAATTATTGAATAAAATTAGGTAGTCATGTGTCTTGCAGTGTTCTCTCCCATTGATAGTGCAGCTTAATTTTGACCAAATTTGCCTATTGCCAATATTTTTAGTAGTTGGGAATGGCGAGAGTAATGATGTTCCATATTGCATTTTATTATAGAAAGGCTCACAAACACACACACATACACACATAACATATACAAATCTTAGGTATGCAGATGGATAGATTTCTATGTATGTATATACTACGTGATGGCTACTCAGATGAAGATAAAATTTTTATCACCCTAGAATGCTATTCCATACTTTGTGAAGGCAATTATTGTGCCCTTCTGAAGTAACCACTATTTTAAAAATTGAGATGTAATTCATGTTATCATACACTTCATCATTTGAAAGTGATGTTTCAAAGTTTTTAGTTAATTCACAATGTTGTGCAACCATCATCATTATCCAGAACATTTTCATCACCTCAAAAAGAAATACCATCGCATCAGCAATTACTTTCCATCCTCCCCTTTCCCTAAGCCCTTGGAAAGGACTAATTTACTTTCTGTCTCTATAGATTTGCTAATTCTGGGCATTTCATGTAAGTGGAATCATAGGATATGTGGTCTTTTGTGACTGGCCTCTTTCACTTAGCATGCTTTCCAAGTACTCCTGTGGTAGTGTATGTTGGTACTTCATTTCTTTTTATGACTGCATGGTATTCTGTTGTATGAATTTACCACATTTTATTTTATGCACTCATCAGCTGCTGTGCATTGGGTTGTTTCCTGTAACTGGTATTTTGATGCTGAACTTCATATAAGTGGAATTATATAGTATATACAAGGTATTCAATTTTATGGCTATTGCTCTTTCTATGGCTAATGGGCATTAACTTAGGGTTTGTTCTACAATTTGGCTGTTATAAATAAAGATATTATGAAATTCTTGTACATGTCTTTTTATGAATATCTTTATATATTTCTCTGATGTATATATATAGGAATGAAATTGATGGGCTATGGTATTGATAGCTGTTTAGTTTTACCACAAGTAGTTAAGGAGTTTTCAAAAGTGATTGTATTATTTGACATTCCACTAGAATATGTGGGTGTTCCAATTACTCCACATGATCTCCAAGACTTGGCATATTGTTGGCCTTTTACACTGAGCCATTGTGGTATAGGTGCAGTCATATCTAATTGTGGTTCTACTCTGCACTTTCCCATACTTAATGGTTTTGTTTAAAGCACCTTTTAAAATCACATTGGCCATTTATATAGTCTGTCTTGTAAACTGTTCACATCTTGTTCTTTTTTTTTTTTTAAATGAAAATTAGGTTGTCTACCATTATCTTATTGATTTGTGGGAGTTTTTCATATCTTGGATATGACTCCTTTGTTGGATATTTGTGTTATAAATATCTTCTTTCAATCTAAGGCCAATCTTTTCATTTTCTTAACTTTTAAAATTATATTGTACATGTCATATTTTCATTATATTTATTATAGTCTATACATTGTTTCTTATATTTTGCTTATCCATGAATTACTGCCTTAAAAAATTCTAGAAAGCATAGTTGTGCATATAAATATTCAAATAACTGTACCCTTTTACCTATTCCAGTGGTTCCAGAGAGCTAAATTCCTCAGGCACTTTACCTATAGTGAAGCGCTTAATTTACCGGAAAGCTCAGTCTGATATTGCTATCCTATTTCAACTACATATAATAACATAACAGGCTTTATTCAATAAGAACACATTGATCGAGGTCTAGTCTCATGAATGCCAGCATATTGAGAGAGTGAGTGGAAGAGCTTAGTGTTCTCTGAAAGGTTTCTGATTTTATAGTAATCATCTTACACATAAACACACCAATAGGTATATCGATATACCACATCTGTAATCTCTATATGAGTGTTAGAGCTGTGAAAAAATGTTTCAGTGTGATCTCATTTGTTCAAACATTGATATTCTGTTTTACTTTCCTGTTTTTCTTCCACCTAATAAATTCTCAACCTTTTGAAGACAAGACAATTTTTTAGCTATTATTTTATATATACTTGATTTAATCTGTATACACACACATGTATATATAGATGTAAATGTGTATTGGCACTTATATATATTCTTTTATACAATCATAATCAGATCGCAAATTCTTTTTAGGATTAGATGCAATATAAGTAACTGATCCACATATCCTTTGCTTCATTTACTACTTTAACTTCTTTGGACTACCTTTACTTTCTACAGTTGGTATAAGTATATATATATATATATACACACACACACACATATATATATGTACACATATATGTGTAGATATATTATTTTTCATAAATAATTTCAAAGAATACTGATGCACATCTTCTGGGATTTTAGTTTGCTTTTTTTAATTTTTAATTTTTTTGCTTTTTTTTAAATTAAACTTTATTTTTTAAAAACGTTTTTTATTTATTTCTAGGAGAGAGAGAGAGACAGCGTGAGCAGGGGAGGGTCAGAGAGAGAGGGAGTCACAGACTGAAACAGGCTCCAGGCTCTGAGCTGGCAGTCAGCACAGAGACCGACGCGGGGCTCGAACCCACGAACTTCGAGATCATGACCTAAACGAAAGTTGGACGCTTAACCGGCTAAGCCACCCAGGCGCCCCTTTAGTTTGCTTTCTCTATTGGAAGGAAAGTAGGTTGAGATATAAGGTTTCACAATCATAATCATTCTAGAAATAGCGGTCACTATTGATTTAACAGTTCTGATTTCTGTTTCATTCATTCTATTTAGGCAATACCTATATGTTTAAAAGTAACTTTTTAAAAATAAAAATTGTATATATTTAAAGTGGAAAACATGATTTGATTACATATATATAGTGTTATGATTACAATCAAACTAATGAATATATCCATCTCTACATAGCGTGTGTGTGTGTGTGTGTGTGTGTGTGTGTGTGTTTGTGTGTGATTTTTTAAAGTAATCTTTGAAACTTAAAATATAATACTAGGGCATCTGGGTGTCTTAACTAGTTAAGTGTCTGACTTTTGATCTTGGCTTGGGTCATGATCTCATGGTTCATGGGATTGAGGTCCACCTGGGGCTGAGCACTGACAGTGCAGAGCTTGCTTGAGATTCTCTCCCTTTCCCTTTGCCTCTCCCTATCTCTCCCATGTGCATATGTGCATACTCTCTCTCAAAAATAAACATTAAAACAATTGAAATATATTACTGAAGTGTGGTAAAATTATATTATAAATGAACAACTCAATAAATTTTTACAAAATAAACAAATGTGTTTAGTCACCACCCCAAAACCTTATTACTGGAAGTCCTCTGATGTTTTCTTCAGGTGTTAGCCAACTTTGCCCATCCATAGTAACCCGTATCTTGACTTCCACAACCATATATTGATTTTGCCTGTTGTCGAACTTTATATAAGCGGAATTATGTAGAGTATACTCTTTTGTGTCAGGCTCTTTTCAGACAACATTGTGTTGTTGAAATTGATCTATGTTATGTGTAACTGTTTCTTTTTTCTTTTCTTTTTTTTTTTTTGGCTGCTAACAGTCCATTGTGTGAATATACCACAATGCATTTATCTATTCTATTGTTTATGGATCCTTGTTTAGTTTTCAACTTGGAGCTATTATGAATAGTGCTCCTACAGATGCTCTTGTTTATGTGATTTGGTGCATATATAAAGACATTTCTGTTAGGCATGCATCTACAAGTGGAATTGTTGGATCTTAGGGTATATATGTATGCTCAACTTTTGTCAATATAGTAATAGAAGTACCAATTGACTTCTACCACCGTATAAGGGAGGGTCAATCTTTTAAAGAGGCTGGAACATCATTTACCATAGATGACTTTAAAAGGATCATTGCCAGATTATCTCCAGAATTGTTTCCATTCTTCTGGATAATTCAGTCAAATATATTTTATTTTTATTTATTTATTTATTTTTACAGATAGTTTATTGTCAAGTTGGTTTCCATATAACACCCAGTGCTCATCCCCACAAGTGCCCTCCTCCATGCCCAACCCCTCCACACCCCCACATCTATCAGTCCTCAGTTTTTGTCAGCATTCAAGAGTCTCTCATGGTTTCCCTCTCCCCCTTTCCCCTACCATTTCCCCCCTTCTTCTCCCCCATGGTCCTCCGTTAAGTTCCTCCTAATCCTCCTATACGTACAAACATATGGTATCTGTCTTTCTCAGCCTGACTGATTTCGCTCAGCATAACACCTTCAAGGTCAATCCATGTCACTACACATGGCCAGATTTCATTCTTTCTCATTGCCATGTAGTATTCCATCATATAGATAAACCACATCTTCTTGATCCATTCGTCCGTTGATGGACACTTAGGCTCTTTCCATGTTTTATCTATTGTGGAGAGTGCTGCTATGAACATTGGGGTACATGTGCTCCTATGCATCAACATTTCTGTATCCCTTGGGTAAACTCCTAGCAGTGCTATTGCTGGGTCATAGGGGAGTTCTATTGTTAGTTTCCTTAGGAACCTCCACACTGTTTTCCAGAGGGGCTGTACCAGTTTACATTCCCACCAACAGTGTAGGAGGGTGCCCGTTTCTCCACATCCTCGCCAGCATCTAGAGTTCTCCGATTTGCTCATTTTAGCCACTCTGACTGGTGTAAGGTGGTATCTCAGTGTGGTTTTGATTTGTATTTCCCTGACGAGGAGCGATGCTGAGCATCGTTTCATGTGTTTGTTGGCCATCTGGATGTCCTCTTTGGAGAAGTGTCTGTTCATATCTTCTGCCCATTTCTTCACTGGGTTGTTTGTTTTTTGGGTGTGGAGTTTGGTGAGTTCCTTATAGATTTTGGATATTAACCCTTTATCTGATATGTCCTTTGCAACTATCTTTTCCCATTCTGTTGGTTGCCTATTAGTTTTGTGGGTAGTTTCCTTTGCCGTGCAGAAGCTATTAATCTTGATGAGGTCCCAGTTGTTTATTTTTGTTCTTGATTCCCTTGCTTTGGGGATGTGTCAAGTAAGAGGTTACTGCGGTGGAGGTCAAGGAGGTTGTTTCCTGCTTTCTCCTCTAGGGTGTTGATGGTTTCCTGTCTCACGTTCAGGTTCTTTATCCATTTTGAGTTTCTTTTTGTGCATGGTGTGAGAAATTGATCTAGTTTCATTCTTCTGCATGTTGCTGTCCAGTTGTCCCAACACCATCTGTTAAAAAGGCTGTCTTTTTTCCACTGGATATTCTTTCCTGCTTTGCCAAAGATTAGTTGGCTGTATACCTTTGGGTCCGGCTCTGAGTTATCAATTCTATTCCATTGGTCTATGTGTCTGTTTTTGTGCCAATACCATACTGTCTTGATGATGACAGCTTTGTAGTAGAGGCTAAAGTCTGGGATGGTGATCCCTCCCGTTTTGGTTTTATTTTTCAGGATTACTTTGGCTATTCGGGGTCTTTTGTGGTTCCATACAAATTTTTGGATAGTTTGTTCTAGTTTTGAGAAGTATGCTGGTGCAATTTTGATTGGAATTGCATTGAATGTGTAGATAGCTTTGGGTAGTAATGACATCTTAACTATATTTATTCTTCCTATCCATGAGCATGGAATGTTTTTCTATTTCTTTGTGTCTTCTTCAATTTCCTTCATAAGTTTTCTATAGTTTTCATCATACAGATCTCTTGTATCCTTGGTTAGGTTTATTCCGAGGTATTTTATGGTTTTTTTGTGCAATTGTGAATGGGATCAGTTTCTTGATTTCTCTTTCTGTTGCTTCATTGTTGGTGTATAAAAATGCAACCGATTTCTGTACGTTGATTTTGTACCCTGCAACTTGGCTGAATTCTTGGATCAGTTCCAGTAGGCTTCTGGTGGAGTCTGTCGGGTTTTCTATGTAGAGTATCATGTCATCTGCGAAGAGTGAAAGTTTGACTTCCTCTTTGCCAGTTCTGATGCCTTTGATTTCCTTTTGGTGTCTGATGGCTGATGCTAGGACTTCC
>JAESUZ010000670.1:2500-200302 GCA_017311185.1 Proteles cristata cristata | reverse complement strand
TAGGTCATGATCTCGCGGTTCGTGGGTTCGAGCCCCGCGTCGGGCTCTGTGCTGACTGCCAGCTCAGAGCCTGGAGCCTGTTTCAGTCTGTGACTCCCTCTCTCTCTGACCCTCCCCTGCTCACACTGTCTCTCTCTCTCTCCTAGAAATAAATAAAAATATTTTTAAAAAAAAATAATTTAAAAATGAGAAACAAAAAGGGCACCTGGGTGGCTCAGTTGGTTAGGTGTCTGACTTTGGTTCAGGTCATGATCTCATGGTTTGTGAATTTGAGTCCCATGTCAGGCTCTGTGCTGACAGCTCAGAGCCGGACCGTCCTTTGGATTCTGTGTCTCCCTCTTCGCCCCTCCCCCACTCATGATGTCTCTAGCTCTCATAAATAAACAAACTTAGAAACATTTTTTTAGGGGCGCCTGGGTGGCTCAGTTGGTTAAGCGTCCAACTTCGCTCAGGTTATGATCTCACAGTTTGTGGGTTCAAGCCCCATGTTGGGCTCTGTGCTGACAGCTCAGAGCCTGGAGCCTGTTTCGGATTATGTGTCTCCTTCTCTCTCTGACCCTCCCCTGCAAGAAAAATTTTTTTAAGAAAATGACGAACAATGAAAAAAATTACACATAGAAAAATAGGCAAAGAACATGGGAAAGAGCCTACAAATAAAAATACACACTATTGGATATACAATGTAGAATATGTTTGTGAGGAAACAACTTTCATCCATAGCATTGTGTTATCTATATTGGTAAACTCTTTTTTTTTATTTTAAATACCCATTTTATTTTATTTTTTAATAGTTTATTGTCAAGTTGGTTTGCATATAACACCCAGTGCTCATCCCCACAAGTGCCTTCCTCCGTGCCCATAACCCCCCTTCCCCCCACACCCATCAGTCCTCAGTTTGTTCTCACATTGAAGTGTCTCTCATGGTTTGCCTCCCTCCCTCTCCCCCACCATTTCCCCCCTTCTTCTCCCCCACTGTCCTCCGTTAAGTTCCTCCTAATCCTCCTATACGTGCAAACATATGGCATCTGTCCTTCTCTGCCTGACTTACTTCGCTCAGCATAACACCCTCAAGGTCCATCCATGTTGCTACACAGGCCAGATTTCATTGTTTCTCATTGCCATGTAGTATTCCATGGTATAGATAAACCACATCTTCTTGATCCATTCATCTGTTGATGGACACTTAGGCTCTTTCCATGTTTTTGGCTATTGTTGAGAGTGCTGCTATGAACATTGGGGTACGTGTGCCTCTATGCATCAGCATTCCTGTATCCCTTGGGTAAATTCCTAGCAGTGCTATTGCTGGGTCATAGGGGAGTTCTATTGTTAGTTTCCTGAGGAACCTCCACACTGTTTTCCAGAGGGGCTGCACCAGCTTACATTCCCACCAACAGTGTAGGAGGGTGCCCGTTTCTCCACATCCTCGCCAGCATCCAGAGTTCTCTGATTGGCTCATTTTAGCCACTCTGACTGGCGTGAGGTGGTATCTCAGTGTGGTTTTGATTTGTATTTCCCTGATGAGGAGCGATGCTGAGCATCGTTTCCTGTGTCTGTTGGCCATCTGGATGTCCTCTTTGGAGAAGTGTCTGTTCACATCTTCTGCCCATTTCTTCACTGCATTGTTTGTTTTTTGGGTATGGAGTTTGGTGAGTTCCTTATAGATTTTGGATACTAGCCCTTTATCTGTTATGTCATTTGCAACTGTCTTTTCCTATTCCATCAGTTGCCTATTTTATGGATTGTTTCCTTTGCCGTGCAGAAGCTTTTATTGATGAGGTCCCAATAGTTCATTTTTTCTCTTGATTCTCTTGCCTCTGGGGATGTGTCAAGTAAGAAATTGCTGCGGTTGAGGTAAACTCTTTTGGAAGGAAACTTTGTGATGTCTGTCAATATGTTAGATGCCTATCCAGCAGTTACATTCCTGGGAATTTACTCTATGAATATAGTCAGAGTAGCATGTATATAATAAAGCCTCATCACAGCATTGTTGGCAAAAGCCACAAAGAAAAACAATCTAGAAGTTATGCTGTACACTGTATGGTTCATCCATACAGAAGAATCCACTCCTAAAAAGAAAATAGGTCTAAGTACAGCTCCCAGATACATTAGGGAGGGGAAAAAAGCAGTAGGCATAGAAATGTGAATAGAATGTTCACATTTGTTTCAATTTTACAAGTTTATATAAAATTGTTCTGGAATACAATAAACTAATGCTGATCTTCGGAAATGCGATGTTTGTCAAGAGTGTTATCGTTCTCATTTTATCAACTTTTATACTGTTGAATTTGTGCTAAGTATAATGAATTACTTTTAATTTAAAATATTTAAAATTAGTTTAATGCTTGTTTCTACAGATGGTTCTTAGACTAAACGTAGTTATTGTTGTTGTTTACAAACATAAAGAGTTTGGTGGGGTGTGTGTGTGCACCTGCATGTTTCTGTAAATTGTAATGTTGAGCTATTCGTTTCTTCAGGTGATTGCCCATTGATCGTTCAGTTTGCTGCTAATGATGCAAGACTTTTATCTGATGCTGCTCTTATAGTCTGTCCTTATGCGAATGGAATAGACATTAACTGTGGTTGTCCTCAGAGGTAAAGCTCAGAAAAGTTGGAAGAATTTTCAAAAAAAATTAGAAAAAAATTATGTGAATATGGTAAACTATGTCTCCAATTTTCCAAGAATTAGAAAGTAAAGAAAATAGAGAAATAGAGTTAAAGCACTTGGGCTTCCAATTAAGACGCAAAAAAAAAAAAAAAAAAAAGATAATTTAGGAACATATATATGAAAATGTGTTTTCTGATGCCTTAAGCAATATATAGACCCTTGATAAGTTTTGTCTCACCTCACCACTGGAATTTTTATGTGTGGGTCTGCTTTGAACATCATCCATAAGTAGTTATATAACACTTGACCATTTATAGCAGTCCCTAACATGAATTTTTACTGCCATCTCAAACAAGAAAATATGATTCTATGATTTGAGAGATGATCCCTTGTTCTCCTAATTAATTTTCTCTCGAAGAATACCTTCCGATAATTAACTTTTCTTTCCATACCACAGTTATTTGATTGAGTCTAAGTAACTGGCTACTGAAGTGATGCTTGATTTGATGATAATATCCCTACAGTTCTTGGCACTGTATTAGATTAACTGTCAATAATTCAAAATATGTCCAAAGAATAAAATCAAGGTTTTAAGTACATCATAATCCAAACCAGATTAGACATATTTGTATACTCATTAGGAGAGTTAAATAAGCTGTTTAGTGGTGTTGGAATGCTGTAAGCCAAAAATATCTTTCTACTATTAAGATTAATAAAACATCTTGTTAGGTATAATAAACATCAAATTTGGAATCTTAAAAATCTGAAGTAATTGCAATTAAGTACAAATACCTAAATCTGTTTTGGTTGAATGAATTTTAATTTAATTTTCTCACTTGCCAATGAAAACCATTTCCCCTAAGTACTTTTTGATCTGGGAACAGGCATTCCTTACCTCATATTGATCCACTTTGAAATGTTGTAACTATGAATTAGGAAAATCTGATTCCATGCCAGGTCACTAAGGTAGAGAAATAGATGCACTTATGGTACTTTTGGAGTCCTGTCTTCTCTTCCAGCTATCGACAGTTCATTGTTGTGTCTGCTTTATACAGGTGGGCAATGGCAGAAGGTTATGGAGCTTGCTTAATAAACAAGCCAGAGGTTGTACGAGATATGGTGAAACAAGTACGAAATCAAGTGGAGAATCCCGGATTTTCAGTATCTATTAAAATAAGGTAAAGACAGTATTTCAATCTGTTGACAAGATAGTCCATTACTTAGAACATAAAAATATATTCCTTTTATCTAAGAGTGTAGGGGTATCCGTCCTTAATAAATTGGTAGCTTATGTATGGAAATGTTGAAACAGGACATTTAGTAAATGAATGTGTACCATAATTTTTAATTATAAAAATAACAGAATAACTTCCTTTTTGTATTTTTAACAGAAAATAAAATGTCCCTTTATTATTAAAAACTTCCCCTTAAAAGAAACCCTCAGTTTTTTTCCACATACTGCTTAATTAATAATGCTAAGAAACATTCCTGGTACCAAAAATAGAAAAAAACAATAAAAATATTTGCACTAAAATTTCACAATGAAAAGAAAATAAACCAGGAATCGATCTTTTCGTGACAGGTTAAAAACATTTCATGATTGGGACACCTGGGTGGCTCAGTCGATAAAGCATCCAACTTCAGCCCAGGTTATGATCACACGGCTCATGTGTTCAACCCCCGCATCGGGCTCTATGCTGACGGCTCAGAGCCTGGAGCTGCTTCAGATTCAATGTCTCCCCCTCTCTCTCTGCCCCTCCCCCACTTGTGCTTTGTCTCCCTCCCTCTCAAAAGTAAATAAAACATTTAAAAAGAATAATAAATTTTAAAACATTTCATGATAGTGCTCGCTTGGGCAGCACGTACACTAAAATTCGAACGATAAAACATTTCATGATAATGTGTTCTGTCTCCCGCTGGCGGTTTGGAGCACACACAGCAGGTATCGGGGTACCATCTTTCATTTGCTCCATGCCGGTGCTTGGATGGCTTTTTCAGTTATCAAAGCTAAAAGAGGGAAAGAGTAAGTAAGAAATTTGTCATCCCATTGTTTCCAATAGTGAAATAGCTGAATTTGACAAGTGGGAACTGATCTCTGAACAAAGCCTTTCTGATAGTGGAATCTAGTGATAATAATTATATTATGACAGAGCTAACTAAATGTATCAGATGAAATATTTTATTTAGCTATTTGTTTTAGCATTAAGATTTGGATGTCGTATGTTTGTAAGACTGATTTAATTTTGAAATGACAGGATCCATGATGACCTCACAAGAACTGTAGATCTTTGTCGAAAGGCGGAAGCAGCAGGAGTTTCTTGGATTACGGTCCATGGCAGGACTGTTGAGGAGAGACATCAGCCAGTTCACTATGAGGCCATTAAAATAATTAAGGAAAATATGTCTATACCTGTAATTGCTAACGGAGATATCAGAAGCTTAAAAGAAGCAGAAAATGTGTGGCATATTACTAGGACAGATGGTAAGAAATAAGTACTTGAGCTTTTTGTCTTTTAATTACCAAAAAAAAAGTGGGGGTAGGAGAGTAATGTTAATGTGATTTTTCATTATTTGTCTTTAAATTGGAGCCATATTTTCCTGTTGTACTGATTCAAGCTATATCATTTATTAAAGTTATGTTAACTCTTCTACTTAGAAACAGTAGATTGTTTTAAGAGGGGTAAATTATAGAAACAGTAGATTGCTTTAAGAGGGGTAAATTAAGTCAGTTACTTTTCTGCCACCATCATATCCAATGAACGACCAATTAAGAAGGCTATCTTCCGGAGAGCCTATTAGTAAAACGGAACATCTAGAAACGAAATGAGAATTAGTGAACACCAAGTTGTCATAGGAGCCAGAGGCACATACAGCTATGTAGTTTTATTACCCCTTTCAGTTATCAGCATACCAAGGCCTGTGATAACTATTGCTCGATGGGAGAGTGCACATAAACCTGAATTTTAAGCAAGCCCAGTTTATGACAATCTGGATTAACCCTTTAAACTCTAGAAACTGTTTAATGTAAAAGTTTTTTAAAAAATTCTTTTTTTTTCTCGTAAGTACGTTTAAATGTTCTTGATTTACAAACATCAAATTGTTATATAATTTAATTAGACTAGTATATGGGTATTGAGAAACCTTGTAGTAATAGTTTATTTTTCAGTATTTTCAGTTTGTTTCATTAAGTTTGACCTCATAACCATGAATTCTTCATGTGTCGACAAATGTGATATGCTTTAATTTATAGGTGTGATGGTTGCAAGAGGACTCTTAGCAAACCCGGCCATGTTTGCTGGATATGAAGAAACCCCACTGAAATGCATCTGGGACTGGGTTGACATTGCTCTTGAACTTGGAACTCCTTATATGTGTTTCCATCAGCATTTAATGTACATGATGGAAAAGATAACATCAAAGCAGGAAAAAAGAGTATTTAACGCTTTGTCAAGCACATCAGCAGTCTTAGATTACCTTACAGACCATTATGGGATTTGATCGGACTTCCTAAATTAAAACAATTTATATATATTACAATAATATATATTAAGTCGTCATACCCCATCCTCAGAGATTCTGATTCAATGGATCTCTAGGGTGGAACCAGAACTTAGTTTTAAAGAAGACCCCAGGTTCAGACATCCTGGTCACCCTTTCAGCCATTGACAAATAATTGCTCTGAATCCTATCATGGATTTAAAAAAAACTCAGAAATTTTTTCCTACAGGAATTGTGTTTTTAACATTTTTAAATAAATAAAGCTTTATATTTTAATACTAAAAGTATGACTCCTTAGTGTCCGTAAATTAACATGAAGTATGTTTTAATGGAAATAAGTGACAATAAATGCCAACTTTTATGTAAAATGAAAAAAAAAATTCAGTATGGAATTACTTTCAGGTTTCAAACTAAAAATTCAAATTGGGGGGGGCGCCTGGGTGGCTCAGTTGGTTAAGCGTCCAACTTCGACTCAGGTCATGATCTCACAGCTCGTGTGTTGAATAAAGCCCCTCGTGTTGGGCTCTGTGCTGACAGCTCTGAGCCTAGAGCCTTCTTCGGGTTCTGTGTCTGCCTCTCTCGCTCTGCCCCTCCCTTTCTCATGCTCTCTCTCTCTCTCTCTCTGTCTCAAGTATAAATAAACATTAAAAAAAATTCAAATAGGAAAATCAAACTGGTACTTCCTAATTCATGAATGACACACCTCAAGGTATTTGTTCTTAAATTGTGTAACCGAGTTTAATTACATGTTTTCTATAATTTCACATTAAGATCCATGAAACTCTTTAAATGACATTAACTTTGTTACATTTCAAATCGTCTAGATCCTTAGAAATTTGAGAGCTTGGTAAATACACCTGCACTTAAAATGATAAAATTAGTTTTAGTCCCCCACATCCTACAAAAAATTTGGTAACCTATCTGGAAATGATTATATATTTGAAATATTTAAGAGAATTTAATTTTTTTTAAGTTTGAGAGCGTGTGTGCTCACACCGTGGGGGAAGACAGAGGGGGAGAGAATCCCGAATAGGCTCCCTGCTCTCAGCACAGGGTCCCATGCGGGACTCCATCTCACGGGTCTGACATCAAGACCTGAGCCGAAATCAAGAGTCAACTCTTAACCAGCTGAGCCACCCAGATGCCCCAAGAATGTAATTAACTGAAAAACCTAATTTTCATACGATTTTTAGTGGTACTTAGTTATAACTGCGTCTAAGACTGCTTAATTCAAGAGTTTGAGAATATTAAATGAATCCATCTTAAAATAAGCACTGTGTTGCCATTATTTTTTAATCACATTCTATGCTTTCCTTTTTCAGTTAACGTTTTTGGAGATAACTGGCTTTTTTATCTGATTTTAGTATTTAAGCAAATAGGGAGCTATAGTCAAAATTAGTAATCTTTATGTTTGTAAATTAACTCCAAAGTGCATTACACTAGTGGTGTGCGCACAGCAGCGTAGAGTAAGGTGCATCGGCTTTCGGGGGAAGCCGTGTGGACAGAGCGTGGAGTCGTACGCACGGCTGAGGTTTTGTTAAACCTTCCCTGTAGCTAATTCACTGCTTAGTCTTTTTTCCCTTTCTTTTCTATGTGATCAGGTATATTTGTGATAAGAAAAAGTACCCACTTAAATGTGTTTTTAGGGGCGCCCGGGTGGCCCAGTCGTTAGCTTCCGAGGGCTCTCGGCCCCCCGGGGGGTGGGGACCCCGCGGGCGTCCGCGGGGTGGAGCCGGCTTGGGTGCGCTCTTCGCCCCCCAACACGTGAAAATTTAAAAAGTCTATGTCCATATTCTCTAACTATTTACATGAGCCGATAGTCCCCCA
Organism: Proteles cristata cristata; assembly: GCA_017311185.1. Taxonomy (NCBI): domain Eukaryota; kingdom Metazoa; phylum Chordata; class Mammalia; order Carnivora; family Hyaenidae; genus Proteles; species Proteles cristata. The sequence goes on along the minus strand of JAESUZ010000670.1, from coordinate 192,372 downwards.
GGAACTCCGTCCGGGAGGGTAGGATGCTGAGCCGTGTGGAGACCGGTCGCGGAGCGCTCTGCGCGCGGCTGGGACGCCCGGAAAGCAGCCGCAGCGCGGCTTCGGCTCCCGCGGGCCTCCCGGGGGCGCCCGCCTCTCCCGCCGGGGACGGGCTCTCGGGGCGCGACGCCCGCCCGCCCCCGGACGCCGCCTCCGCCCCGGACGCGGACAGCGGGGCGCGCCCGACAGGCCCGCCGTCCGGGGCCCCTCCTCCCGACTCCGCGACGCTCCCACGGGGCGTCCGTCAACCGCACCCGCCCCCGAGCGAGCCAGTTACAAAACCATCAACGTCAACCGTCGTCCGCGCGCCTCCACGCCGTCGGGCAAGCGCGTGCGCGCCGCCAGCTGCGGGGCTGCGGTCCGGGGCGAGGGCGGGGCAGACGGGCGGGGCTGGGGCGCTCTCCCCTCCCCCGCCGCGCGCCCTCCCGGCCCCGCCCCCTTCCGCCCCTCGCCCCTCCCCGGCCCCGCCCCCGCCCCGCCGCCGCGTCTGACGTCAGGCGCGTCGGCGGCGCCGGGCAGCGCGGAGAGCGCGCCGCGCCGCAGCAGGGGTAGGCCGCTCGCGCTCCCGGGGGCCGCGGTCCCCGAGGCGGGCGGGAGCGCCGGGCCGCGCGGGGTCGCGCCGCTGCCTCCGCGGTTGGACCTCGGAAGCCGCCCTGCCCGCGGCGCGTTCGCGGAGAAGCAGGGCCTCGGGGCGCGGGCGTTAGCGGAGGGCGGCGGGCCGCTCCCGGGGAGGGGGGGCCGCGCGCCCCCCCGCCCCCCGCCCCCCGCCCCGCGGGGGCTCGGAGGAGGGGCCGGCCGGCTGCGCCCCGGGCCTCCCCCCGCGCCTCCCTCGGGCAGGCGGCGAAGTAAGGTCAGTGTTTCTCTGTCCAGGTGTGAAGAGGAGATGACACTGCAGTGGGTGGCAGTTGCAGCCTTTCTTTATGCCGAAATAGGGCTGATTTTACTCTTCTGCCTGCCTTTCGTTCCCCCTCAGAGGTAGGAGCCCTGCGCGGTGTTGCCGTGGGTGCGGCGAGCGCGACCGGCCGCCTCCGGCAGGCGTGAGGAGACGTTTCCTGCGGTTAGCAGGGTTGGAGCGCTGGCTGTATTAAAGGGGCTCTTTCCCCACGAATTTCAGGTGACCTCGCACAGTATTAAAACATGACGTTGTGTAAAACTTGGTACAGGTACAAACGAATTCACTCCGTCTCCCGTCGCTCCTAAGGCCGAGGGCCCAGTCCTCGCGGTTCGCTGTCGCGGCCGTACTTCGCCGCCGGTCGTCACACGCAGCCTGGCTGCTGCCCTGACCCGGCCAGTCCGCTCAGGAAGGGAGCGGATAGATGACGCTTACAGCGCCCCACGGACCCGGGAGTGTCTCCCGAGGGCAGCGCGCTGGCAGTGTAGACACTTACAGCAGTCAGTGGTTCTTCCTTTTGGCCTTAGGTAACCCAAAACCAGTTTCATTAATGCTTTACTGCCTTCTTTCCATACACAGAGTTAATATACGCTCAGTGCCGAATACGGAAAGTAGCACAGCCGTTCGTTAGCGTTAACTCCTTACTAAAGAACTTTGAGAGGCCTGTAAGTAGCATAAAAGTATTTAAGTCGAATCATTGGCTGACTTGACGCTCGTAGGTCCTCCTGCTGTTCATTGGTGGGGCGGGGGAGGTTCGTACAGTTGACACACAGCGTTACGTCAGTGTCCGGCCAGCGTCAGGCGTGCAGCCTGGCGATTTCACTTCTCCGCGGTGACGCCGTGTTCACCACAAGTGCGGCTACAGTAGTTCCGTTTTAGATTCCGAAAGTTGATGGTATGAATGGTGAAACACGCTTGCAATAGAAATGTTGCAACACCTGGGTTCAGGCCCCTGGCATAAAAGAAAATCTTCCATAAATGAGATCCTGGAGATAAGTTTAGTGAGAGCCCATGACTGGCAGAGACTTACCTAAGTTTTTACTTTGGCTCAGGGTCCAGGGGGTCTTTGCAACTCGACTTGTTTCTTACCTACCTAGATTTCTACTCCTGTCCTTGCCTGTCAGCGTCGCCGTCACTTTTTTCTTCCTTACTAAAGAAAAAAATGGAATCACGCTGTAGGAAGGAGCATTAGAGATCATTTTAGCCAGCCTACTTATTCCGTAGGGAAGGTAGTCATCTAGCTAATCCATAGCCGACTCTAGACAAAAATCTGACTTTCAACCTAGTGCTTTTTCTACTCTACTGCTCATCCTGCGGGTTGCTTTGAAATCTCTACAACACCCTGCTAGCTTTTTGGTAGTAATTGCAACAAGAGAGTCCTATATTCAAGAGAAAGAAACATATTATTTATAAATAAAGCTTAAGCATTTCCTATATATATATATATATATTATATATGTGTATTTCAAAATATACATATATATAGTCCATTAGTCTTTTTTCCATGAAAATAATCCATAGATTTTGGATCTTATTCTTCCTGCCAAATATAATTTTTTTCGTGTCCTATTCAAGTACCTCTTTGATAGACATGTATGTGAATACAGAAATTCTACATATACTCATTTCCAGTATATATATAAGAAAGTATATATGCATACAACCCATTTACAATATGTTCTTACTGTGTGTATCCACATTTTGTCTTTTATGCATGTACCACCATAGTCATCAACGAGAAGCCTTCAGTTTTATTTAATTTTGGCTATTATTTTCTCACTTAACCCACTGGTTACAGACACATGCTTAGAAGTCGGGCTGCCTGAGTGTGTATTTCAGCTCTGCATGTTACTGTATGACCCTAGGCAAATTATTTACCCTCTCTGGCCAGTTTCCCCGTCTGTAAAATAGAGATAATACTAGTATCCACCTCATTAGTGGCTGTGGAGATTGAATGAGCTAAAATACATAAAAGTGCCTAGAACCATAGCATCGTAAGGACTCAGTATATAATAGCTATTATCAGTTTTTCCTTGAACGGAGTCTCACTAGAAACTTCTAGTTGTTCCCTGTGGGAGGCCTCTCTCGTGTTCCTTTCTATACTGGCTGTTAAAATGTGAATTTACAGTGGGGCTTACACGAAGGTGTTGCTGCTCATATTCTCTTTCTAAAAATATAAACTTTTTGTAATGAAAAATTTGAGTAGCGTCTCTGGCAGCATCGAGGCAAAAGGACCTCTTTCACCTATGTCCATCTTCCTCTCCTCGCAACTTCAAGTTACTGCTTAGGGTTGTTCTCAAAAGTTATTAGTTAATAATTTGTCGTAATCTTGAAGTAAAACTTATTTTTAGGTTGTGTTTGAACTTTATTTAGGTCCTTTGGACTTCATTCATCTGTTATTCATTTAAAATACCCTTGTACAGGGATGCCTGGGGGCTCAGTCGGTTAAGCACTGACTCTTGGTTTCGGCTCAGGTCTCATGATTTCATGAGTTCGAGCCCCACATTAGGCTCTTCAGCTAACAGTATGGAACCTGCTAGGGATTCTCTCTCTCTCCCTCTCTTTTTCTGTCCTTCCTCTGCTCGAGCTCTCTCCCTGTCTCTCAAAATAAATACACTTTTAAAAATAAAATAAATAAAACGCCCTGTACAAAGTTTGTTACCTTTCCCATGGTGTGGTGGATTGCTGTCATCTTTGTCATTTATAATCCGTGCTTTCTTACCTCTGTGTCTTTGCTTGTGCTGTTCAATCCATCTAGACTTTTTCCCCATTTCGTTTCCTATGTTCACATCTTGATCTGAGTGGTAATTATATGAGTGTATACATATGTAAAACTTCCTTAATCTATTTAACATCTTTACACTTTATGTAATATATCGATAACATTTTTAATTCCCTTGTGATAAAAATAGAGAATTCTTTTACTTGGAGTAGATGTTAGAAGTGTATTATGGAAAAATAAATAGTGCAGAGTTAGACCCCTTGCTCGTGAAATGCTACTGATTAATTAGACCAGTAGGTCTTTGTTTTTTCTGAGTTATTATCCTGATGAGCAAAAAGATACAAAGTGATAACTTCTGTCAGCAATATAGCTATAAGACTATATTGGTGTAGTGGATTGCTGTCACCAAGGGACTGTAAGAATCCCTTTTTAAGGTTTTGATCATGCGTCTTTACTTTGAAAGCTAGCCATTTTTGCTTTAGAAGGTTTAAGCCACCAGACAGAAGGTAATGTGAGATTATCATTACACTTGAGTTGTCCTTTATTTTATGAGACACGCTTATGTCATGTCAGAAAATTGATAACTCTCTGATAAGACATGAAAAATTAAATTTCTGTAATTCTTTTCACTCACTACACAGTTAGAAAAATGCTCATTGAATGTTTGCAAAGCATTTCATAATCTTTTGATTTTTTTTATCTCTAATGTAATTATATTGCTTTACAGATGGCAGAAGATTTTTTCATTTAATGTCTGGGGTAAAATTGCAACTTTCTGGAACAAGGCTTTCCTTACTATTATAGTCCTATTGATTGTTCTATTTCTAGGTAAGTACTGAATTCCTCTTTTGACTAACCTTAACTCTAGGTTTTTTTTTTTTAATTATTATTAATGAATTCACTGGGTTTTTAATTACCTAAGTTGATGTCACTATTGAGCTATAGCGAGTTGTACAGGGGACTTCCTGGGATGACTGCTCTACGTGCCACTGTTTGATGAGGAGACGTTTCCCGTGTCCCATACCACCTACCTCTGAAATGAGTTCCTTTTTATAGAACTAGGAACAGCTGGTGCGAGAGGTATGAGTAGGTGATTGTATCAGAGTGTGAATGGGTCCCTGCTTCACTTTGAAATGCCAGTATGTGTCCCATGGTGTGCCCTTATTGTCAAGAAAATCTCCAGCCCCGTAACAAATAACACTGGGTAACAAGTAAAGGACAGGGGCACCTGGGTGTCCGATTTCAGTTCAGGTCATGATCTCACAGTTCATGAGTTCAAGCCCCTCACCGAGCTCGCGGCTCTCAGCATAGAGCCTGGTTCAGTTCTCTCTCTCTCTCTCTCTCTCTCTCTCTCACTCTCACTCACTCTCACTCTCTCACTCTCTGCCCCCCCTTCTCAAAAATAAACATTGAAAATTTTTTTAATAAAAAAAAAAGTAAAGGAAAGTAAGGAAAACGATCCCAACTCTGCCACCAACTAACTGAATGCCTTTTGGCACTTCATCTCTCTGAGTTTCGTTTCTCCGTTTGTAGAACAGAGAGAAAAAAGGCCTCTACTGCCTCTGGTATTGTGATCTTTTAAGTCTAAAGTCATCACAAGAATTCCTACTGAAAGCTGCCACATATTCCATATAAGGAAGGGGAACGTTAGTCTAAGGTTCTTTTGGTTACAGGTATCAGAAGCCAACCGAACCTCACTTGAGCCAGAAAGGGAAACTTCTAATAAAATAGGGCGTTGTTTTAGAGCAGCTCCAGGAAGGAAGGAAGCCAAATTCCAGGGAGGGACTAGTCCTCGGAATTCAAGTGTCTCCTTCGTGCCTTGCATTACTCTGTGGGTCTACTTCATTCTTCCTTGTCTCCGTGGACGCTGATACTCCCTTCCCAAGGCAGAAGGTGGGCCCCACATAGCTGCCAGGTGGCATCGCTCCAGCCATACGCAAGGATTAATTAGCCACTTGTGAATCTGAATTCCAGATAGAAGGAAAATAGGAAAATAAGTGAATCAGCTAGCACCAGGTATCCAACCTTTGTCTGGTACGCAGTGGCCGAGGGTAGGAGTCACAAGGCACAGAACAATGACCGCTGACTGGAGCCGACATCTGTGGTTGGGTAATTAATTCTCAGAGAATAGGGACATCAGGGTGGCTCATGCAGGAGCTTGGATCGTACAAAATAAAGGCGGGTAGATAGGGACTTACCCTTTAAACCTCAGTATTTCCATCTCAGAATAGGGTAATCATACCTGCTTCACTGAGGTGTTTAAAGGTTTAAAAGCATTAGCATATGGAAAGTGTGTAGTTCAGTGTTCCTACTCACTAGGATGACGAAAGTGTATATAATACAAAACCAGTAGGTTACTCAAGTATAATTTATTACTTTATTTTCAAATTTATTTCACTTTTCCTGTTGGCTGTTTCTCTAATAAGATAATTATCAGGTGTTCCTGTCCCTAGAGCCTGTACTGAGTACAGTCACACGTGTGCTGTCGGGGTAGGAACAGGTAGGAAGGCAGCAGGAGACCCCGGAATGTGTTTAGTATCAGCAGAAATGCATCCCAGGTTTTGGAAGTTTCCCCAAGTGATCCAAAAAAGGCTGTCTCCGCGTGACTTACGGAAGACTGACTCTGTGGCCCACGCTGCCCGTACTGTTCCTCCCTCGTTGTTCCCACAGCCTCCTCTGCTGGAGGGGGTTTTACCCTACAGGTGGGTTTGTGTGACCATTTGTATTTATAAACTGCTTTAATATTGTTGGTTAATTCTCAGCATCTGTGCATAATGGATCCAAGAATATTATTTTCATATAAAAGCCAAAGAAGCTTTGAGGCCCCTGGGTGGCCCAGTTAGTTGAGCTTCTGATTCTGGATTTCAGCTCAGGTCATGATCTCATGGTTTGTGGGTTCAAGCCCTACGTTGGGCTCCACACGGACAGTGTAGAGCCTGCTTAGGATTTTCCCTGTCTCCCCCTCTCTCTTCCCCACCCCTGCTTGCTGTCTCTTTTTCAAAATAAATAAATAAACTTAAAAAAATAAAAAAAAGCCAAAGGGGGCACCTGGGTGACTTAGTTGGTTAAGCGTCCAACTTTGACTCAGGTCATGATCTCAGTTCGTCAGCTCAAACCCTGCATTGGGCTCTGTGCTGATCGCTCAGAGCTTGGATCCTGCATTAGATACTGTATCTCCCTCCCTCTCTGCTCCGCTCCCCACTCACTCTCTGTCTCTGTCTGTCTGTCTCTCTCTCTCCCCCCCCACCCCCACTCTCACTCCCACTCTCAAAAATAAGTAAACGTTAAAAAAAATCTTTTTTTTTTAACTTTTTTAAAAAGTTTGTTTATTTTGAGAGCAGAAGTCGAGGAGGAAAAGAGAAAAAGGAAGAGAGAGAATCTCAAGCAGGCTCCACACTGTCAGCACAGCCCCCGGTGCGGGACTCGAACCCACTAACCATGAGATCATGACCTGAGCCAAAATCAAGAGTCAGCCACTTAACCGACTGAACCATCCAGGTGCCTCTTCGCCCCCCACCCTCCCCAAAAAAATTTTAATGACATTTTTTTAAAAAGTCAAAGAGGCTGAATAACAGGCATAATGATCCTTCATATTACTATTTGGTTCCTCTGTCCTGCTCAGAATAACTCATAAATGCTATTCTGTTTGGTAGATTTTTTTAGGTGTTTTGTAGTGGTTGTTGGTATGCTCTTCCTATATTATTATGACAATCTGAGGAATGGAAAAGGAGAAATAGCCATTAAGACCAAGAGTAAGATTGTTTTAAGCTTATTTATTTTGAGAGAGAGAGTACACACGGGGAGGGTGCAGACAGGGAGAGAGAGAATCTCTCTGTGCTCAGCACAGAGCCTGACATGCAGATCTGTCTCATGAAACATGAGATCATGACCTGAGCCAAAATCAAGAGTTGGACGCTTAACTAACTGAGCTCCCCAGGTGCCCTGTGCAAGAAAAATTCTTAAGGATAATTTAAGAGACTATTTTATACACCTCTATGCAAATCTGGAAACCTACGTGAAATGAGTAATTTTGTAGAGAAATCTAACTTATCAGATGAATTCTAGTAGATACAGAAAATTTAAGCAGACCAGTTTTCCCTAGAAAAATTATAGAAAGTTGTAAAAAAAGCTACCTCCGTCAGAAAAGAATAAAACCAGATAGTTTTGCAAGAAATTCTACCACTTTCAGAGAAAAGATATTATTAATGCTGCCTAAACTGTTCCAGAATTTAAAGGAAAAAAACTTTAAATTTTATGAAACTAGAGAAAGACAAACTCTATAATTGAAAATAAACCATGGGGCGCCTGGGTGGCTTAGTCGGTTGAACGTCCGACTTTCACTTAGGTCATGATCTCATGGTTCATGGGTTCGAGCCCCGCGTCGGGCTCTGTGCTGACTGCCAGCTCGGAGCCTGGAGCCTGTTTCAGTCTGAGACTCCCTCTCTCTCTGACCCTCCCCTGCTCACACTGTCTCTCTCTCTCTCTCTCTCTCTCTCTCTCTCTCTCTCTCTCTCTCTCCTAGAAATAAATAAAACATTAAAAAAAACATAAAAAAAAAAAAAAGAAAATAAACCAAAAAGCCATAAGATTGGTAACATACCGAGAAAAGAATGTGCATAGCAGCATTAGTCATAACAGCTAAAAAGTAGAAACAGTCCAAATGTCCGTCAACTGATGAATGGATAAACGAGATGAGGTCTTTCTGTACAACGGAATATTATTCAGCCATAAAAAACAAATACTGATACGCACACAGTACAACATAGCCAAACCTTGAAAACACTGAATTAAATGAAGGAAGCCAGACACAAAAGGCTCCGTAGTAAATTTTTTCTTATGTATAGAAAGTCCAAAATAGGCAAATCCATGGTGACAGAAAGTAAATTGGTCGTTTCTAGGAGGGAAGGAATGTTTATGGGGCTTCTGACGGGGTTAATGAAAATATTCAGAAGTTGGTGTTGGTGGCACAGCTTTGCGAATATACTTAAAACTATTGAATTAGACACTTTGAAGGGGTAAATTTTAGGGTGTGTGAGTTATAATTCAGTAAAGCTGCCATTTAAAAAATAAAGGGTGCCTGGAGACTCCAGCGGTTAGCGTGCAGCTCTTGATTTCAGCTTAGCTCATGGTCTCACAGGCGTGGGCCTGAGCCCCACGTCGGGCCCTGTGCTGGGCATGGAGCTTGGTTAAGGGTCTGTCTCCCCTCCTCCCTCTGCCCCATCCCTGCTTGCACACTCGTTTGCCTTCTCTGTCTCTCCAAAGAATATATAGGGGCCCTAGCTGGCTCAGTCGGTTGAGCATCCAGTCAGGTTGCTCAGCATTTTGGCTCAGGTCATTATCTCGTGGTTCGGGAGTTCCAGCCTCATATCGGGCTCTGTGCTGACAGCCCAGGTCCTGGAGCCTGTGTCTCTCCCCCCTCCCTCTCCCCCTACCCCTCTCCTTCTCTCCCCCTCCCCCTCTCCCCCTCCTCCTCTCCCTCTCCCCCTTCCCACTAGTGCTCTCTCTCTCTCAGAAATAAACAAACATTAAAAACATTTTTTAGATATTAATTTTTAAAAGTGAAGTAAAATAGTTTTAAGTGGCCTCAGGTTTCTAACTGCAATGTCTTTCCTGTATAGCAGTCACTCTTCCCTAAGAATATCGATGGCTACATGAAAGAAACAGTGTAACTTATTTGCCCCGCTGGCCTTTGAGACACCTAAGGCAAAGTCCCTAACCTAGGACCTACAAGAATCCAGTGACTTAAGAGTGCACTAAATATGGATATAAATAAGCTAAACTCTGTTTTCCCCTGGGAAGAAATAGATCCCCTGTATCTGAGGCATAATGGACGTGAATGCGTCACAAGTGCAGCTTTCTGAATGTTTGCAGAAGCTGGTGCCACCCACGTGCTTGTTGGGGGAGCGTATGCCCATATAGGTCAAATCCCGTTTTAACTTACGTGAGGGGAAATCTCAGTGTAGCAAATATTTCTAAAATGTCAACAAAATCATATTAATATTACTAGTGTTAATGAGTTATAATATATATTTTTTACATTTATGTGAGAGAGTGAGCACAGGGGAGGGGCAGAGAGAGAGAGGATCCCAAGTGGGGCTTCACACTGACCGCAGAGAGCCCGATGCGAGGCTCGAACTCAGGACTTGGGAGATCATAACCTGAGCCAAGTCAGACACTTAACTGACTGAGACACCCAGGTGCCTTGATGAATAATAGTATTTTAATAATATTATTTTAAATAACTTAATGTTACTTTAATAATTACCATAATGATTTGATGATATTAAAGGAATAATAGATATAATAAAAATGTTAGTACAGAAAGGGAAATAGTTTGGTCTCTTGGCACTGATGGGAATGGTAAATGACCTATATACTGTCGTCAGTAGGTTGGATTTTATTCAGCCTATTAGGGATAGAATGAATGAAGGTTAATAGTTTGCAGTGCAGCTGGAGATGAGAGACAATACAATGATAGTAAGTCCTAGGTAAATAATTTTTTTTAAAAAAGCTATTACAAAGTTTTTGCAACTAGCTTCCACTGGCTTCTGTCTACAGAGCATCTCTTTTGAGCATGTGCCCTCCCAGGTGTTATAGAAAAAAAAAGACAAGAAGAGCCCACACAAAAAGCCCATTATTTAAAAGTTCAGTTATTCTCAAACCTGTTTCCTCCTTTTTTTTTTTTAATTTAGAGAAGGGAGGGGCAGGGAGAGAGAGAACCTTAAGCAGGCTCCACGCTCAGCATGGAGCCCAACACGGGGCTAGATCTTACAGTCCTGACATCATGACCTGAGCCAAAATCAAGAGTCAGACGCTTAACCGACTGAGCCGCCCAGGCGCCCCAAAACTGCTTCCCATTTTAAAAGTAATTTTGTATCATTAAAAGCCAAAAGTAATGTTTTTTCTTTTCCTCTAACAGATGCTGTCAGAGAAGTAAGGAAATACTCCTCTGTACCTGCCCTTGAAAAAGGCTTAACCAGCAAACCCGGTGCCTATGAACATGCACAGATGAAACTTTTTAGGTCTCAAAGAAACCTTTACATTTCTGGATTTTCATTATTTTTTTGGCTGTAAGTTTTTAAAAAGCATAGTTTTAGAACATGACTATGTTTCTCTTCCTTGTTTTTCCTAAAGATTTTTTTCCTACACCATTTAGTGTACTGACATCTCCGTAAAAGAATGCGGGTGAGGTTCTTAAACCACAAACAGTCGTTCTGGCCGGTGGGGTTGGTGGCACAGAAGGCCCCGCACGGCCTGGCCCCGCCTCCTATTCCGGGCCGCCCCAGCCTTCGCTGTTCTTCCATTCAGTCTTGCAACCGACGCTTACTGAGTGTGTTGTGTCCCTGACTTCTTCCCACTTCCGGGTCTTCACACCTGCTTTTCCTTCAGCCCCTTCACAGGGAAGCCACCGTGACCGTCACTGCCCCCAGCGCGAAGCGGTACTCTCTGCTGCGTGCTCTTTTGAGTCTCATTCACGTTTGCGACTAAGTCCTGTTGTAGCTCTGGCCTCACCACCTGGAGCCTAAACTCCTTGAAAGACTTTGTCTCACATGCCGCTGTGTCCCCAGTGCCTCGCACAGTGTTTAACACTTAGCAGTTCCTAACGCCTCGCAGAGGAAATACCTGTTGAATGAGTATTTGAGTATCTTAATTTCTCTTTCGAACAATGGAAGTTACCCATAAACAGATGCGAATGACCAGTTTTCAGGCTTGGCCGGCCTCACACAATGCTCCTTATAGAGCAGATTTTGAGGTGCTAGGGAGAAAAAGAACCAAAAGAACAAAAAGGACCTCTCCTTCTGGCCCAGCCACACGGTCTACAATTCTGTTTCCACTCCTCCTGGCTAGAGGCCTCTGAAAAGAGGATAATTAAATTAGCAAGTACTGCTGAACCGAATCTCCCAGGTGCTAGTTTTGTAACAAAGGTCTCAAAGGAATGAGACACAGGCTTGTTCTGACAGAAAGATTTGGATTTAGAAAGAAGGAGGGAGAGAAGAAAAGAATAAAAAGGTAGAAAGATGTCCTTCTTAAACATGGTCTCCCACTACCATACCCATACCTACAGGGGATCATTTGACAGTGACTTTTTATCTTAAGTCACAATTCCTGTGAATAGTCTAGTTTACATTAATCTGATTTGGTTTTGTTGTTTGTTTTTGCTCAGTGTGTTGAGACGTCTGATTACCCTCATTACTCAGCTGAGTATAGAACTGTCAAACAAAGCCATACTTAAAACTCAAGCAGAAAATACTAATGAGGCTGCCAAAAAATTCATGGAAGAGAATGAGAGACTAAAACAGGTATTTAAGTTTGCTTTTTTAAAATGTGTGTAAATGTTGTTGGTTTTCCCAAGGCATATAATTTTTCAGTATCAAAAAGAGCGTTTTTTAATAATCTATAAGCAAACTATGACCCTAAGTAGCAACACTGTTCTATAAAATGATGGTTTCAGAAGTGTGTCATTACCCTTTAGATTTGTTTGTTCGCAATTTCCCTCTGTAGTGGATTAATGCCATTGAACCTGTTTCCTGTGAATGAAAAAAAAAAAAAAACAATATCCTGGGAATATGGATTTTAATTCCTTCATTACCATTAATTTTACTTTATAACCTAAAGCAAATCTTTATAAGTCTCTATGTTGCCATTTCCTTTTCAGTTAAATTATATTTAAACCATTTAAAAATTTTTTTAATTTGTTTTGTTTTAAATGTTCATTATGTAGGAAGCAGAGGAAAGTAGTTAATGCTAGACTGATGACTGCACATAATATTTAAAATCTTTAATTTGGCTGTGCTGCTGATACTACTTCTTTGAGAACCGTATGCTAAGTCACCTACCATTCAGGGAGAGTGTATATTAGGTACTGATATTTTCCCTGTTAAATAAAAAGAACAAATGAAAAATGATAGCTACAAAATTATTTGAGTTTTTTTCTTCAGTGTAAAATTTAGGATTCGTATCCCATAGCTTGAATGTTTGCAGTTCATTGTAAGCTGCGTAAGTTTTGCTAATTCTGCTTCTTAGAAAAAAGTGTCCATGGAACCATTCAGAAGTGAAACAAATTTTCTTTTAAAAAAAAGTATTCCTAAAATAATACAACAAAATTATTTTTCTATTGTAAATTAATGAAATGCAAATAGTCAATTATGTATTATACCAAGATATATTTATCTAAAAAGTACTGAGTTTAACAGAGAATTAAAATACTTATCCTAGTCTTTAAGGCTAGCCTCCTGTAGAAAGAACTATAAGAACCACCTTGTATCTATTGTAAATGAATGAGCCAGTACGTAATACCAGGCTTTCCAGAACATTTTAGATAAGGCAAAACTCACTGCAAAAAAAATTGTGTTTGATGCTACAGTATAATGATCAACTATTTAGAACCCATGTCTGGGGCACCTGGGTGGCTCAGTCAGTTAAGCGTCCAACTTCGGCTCAGGTCATGATCTCAAGGTCCATGGGTTCGAGCCCCGCGTCAGGCTCTGTGCTGACAGCTCAGAGCCTGGAACCTGCTTCGGATTCTGTCTCCCTCTCTGTCTGACCCTCCCCTGCTCATGCTGCCTCTCACTCTCAGAAATAAATAAAACATTTAAAAAATTTTTTTAAAAAATCCATGTTTTATTTCTAGTGATGTTTGCCCTATTTTCCACTACAGAAAAAAAGTAAAGACCTTTTTTCATTTAAAATAGCTCTGAAGAAGATTTCTTTTGGGCGGATTGTAACCAGCATCTTTTAAGAAACTTAGAGAGAAAAAGCACCAGTTTTTTTTTTTTTACTTTGTTTTGTTCTGTTTTGAAAAGTCATTCATCCAGAGATGTCTTGTAAATTTCCCTTTGTAGTAAATATCATTCTGGGAAATCAAGCTCTTGGCATTTCTGTATTCAAAAGCAAGCAATAAGTCATTTTTGCTTTTTTAGAATGTTTCAGTAGCAAAATCAGCCTCATTTTGTATCTCAATATTACCTGCTTCATTTTCTATCCTTTGATCTCACTTCACAGTGGTAAAAATAAAAACAAAACCCTCAAAGCTTTGATGAATACATGATGGCTAAACTCAAAAGCACACAGCCGTGTATTTACTGTGTATCTATCTTGATTTAAAATTGTGCCCATCCTGTTAGAGTAATGAGTTCCAACTATTAACAGAACCCTGCTTTTTTCCACTCATTCTTTTTTTTTTTTATATATTTTTATTTATTTCTAGGAGAGAGAAAGAGACCGCGTGAGCAGGGGAGGGTCAGAGAGAGAGGGAGTCACAGACTGAAACAGGCTCCAGGCTCTGAGCTGGCAGTCAGCACAGAGCCCGACGCAGGGCTCGAACCCACGAACCGTGAGATCATGACCTAAGCGAGAGTCGGACGCTTAACCGACTAAGCCACCCGGGCGCCCCTTTTCCACTCATTCTTTAGTTGTTTTCCTCTTACTCTTCAGTTCTAAGGAAATGGAAAGCATTGTTGTATAATTTGGGTACTAGTATGTTTGTTTTTCATATATACCGTATTTAACATCCTTAAATTAATCTTGTCCTTCAAAAAAAGTACCTTTCTTAAGCCGTTTTTAGAACTTTCTTTTGGAATTGTTTTCACCATGAGTTACCTTTACAAGGAAGTCTACTTCTTGACGGCAGATTCTGTGATTCTCCCACAATTTCTCCCTTTTCTGTTCTCTTTGTTTTGTTTGTTTTCCTCTCCTTTGATTCCATGCTGTCCTGGTTTCCTGCCTCCGGTGTATCTTGACCAGTCAATGGCCCCAGATCATCTGAAATGCATGGATTTGCTGAGCTAAAGCTACCACACGTAGGGAGAAAATTTGCGAGCCGTACATTAATGCTATCAACGCCCAGAGTGTAACTAATTGACCATGAAAAGTCAGAGGTCAACATATCAAAGATGACTTCTGTTTTAAGATACTTCGTATAAATTTTGAAATACTAGCGCAGAAAAGATAAACTACTGAAACAACTCTTTATTCCCTGTCAGAGACACCTGATCGAATGGAAGACACTTTACCCTGAGACCCGTGAGACTTAGGTGCTAGTCCTCACTCTGCCAACAGTTAGCATTGTGATCTGGGACAAGTCACTTGTATGTTCTGAGCCTCAGGGTTATACATAGTAGCTAGCACCGTGCTGGGTACTGGTTCAAATACTTCACAGGAAGTTGTCAATTCTTAATTCTTGTAACTACCCCATGAGGTTGGTAGTGTTATTGTCTGCATTTTATACATGACAAAGTAGAAGCATAGAAAGGTCGAGTGACTTGCACAAAACCATTCAGCTAATAAACAACAGAACCAGGATTTGAATCCACGCAGGCTGGCTCTAGAATCCACACGCATAAGCACATTGTTTTGTGCCCTGTGTGTGCTCTCTTATAAAATGACTTGCAGACGGTGCCTGAGACCCTTGTCAGTTCTAATATTCAGTTAATGAAGTGAAATAATTATGAAAGACCAACTAACTTTTAATTTAACTGCTTTGAAATAACAACAGTGATGGAGCTTTATTTCTTACCAGTTTTTTTCCAGCCACTTACCAAGGAGGTGTAAGGTATGTGGGACACATGCAGTGTTGTATAGCCAGCTAGCTATTGAATTTCAGTTCCGGCTCTTGGTCTTTCTCCAGCATCAAGTCACACGTAATAAATTGGACAAGTTTGCAGGTGCAATAATGAAAGCCTATTTACGAGACCAACACAAATCCACCTTTTCCAAGTCAATGGCATAATAATTCAAGCAGTCAGTATAAACATTCCTACAACTCAGTGGTTCTTTTCCAATTTGGGTAATCACTGAAGACTGTGGGACCTGAATTCAGTGAAGTAACAGCTAGGATTATTTTGAATTTGAAGTGGCAACAAATTATAGAGATTGGAAAAAATTCTTGTTTCTGCTCCTTAATAAAAAAAAAATTTTAATTTTGGAGATACGGATTCCTTCAGTGTAAATATGTACTTTAGTTTTTTGTCTCCTAAAAATATTAGTGCTTTTACTCCTTATTCTGAGCTGCCTAATCTGTTATAACACAGTAGTATTGTATTTGATCTGGTGCTACCGATTTTATGTTCTTGTCTCATCCTCTCCACTAGACTGAAGTTAGGTGAGAGCAGACACCATGTTTCTCTGAATTTTTATCCCTTATATCATCTAATTGTAAAAACTGTAATATATTTGCATGTGGCCCATGCTCGGTAGAACTTTGTGAGTTTTGTTTGTTGGATATAACAAATTACATGAGAAAAGAAATCACCCTGCAGTAGAAATTCTTTTCTGTCACTTGGTCTAAAATTATCCTAAGCCAGGGTGCCTGGGTGGTGCAGTCGATTAAGCATCTGACTCTCAATATCAACTCAGGTCATGATCTTACAGTTCTTGGGTTTGAGCCCCACATCAGGCTCTGGGCTGACAGCTTGGAGCCTAGAACTTGCCTCCGATTCTGTGTCTCTCTCTCTCAAAAATAAATAAATAAGTAAACATTTTTTTAAAAAATTGTCCTAAACTGCTTTTTTAATCTGACTCTGGAAACTGTCTGTATCAAGTTGCTGCCACTTTAAATAACCCCTGCCAATGTGTATGTATTTTATTTTTCAAACATTAACCTAATTTACCTTTTGTAGTAACTTAATTTTTTTAAATTTCTTAAAGATAAGTCACCTTCTTAATTCTATTAAAAATGATGGTTTCCTTCTAGATATACAGAATTCTGAAATACTTTACTCTTCAGATCTTAATTTTTCTTGCCTAAAAAAGATGATAACCTACAAACATGTAATAAACATTTTAAAAGCCAGCATAGATTTCAAAATAGAAAAGACATTGTAAAAGATTAGTAAAAGTAATTTGGGGATGATTCAGTGACTCTTCAAAATTCGATAGAATTTTCCAAGCATAGTGCTGGCCTTGTCATTTCACACTTACCCATCCTAACATTATACTCTTTTTTTTTTTACAGATTGGTCTACATAAAAATAGTAGACAGATACGTAATTGGAACATAATGGTTTATCAACTAATATCCTCAGAACTGTTTTTTTCCCCTAACATCACACACATAATGGAGGGAAAGGCATTCACATTATTTACCTAAGTATTTTTTGAAAGCATAATTTAATTATAGCCCAAACAGAAATCCTTATTTTCGTTTCTGAGATTTCAACCTTAGTAAGAAGAAATCTTTTTGGGTTTTTTGTTTGTTTGGGTTTGGTTCCTCCCAAATATCAAGTCCTATCAGCAAAAGTATATTGTAGAAAATTATAAAATACTTCAAGGACAAAGAATAAAATAAAGACCAATAATGTTAAATACGTTATTCAGCCTATTTCCTAAAATAATATCTCATTGTTGCCATCTAAACTTCTTTCTATAACTCTCTTTTCTGATAGCTCTTGAAAAAGTCTGTCAATGAAGAGGAATACATTTTGGAAGCAGAGAATAAAAAGCTAACAGAAGACCAGGAAAAACTGAAAGCTGAATTAAAGAAGACTTCAGAAGGTAACTTTGTGCACATGTGCAGAAGTGGAAAGAGTAGCATGACATGCTGTTACACTTCACTGTTTTTCCTAAAACAAAACTCACGGCCCAGTGTTCTTCTGGAGGAAAGACCAAGAGGGACCTATTTATAAATTCCCGCTCAGATATGCTAATAAGCCATGGTTTCAGCCAAGAGAAACATACTCTGTTATACAGAAAAACATGTAGGTGTTTCGGATCTGTGTTGTAAATACAGATGTTCCTGCCTTAAAAAGACCTATGTTCTGGAAAAGTTGCTTGTCAACACATTTTTGGAAAATGAGTCGTATTTTTCCGGTATAGTGTGTTGCATTGCTTAGAGGAGCGATAGCAGGAAGACGGTTTGGTGACAGGAGAACAGACTGCTTGCCCCAAGCCCTAGTATTTCCTGCCTGCCAGATAGAGGGGAAGCACTTCTCGAAGAGATGCACAGTGTAGAGTAAACGGCAATCTGAAATGCCAGCTGCCGATTTGAATGGCTTATTCCAAAATACACTGCAGTCTGGACTGGGGAAGGCAGCTGCTGCTTCTGTTCTTTGGTTTCGGAAAAATAATTTTGTCAGCATTTTCTTCTTCTTTGTCAAAGAAAAAATTGTTATTTCGTATAGCCACATAACACAGAGAAGTAAGTACCCCAAGTCCAGTGTCATCCCAGGAAACTGAATAAAAACTGGCGGCTTGACCCCTGGGCAGCACCTTGCATAGAACAGATATTCGTTGATGTTGTGTAAACAATGGGGGACCTCTCAGCTGGCCAGAGTTACAGTAATGATCAGTGCACAGACCTCTGATTTCAAATCTCTTCTACTATGTGGCAGGTAAATTAGAGAATGTTCTGTGCCTGAATGAAGGACCTGCTTTATTCCATTTGGAAGTTTATAATTTTTAAATAGATCTCAGCTTAGTATAAGTTGTTTTATAACATAACTTGCTTTTATTGATTATGCGTTTACAATATTTGCATAGAGTTTACTTTATCAAGATGTGTTTGAACTTGATATGGAAAACCCAAAGATAAAATCTTATTCTGTTAAAACATGGGGTGCCTGGGTGGCTCAGTCGGTTAAGCGTCCCGACTTTGGCTCAGGTCGTGATCTCACGGTTCGTGGGTTCGAGCCCTGCGTCGGGCTCTGTGCTGACAGCTCAGAGCCGGGAGCCTGTATCAGATTCTGTGTCTCCCTCTCTCTCTGACCCTGCCCTGCTTACACTGTCTCTCTCTTTCTCTCTCTCAGAAATAAATAAAACATTTTCTTATTCTGTCAAAACAAAAACCCATGGCATATTTCATATGACATAAAATTCTTTAATCACTTTCCCACTTCTTATTTAAAGTGAAAAGAAAGATTTATTTAGAGGCAGTAAGTTAAAAACTCTTCTAGATAAGGGTAATGTATTATGTGGTTGGTATAGTAGAGCCCCAGATTCCTGTTGGTGGTGTTGCCTCTTCTGTCATTGTAAAAGGTTTGGAACATGATCAAGAAGCTTTAATATTTATATGAAAATAAGTACAGTCATCACTTATCCTCTGTATTAAATATTTAGGAAGAGAAGCAGTATTCTCTTTTTTTAAATCAGCATAAAATATTGTTCCTAATCCTTTGGAAGAATGCAAGGAACTATTTCCAAAATACCTTTAATAAGAGTAAAAAAAATTTTGTTTCTAAGTCTTGTTTTTTTTTTTTTTCCATACCTGTCCTGGTATAATGTAAGAAGAAGGGTGATACGAAAGTAAAAGCCAGACAGTAGGTTATTTGCCATGCTACACCTCTCTTTGGCAAGTTTAGTTTCTTTTTCCTTTACCTTTGAAAATCCCAACTCTGAGATTTTTTAAACTATGACCGCGTAAGTCTTGTAACTCTAAACCTAATATTATTTTAGAGTAATGTGAAGAAACTCCGTATTTCTTCAACAGACAATTCAGATGTTTGGAGTAGATGAACTCTTTGATAATATAGGCGTAGTGTTTATAATCTGATAGCAAGAGATACCAGCTTCTGTGTTTAAAGTGTAGACTGCAGACCTACCTTCAAAGTAAATCAGAGTCAAGGTCAGAGCAGATTTTACCTGTTTCAGCATGTCCTGTTAGGTTTCTGCAAGCTATGTAATATTTTATGAACACATTTTATGTACCCAAAATTATTATTTTACACAACAGTATTAATGACCTTGAGGGGATCAAAGTTCCATTTCTAAAGGAGGTATATCTTTGGCTATGTTCTCTTGACATATTCCAGTCAAATTCATAAATTAATAGTGCAAGATTCAGATGAATTCAGTAGCACAATGCTTTGTACCTAGTATCATTCAGAAATAGCCATTGATTTCTCAGCATTGAGGGTATGAAGGCTGACAGTGCTTAAGAAATGTTTCAGAGAGTTCTTTTATATTTGAAAATTGAGTAGAAAAGCAATGTGTTGTCTTCTAATGAAGACAAATAGAGTATTTTCAGTATGAATTTTCTTACCTTTGGTGTTTGTTTAATCTAAATGAAAAGTCTTCTCCAAAGTATACTAGTGGAGATAAAGCATAAATATAAGTGTTTATCTAAACTGGCTAGCCTCGAGTGGGAAAAGTGGTGTTCCGAAAGCAAGTGTTAAGCAGTTGTCTATTAGTAGTGCCAAACACTTGCATCAGTTTTTAATCACCAGCTCAGATTTGGGCCAGAGTTAGTGAATTGTCTGTGCTTCAGTGCAGTAACATGACCCCAGTCATCCAAAAGGGAGCATGCATTCCCAAAGCACCTCATTTATACTCAGGACTAACTTAGTCAGGTATAAGGACCTGATCTGTCATTTTTAATGATCTGTTTAACAATAACTCTGATATCCTAGTATGTGGAGTAGTTGGGAAAGCATGCCACCATGAAAAATGAGAACTTAAGCTTTGAAGAATTTACAAAGCTCTTATAATGAAATTAAAAAAAAAAACAAAAAACAAAAAAAACAAGATCTTATAATAAAAATAGATCTTGTATGTAGTGGAAAACTTGATGATGTCTGCGGAGATTGACTTCAAAAGAGTCTCCCAGGATAGCTACTGGTTTTTATTCTTACAAATTAATACCTTCTTGACACTTATTCTTATAAACAAATACCTCATCGATATGCATTCTTATAACTAAAGGAAACATATCATTCAGTCGTTGCATACATTCAGGCAATGGTAAAAGTTAGATATGATTTTAAAAGTGATTGAGTTTGGGGGCACCTGGCTGGCTCAGTCAGTAGAGCATGCAACTCTTGGCTGCAAGGTCATGAGTTCAAGCCCCACGTTAGGCATAGAGCTTACTTTCAAAAAAAAAAAAGTGATTTTCCACAAGAGTTTCACGTGAAGATGTCTCCTCCTCATTTATTTCTTTTTTTTTAATGTTCTATTTATTTCTAGGAGAGAGAGAGAGAGACAGCGTGAGCAGGGGAGGGTCAGAGAGAGAGGGAGTCACAGACTGAAACCGGCTCCAGGCTCTGAGCTGGCAGTCAGCACAGAGCCCGACGCAGGGCTCGAACCCACGAACCGCGAGATCATGACCTAAGCAAAAGTCGGACGCTTAACCGACTAAGCCACCCGGGCGCCCCTCTCCTTCTCATTTCTTGTTGAACAGGACTGTATTCCTAACATGCTACATTTTAAAAGGAGGTCTCAGAGCTGCCGATCTTACAGTAGAGGTTGAGTAGTAGCCTATATCTCCTACATGATGGGACCCAAAGAAGAAAACACAGAAAAGTGATTAAAGCAAGTTTCTTGACCCTGACTTTATCCTCCCTCCCTCCTTCCTTTTCTCTCTCCTTCTTTCCTTTCTCTTTCATTCCATCAGCAATTTTTTTTTACGAATAGTTTATTGTCAGGTTGGTTTCCATAGAACACCTGGTGCTCATCCCCACAAGTGCCCTCCTCCATGCCCATCACCCCCTTCCCCCACACCCATCAGTCCTCAGTTTGTTCTCGACATTCAAGAGTCTCTCATGGTTTGCCTCCCTCCGCTCTCCCCCACTATTTCCCCCCTTCTTCTCCCCCTCGTTCCTCAGTTAAGTTCCTCCTAATCCTCCTATACGTGTACACATATGGCATCTGTCCTTCTCTGCCTGACTTATTTCACTCAGCATAACACCCTCAAGATCCATCCATGTTGCTACACAGGCCAGATTTCATTCTTTCTCATTGCCATGTAGTATTCCATCGTGTAGATAAACCACATCTTCTTGATCCATTCGTCCGTTGATGGACACTTAGGCTCTTTCCAGGTTTTAGCTATTGTGGAGAGTGCTGCTATGAACATTGGGGTACATGTGCGCCTCTGCATCAGCACCCCAGTATCCCTTGGGTAAATTCCTAGCAGTGTTATTGCTGGGTCCTAGGGGAGTTCTAGTATCAGTTTCCTGAGGAACCTCCACACTGTTTTCCAGAGGGGCTGCACCAGTTTACATTCCCACCAACAGTGTAGGAGGGTGCCCGTGTCTCCACATCCTCGCCAGCATCTAGAGTTCTCTGATTTGCTCATTTTAGCCACCCTGACTGGCGTGAGGTGGTATCTCAGTGTGGTTTTGATTTGTATTTCCCCCATCAGCAATTTTTTAAAGAACTTTTCAAATTATTTACAGCAAGATCTTTTAAAATAAGACATGAGCTTTTTATACAGATTTAAAACTGAGGGATTTCCACTTCTTTCAAATGAATTATTTGAGCTATCTATTTAAAAATAAGTTATCAAAGTCCAACAGAAGCATGTTTTACAGTTGAAAATTTTTGTGGCCATGAACTGTCATTAATTTGCAGCTATGTCAAAGGCACCATCTTATTTTAAAGTTAATACTTTAAAAAATTGTTAGTTTTGGTCTTTTTTTTTTTTTTTTTTGCTTTATAAACTTATGATTTGAATGAGAAATTCAAATTTCTTCTCCTCTGTTTATACATCCGGAAGTTTCTGCCTCTTTGCCATATCCTTCCCTTCTCTTAATAACTGAAGAAAAGTCCATATTAAAAAAATAATGTACAGCTTATATGATGGGTGTGACAACAGGCAATATGTAATTAATACTATAATAAGTAACCAAAAAAAAAAATTAAAAGGGCACCAAACTGTTAATAGCAATTATCTTTGTCATATACAAAGAACTTTTTTTTCTGGAGTTGAAATTATTTTTTGTCATGAATTTCTTTTACTTACACGGAGAAAAAGGTCAAAAAAAAAACAAAACACTATAATGTCCAAGTAATCTAAGGCATTCATTTTTTAGCTTAAATTATCTAATTGATTGACTCTATTCTCTACTTTGGGAGTAGATACTACATGTTAGAAGTTGTGTAACCTTTAGTAAGTGATCTGGGCACAGTACAAAACCTGAAAATACACTGGAACGTTCTGGTCAAGTCACTGACCCTTTTTAGACCACAGTTTTCTCTTCTGTAAAATAAGGGAATAAGCTCATTAACCTCTAATGCCTGTGTTATCTCCAAATAACATAATTAAGCAAAAGTGACCATCAGCAACTGTTTTCATTGTGCCTTTTTGACCCTTCAAATTGTATTTATTTTTCATGAGAGAAAGCTTTTCACCGTAAGTTACCTTTCTTCCAAACTGAAGTTCAGCAGGTGGTTAATTAAGCCATATTCCTCACAGGAGAAAAATGATTCGTGTAGGCTTATAATCATTAGGACAGGGCCTGGCATGTTTTATACACCCATTAGCTCATAGCCCAAGTGTGTTCTGTGGAAAGGAGCCACAAATCTTAACCCTCTTGGGTGGGACATAACCATTTCTCACGAGGCTGTAGTGTGACTATTTGTTCAGAACGTCTCCTAGAACACTGATACGGAATAATAAAACTGCAGGAAAGGAGAAATGACTTAAGTGAAGAATGCATTATGTTCTTTTCATTATAAATATTAAGGAAATAAAAAATGAGAGTAAATTTTTAGAGCTTTTCTCTCCAAGTGTCTTTCCTTAGGGAATTAGAACACAAAGTAGTCATTATAAGGCTTACACAGGGTACTGAATTTTTTTTTTCTTTTTTCTTATCAATTTCCGTATACATAAATCCTAAAAGTCAAAAGTACTGCAAGGCTTACAATGAAAAACAGCAGTTCCCTGAGGACCATCTCCAGAAACATTCAACTCACTTAGCTTTTTCTTCTATATTCACCTCCAGGTTTCTAAATGCAATGTTTAGGTACCCATTTTTTGATCTGTCAGGGTATGGGATTTTATCTTTGACTGTCTTACATGGAAGAGAACTCAGCCCTCAAGTCTTGCCCAACTCCTTAGACACACTTCCATTCCCTCATCACTCTCATATAAGCATCTCACAATTTTTATGACATTGTTATGACTATGTATCTGCTATTCATCATTGTCATGAGGAAGCCCTTTGCCTTTTTCCTGTCTTGGTATCCTCTTTTCCTGGATTCCATGTCTTCCATTTTTTACGTACGCTCTCCTTTTGGTAGAACGTATCATCTAGTAGAGTACATGAAAGGTAAACAATATCATTATTTTAGCCTCTCCCTTGGTTGAAAAATGTTGACCCTCAGAAATGTGAATGCAGTGCTCCATTCCCTTCTTGATTCTGTTGTTTCTGTTGACATGGCCAGAGCCATCCCAGTCTTTTTATATATGGCCTGTTTTGTTGTTTTGCCTTCTGGAAACTTGTGGAATCTTTCTGTCCCCAGAGTTATAAAATTTCGTCATGAGAGAGATTTTAGGAGGCAGGCAGAACCAACGAGATGGGGGGAAGGAGAGAAAGTAGAAATGTAAGGCAGCCCCTGGTTTCTAATTTGGTTGACTAGGTAGGTAATACTGTAATCTAGATCAAAACCAAAAGAGATGTGGGGTGCTTTCTTTTATTTGGAGAGAGGGAAAGCAGATAAAATAAGTTCGATTATAAATATGGGTTTGAAGGGCCACCAGGATATCCTAGTGAAAGTGCCCAGAGAAGAGTTGGAAATACAAATTGGAAGCTTGCAAATACAAATTGGAATACAAAAAAAGGTCCTCTCAAGCTCAAATTTCAGCCATCATACATCTGGATAACTCTGATAGTTAAATCAAGGAGTTAATGGGAATGTCAAGGAAGACTGTTGACTGAGGAGGAAGAGATCCGAACACAGAACGCTGGAACACCCAAGTTTTGAGGATTAAGCTAAGAAAAATCACCCAGAGGAATCATCAGAGGTTCTACCTGGTAACGATTCACTTCCAGCCATTTAATTCTCAGTCATTTAACTAGTAGTAAAGATTCCCTGGATTCCAGTCAGATACCTCTGCTCTCCAGTGTGTATTAATAATATTAAGCCTACTGATGACCACGAAGGTATTATTAATGCAAATGCTAAGTGTGTTCTTCTAAAATTTTTAAATATCTTTTAAAGATATTTTGAAATTGCAGGGAGGCATGGAGTGTATGAGAAGTGTATGGCCAATGTGAGCTGGAGGGAGTTAGGGTATGTGAGGAATCTGAAGCTTGGGAAGCGGAGGCTGCTGTTGAGCTATGCTCCCTCCTCTCTCCCAGGATTTCTGCAGGTTCATCTGTTCTTCCAGATTTGAAAACTTCTTCTCAATTATTGACAAGAGATTACTGTTGAGGTCAGATTTATTTTCCAATCACTCCTGAAGGTTTGTATTTCATTTCAAGAAGTCTTCGTATGATTTTCCCTGAACTCCCTTTGTCCTCCACACTAGATTAATAGCACATTCTTGTGCTTCATAGAATGTCCTCACAACCTTCATGAAGCAAATACTCCTCAGCAGTTTTTTAGGGTCACTTCCTGGGATTTGAGATTCTGCAGATGACCACATCTTCCTGAGGGTTGCACAGCAAAGGGATTTTAGCAGCATGGAGTTCTTGCTCAGTTTCACCTATGACTCGTACCTGCCCCGGACAAAGTACCGTGCTGGATGCTCTGAGGGTCACCAAGTTGAATACACTGTCATCCAGCCTTCAAGGAGATCTAGTGAGAAAGGCGGGCGACTGGTCACGAGAATGGGAGGCAGGGGCGGTCACTGAGCTGAGGGCATAACACAGAGGGCTGTCGTAGCGCAGAGGAGAGCGCGCTTCATTCTCACTGGCGGGGGTGAGGCAGAACTCATCCCCAGCACTTGTTCCCAGGCAGGCACAGGGGCAGCGGCACAGTTGTGGAGGATCCGTAGAGCCAGAGACAGTCTTGTACTGAATGTTTTGTAGACAAGGGTTTAGATAGAGAAGAAAGAGTAAAATAACTCTCAAATGTGTAAGTGTCTTTGTTAAAGAATTCTCTTGCACAGTTTGTTTTAAGATGCCGAAGCATATAATATTTGGAAATGCGGAGCTTAAAGTTATTCAGGCTTCGTTTGAGACCAGCCTTTGAGCGCCGGCCTCTCTGGGACCCTGGGGAAGGTACTGACTGCGAGCTGTAGTTCTTCACGGAGTCACTGCATGTAAATCACAGAGCCCAGCGCCTGGTCTGTGTTCAAATTTAGGAAATCACTAGGTTTTACCATTATTACTGTTGTTATTTCTGTCAGAAGAATTTCTAGGTTAAATAGGGAGTGACTGAAACCAGAAAAGTTTATTCCTTAATTTTCAACCTAAAAATTTTGTCAGACCTAATTTAAAGCATTTTCCTCAAGTTAAGGAATAATTTTTCTGACACTTTCTTACTTTCCACATCCAGGTAATACTGCCTTTTTTGGATATCATAATGAAAACACAGTCAAATTTAAGGTAAAATCTTTTACAGGCTTCTAAATTGAAAAAGAGTAAAAGACCTTTCAGAGCCTGTTCAGTGGTATAACATGCTATGTTAGATGTTTGAGCTGTTCGTTTGCTAATTAAATCTGCGGTTGGTTTACAAAACCAAAGTAAATTAATAGCACCATTCTTTTTTGTGGGTATCTGGGGAAGATATTTGTTGTGTACAGGGTGTTTTATATACCCAGTGTTTCTGAGTGACAAACACCAAGGAGATAGATTTCTTTTTGCTTTCGAAGCTGGAGCAAGAATTTTGCTTTAGAGGTTGCCTGATGGGGGCATTTCCATGTGAAAACCCACTCAGAGTCTCAGATCCACCTATCCAGAATTAAATTTGTCATCTTCTCCAAAGTGTTCCTGGATCAAAGCAATCAGCTAGGAAAATAAGCTGAGAAGTTAAAGGAGGAAAAAACTTTTTCTTCCTAAAATTAAATCTCCTTGCAACACCCCTTGTCTGGATAAGATAGCCTTTGTTCTTTTTATAAGGAAAATCGATAGAGTTAAAACAGGAAACTTTTTAGAAGGCTTCTTAAAATTTTCAGTATGATTTGGACCCTCCTCTCATGTTCTGATACTTTATTTTATAGTTCTTCTGAGTAAGTTTATAGTTTAAGAGAAACTGATAAAACTTACAAGTGTTGTTTTAGGACAAGGGCCAGCAAACTGTGGGCCAAATCCTGCCTGCTGCCTTGTTTTTCCAAATTAAATTGTACTGGAACAAAGCTACACTTACTCGTCCACGTACTTCTGTGACTGCAGAGTTGAGTAGACTAGACAGAATCTGCATAGCACATAAGAAATATTTACTATCTGGTCCTTTATAGAAATAGTTTGGCAACCCATAAATTAAGGTCTTCAAATAAAGAAGGGTACCTTTTTCAGTTTAAATGAGATGAAAAACTGATGCAGAAAGAAATTATTTCTGCTGTCAACCTTGTTATAAAATTTGGTGTGCATCTCAGTGCTTGTTGAATGTTGATCAGATAATTTAAGAAAGTACAGATGCTTGGGTATAGTAAAGCTAGTGCTCTATTGATAGTCAAAGCAAATTGTTGACTCATCCTTCAGCCCTCCTATATGACAAGTTGGCACTTCTTCCAGATTTCATGCATTGCTTCTGCTTATACATGAAATTGCTTTATAAAGCATGCCCTTCCCATGCAGTTGTATAATCTCTACTTACACAGTGCCTTGCCTACAGTGTCCATCCTGATTTTTAAGTGGAATGCCAGCATATTAATATTGTTTATAACTATCCTTTGCTAACTAGCAGAATTGTTTTCTTAAACGTATTACTTAGCAACCTAACTCACATTAATGGAAGAAGACCGTGTGCACGGACTGGTGTTCCCTTTGCCAACACCACAGGCAGTGGGCTGATTTTATTTATGAAATTAGAAAGCCTGTTTATCAGTTCCCAGTAATACCCAGAGGACCAGTAATATTTGTAAATATTAGCATGCCTGAAGCCCATGTCTTTTGTAAAACCCAAAAGTGCTTTTCCACGAACCCCATTCATATTCCCGTAGCCCAGAATGTATGCGCTGGCAATAGTATATGCAAAGTAATCATTCATTTCCTCTTTGTTCTTTGCAAGAGAAAAATAGATCTTTATTTGGCTTTATTTATTAGTGTTTACTGTGTGATGTAATTAGTTGCGCAGCTTTGCTTCCATTCCAAAAATGTCTCAATCCTCCCCTTGCAGAGTGAGCTGTTTTTTAAAGCATGTCCCCATGTAATCTTTACGCCTTTAGTATAGTTTCATCAGAGTGCCACCAGAGAAGTTTTTTAGCACCAGAGATCTGATTTTATGCCTCTGAACTGTTTAGAACTCTTTCTTGGTTCTTACCGCCTCTGCAGCTCTGCAGGATGGCACACACAATCTTCCGTGACCTGCTCCCACCACCATCTCCAGCTTTGGCCCCCAGGCTTGTCCGATCTAAATTTTATAACTTTTTTTTTAATGTTTTATTTATTTCTAGGGGAGAAAGAGAGAGCATGAGCAGGGGAGGGTCAGAGAGAGAGGGAGTCACAGACTGAAACAGGCTCCAGGCTCTGAGCTGGCAGTCAGCACAGAGCCCGACGCGGGGCTCGAACCCACGAACCGCGAGATCATGACCTCAGCGAAAGTCGGACGCTCAACTGACTAAGCCACCCAGGCGCCCCCAATCTAAATTTTATACTCCTACTTTATTAAATATCGTAGCTGGTAGATCTTCTTACAGCGGTATTTCATTACTTTTCGCCTTTGCCCATGACTGCGGATCTCCTTCCTTCCTCCTTCACTCCCCCGATAGCTACGCTCATCCTTCAGCTCCAACATCACCATGTCTAAGAAGCCACCCTGAAATGCCCCTCCAGCTGGATCAGGTGGCCACCTTGTGGACTTCCATATTGCCACATGGTTGCTTATTTAACAGCTCACTCTGTAGAAATTATATTTTTATTCGTTTACATTTCTTACCAGATTCTGGGTGCTGTGAAGCTTAGGGCACGCCTAAATCAGTTCTGTCCGCAGCGTGCGTCACGTGTTCCAAACTTGGTGCCCTCTCTTCCCTTCTTACCCAGTTTAGAGTTTATGGCTTATCCTAATCATGTTCTTACTAACTACTCATCTCCTTCATCTCCTTCCTCCCTCACTTCTCTCTACTCCCTGGTCCCTCAAGGACGTAACCCTGGTAATAAGCAAATATTCATCTGTTTGGCACCTGCACCCAAACATACCAGCATTGCTAAACTGACCAACTTCTTGCTTTAAATAAATGGTCACTAAATTCTAAGGGGCCTCCATACTACCTGGCAGTTCCATTGCATTTCTCTAAAATCTCCTTTCCACTCTTCCAAAACCATCAGATCTCCTTTCACTTTGAAATTCTAAGTGCACCCCGTTTCATTGGGCACAAAGAATTAATCTGACAAAAAGTTCATCTTCTCACCACCAACTGCCATCCTCCTGCATCTGGGCTTAAGCTTTCTGCCTCTCCTTGGGTTCCAGTACATTCCGTTTCCGTCCCTCATCTAGTGCAGTGGGTCCCGACCTCAGGGGCTTTGTTTCTGCTGCACCGATTCATGTCATCTCACAAGCATCCTCTGCGATCTCTTCCCCAAAAAAATAAAAGCAGAAACTTCCGTCTGTCTCCTATTCCTCTAGTTACTGCCCCATTTCTCTTGCTCTGCTCCTAACCCATTTTCTTATTTTCCTTTTAACTTTTTATTCAGGCATAATTTCAAACCCACAGGGAAGATGCAAGAATAATGTCAACACATTCCCTTATTCCCCACACCCAGTTACCCAGTGATGACACTTTACATTTGCCTCATCCTTTCCTCTCACACTCTTCGTAGCGTTCTCTCACCTCTTGTTTGGATATTTTCCAGACAATCACTTTTATCCTTCTACGTTTGTGAGATGCCGCCCTGTTATAAGGAAAAATCTTCCTTTATCCCCTAGCTACTTGTTTAATCCATTCGGTGGGTTAGGATCCATTATGAGCATTATGCTTTTTGTTCAGATTGTCTCTGTTTTAGGCAGATTGTCTCGAGTCGGGTCTCGTATAGTTTCGTCGTGTCCCCATGCTGTAAGCACTTGCTGGTGTAACAAGAAATATTCCAAGTTCACCTTATACTTTTCCTCCTCCAGCTCTTGAATCAACCATTTCTCCAGTGAGCCTTCGTTCATCTAAATGGAGAAAGGTATTTGGAAAATAAGATCTGGATCATGGATGTGCCCGTTACCACTGGGGCGTCATTACTGAGAGGCTCTGTCAGGCAGACAGAACTGATAGAAGCTTAAATTCCACCTCTTTAGAGAAACTCTTCCTGACCACCCAGTCTGATGGGACTGCACAAGCAATCACTCTGCCATCCCTCTGTCTTAACTTCTGTATGACACTGAGCACCTCGCTTGTCTCTGGGTTGTGTGTCTTCCTCCCTGATTAGCAGTGGGTTTTGTGAGAACACAGACCCTAGCTGTCTTTTCCCTGTTGCCTCAGCCTTCAGAAAACTGCCTCATGCCTACTGAGTGTTTGAACGAACACATGCGTAGGTAACTCCCTTGTCTTGGGATAGTTTCATCTGTGTTACAGCCTCATCTTTTATGTCATGAACAACTGGAATCTCAGCAGTTAGAGACAGAAAGAAATAACTTCTTCCTCCCGTTCTGGAGGAGACAGGAAAGATTCGCCATCACTGTTAAGGAGCTTATTCCCCACCGCCCTTCCGTATCAGTTGTGCATATTGACCCTGACATATGACGGCACAGCAGCTCTTACTATGAACCCGAATTCTAAATATTTAATGTATTAAGCCCATGTTTCTTTAATAGGATATCTGTTTTTCTGTTATTCATCTTCTCCCTTCTCGCTCACTAACTTTAAAGTATCACTGCTTGGTACTTGTCATTTGTTTTTCTTAACACGTGGTATATAATACATAATTGAAAAACATCAAAAGATTTCATATAAAAGAAAATTTTATTAAATTTTTCTTAGAACAAAGGAATTAAGTATATGGTGTTTCATAGGCTTTTACTTATAGCCTAACAAATGTTTTATCCAATCCTGTATGGATAATGTTTTGTTGTGTTCCCATTGTACTTTTTTCAAATATATTTTTAAAAGTTTATTCATTTTTGAGAGGCGAGGATCAGAGAGAGAAAGGGGGAGAGAGAGAGAATCCAGAGCAGGGATTGTGCCATCAGCACAGAGCCCAGTGTAAGGTTCACCCCCACGAACCATGAGATTCATGACCCGAACTGAAGTCAAGAATTGGACATTTAACCAATGGAGCCACCCAGGTGCCCCTAAATAAATTTTTTATGTTAAAACAGTTTAGATTTGGGGCACCTGGGTGGCTCAATCCATTGAGCATCTGACTCGGTTTTGGCTCACAGTTCATGGGTTTGAACCCCATGTCAGGCTCTGCAGACCGTGCAGAACTTGCTTGGGATTCTGTCTCCTTCCCTCTCTCTGCCCCCGCTCCCCATAAGTAAATAAACTTTTAAAAACAATAATTTAGATGTACCAAAAAACAAAAAAAAAAACCAACAAGATTGTATAGAGAGTTCCCATCTACCCCACACTGAGTTTCCCTTATTACTGATGTCATATGTTAATATGGTATGTTTACATAATTAATAAACCAGTACTGATACATTGTAATGGACTAAATTTCCTGGTTTATTTAGATTTCCTTATTTTTCCCCTACTGTCTTTTTTCTGTTCCAGGGTCTCATTCAGCATATCACATTACACTTGGTAGTCATGTCCCATAAGGCTCCTCTTGACTATAATAATTTCTCAGACTTGCCTAATTTTTGACGATCTTGACAGTTTGGAGAAGTCCTGGTCAGGTGTTTTGTAAAACATTTCTCTGTTGACATTTATCTGATGTTTTTCTTCTGAGTAGAGGAGGGTTACGGTATTTGAGGTGCAAGTCATAGAGATAAAGTCCCTTTTCATCATATTACATCAAGAGGACATACCAACATGATTTATCACTGTTGGTGTTGACCTTGATCACCTGACTTTGGTGGTATTTGTCAGGGTTCTCTCCTGTAAAGTTAACCCTTTTTATTCCTTCTATCTGTAGTGTGTTCTTTGGAAGGAAGTTACTCTCCACAGCCCACACTTAAGATTAAGTTACCTTCCCTGAGGGTGGAGTATCTACATATATTTGGAATTCTTCTGTGCAGATTTGTCTGTTTATCCTTATTAATTTATTCTTTTATTTATACCAGTATGGACTTAGGGGTATCTACTTTATACTTTGGAATATAATTTAACACTGTTTTATTATTTATTTTTATTACTCAAGTTCTAGCTCTCTGGCCATTGAGAGCTCTTTTATCTGGCACCCGTATCCCTTTGACATACCCCATTATTGTGGATTTGTTTTGTTTTGGGTTTGTTTTTTGTGTACTTCCTTGTTATCTGACACTACAGGATGCTCCAGGTTTATCTTTTAATATCTAGCCCCATTTTTAGAACCAGTGTTTTAGTTGTTTGTTTTTGTAATTGAACTAGATTCTGTAATACTGTTTGGCTTTTGTTTTTAATTTTGAATTAGCATGAGATAACTTGTAACATGATGATATCTTTATCAAAATGTTTTTAAATGGTCTATTTGCTTTGTGACTCTCCAGCTATCTTGAATATTTTTTTTAATTGAAATACAGTGAACACACAATGTCACATTGGTTTCATGTGTACAACCGAGTGGTTCAACAACTCCATGCCTTATGCTGTGTTACCACGAGTGTAGCTGCCATTGATCGGTTCATCGTACAACACTATTACTAGGGACTATATTTCCTATGCTGTCTCTTTCATCCCCATGACTTATTTATTCCATCATTGGAATGAGTGTTTTGGTTTTTTATTAAAGATATAATTGTTTTTAGTTGGAACCAAGATTCCTATCAGGTGAATAAAGTGGTACCTCATTGTTTACCTGACATTTATCACAATCTCGGGAAATGAAGCAGTTCCACACAAGAGAATTTTTCAGATGCTTAAAGCCTAAACTTCCTTCATATGTTCCTTCAAGGAACATATTTTAAGCACCTTCCGTATGCTAAGCACTGTGTTAGGTGCTCAGAACAGAGAGATAAGACACAGTTCTGTTTCTTGAGTAGGCCACATTGTAGGGGAAATACACTTCACCGTGGTGGGTGCTGTACTGAAGGTGAGCTCAAGATGAAGTAGAAGTCAACAGTGGAGATTAAGGACAATTTCTTTTTTTTTTTTTAATGTTTTTTTTTTTTTTAATTTTTTTTTTAATGTTTTATGTATTTCTAGGAGAGAGAGAGACAGCGTGAGCAGGGGAGGGTCGGAGAGAGAGGGAGTCACAGACTGAAACAGGCTCCAGGCTTTGAGCTGGCAGTCAGCACAGAGCCCGACGCGGGGCTCAAACCCACGAACCGGGAGATCATGACCTAAGCGAAAGTCGGACGCTTAACCGACTAAGCCACCCAGGCGCCCCTAATGTTTATTTGTTTTTGAGAGAGAGAGAGAATGTGTGTGTGCACAAGCAGGGGAAGGGCAGAAGAGAGGGGAACAGAGCATCCAAAGCAGGTTCCGTACTGACAGCCTGATGAGGGGCTCAAATTCACGAACCTCTAAATCTTGACCCTGAGTCAAAGTCATGCTTAACCAACTAAGGTTAATGTCTTGACAGTTTTTAAGGATAAATATTAGTTAGCCAGAGGCAATGGGAGCAAAGGAAGGAGGCAGGGAGGTGAAGGGAGATGAACGAGGGTGTTTGAACAGAACGAGCGGCACGTAACTCGGGGTGTGGCTATCAGGAGTGGTGAGAGGGAACAGTGGGCCCCGGATCCATCATGAAGGCCCTCGTGTGTATGCGTTTACATTCTGGGGACGCTGTGGGAGGGTTTTCAGGTGGTGGGGCAATCACTTGGACAGTACTGTGGCCAGTGAATGAGAGGAGCCAGGAAACTGAGGAATCCATTTCAGGAATCTGAACTAGAGATGATGGGGCACCTGGGTGGCTCAGTCAGTTAAGCATGCAACTTGGTTTCCCACGTAACACTCTGCTGGTAGCCCAGAGTCGGCCGAGGGTTCTCTCTCTCCCTCTGTCTGTACCTCCCCTGCTCGTTGCTCTCTCTCAAATAAATGAATATTAGAAAAAATAGTAAATTAGAGATGAGGGCAGTGGTAATGGAGGTGGAATAGAGTGGACGGACTGATGAGCTGTAAGGAAAGTAGAATCAAAAAGCTTATCAACAGATGGATGTAAGCTTAAAAGAGAGTGGGTGACAGTTGAAGTGATGAATAAAACAGACCTGACCTACATGTATCTGACAATATAGGCATGTACCAAAAAAAAATAAAATAAAATAACTATAATATAATCAAAACAACAGGGGTGCCTGGGTGGCTCAGTTGGTTGAGCATCTAATCCTTGGTTTCAGCTCAGGTCATGATCTCACGATTCATGAGATCAAGCCTTGCATCAGGCTGTGTGCTGAGGGCATGGAGCCTGCTTGGGATTCCCTCTCTGTTTCTCCCTCTGCCCCTCCCTACATATTGGCATGCTCGCTCGCTCGCTCTCGCTCTCTCTCTCAAAATAAACTTTAAAACACACATGCACACACCCCACACACACACAGTTTATGTTAAGTTTGTGTACTTACTTTCCTAGTGTCTTGGAGGCATTACTGTAGATTACCGGTCCGGTCATTGATCACTGGTGAAAGAGTGGTACATATGAAAATTAAGTATTAAATTAAATAATTCTAATATATCACACTCTCAAGGTCTCAGAAATAGAACCAAATAAACTGAAAAGAAACCAACACCGACTAGATGTGTGGAAAATTTTCAAATTAAAAATGGTTTCCTCTGGTGCAATCCTTGTAACTATTGTACAACAGCCAACTTTAGCTGTCTTGTTAATGCCTCTAAAAATTCTTTTCCGTTTCCTGGCAGCGCTTAGCTAGTAGTTCCTGTTAACTCAGGTAGACATCACAGTGATATGTGTACACGGTGTATTGGTCTCACAGGCTTCTCCTGCTCTGCTTACATGTCATTTTACACAAATATATCACACGAGCATTTGGGCTAACTACATGTCGCTATAACATTAGTTGGGGTTATTCTCAATGTTAATGAATGATGCGTATGCCTCAGAAAGTTCTGAGTGACTAGGACGTAACCAGGTTACGTCCTAACTGAATCTGGCCAGTATTCTCATGAACTATCTCCACATTTCCATAAAGCCACCAGCAAATGATAGCAACTCTTTTTTGCAGATGAGAAACTTCAAATAGTGACTTAGCTATATCACCTCAAACCTCCTTCTTTAATAATGTCTTTCCTATAAATGCTGCCTCCAAAATAAAATGGTTCAAGATGAAATAAGCATATGTAAATGTCAGATAACAAGTTTATATAATCCCTTAGTCACGAAGGCAGTTCCAGAAGGAGGTACAAGGCATCTAAAACAGAATATTGTAATTTTTATAAAACAAGAGATGGAGAAAGGACTGGGAAACAGTCCAAAAGGACAATAACAGCCTCTCTTAATTGGAGTGAATTAAATAAGACAGTTTATTAAAATTAATAAGATAGCTGACTAACATCTACTGAAATACAAAACAAAATAGGAAACACAGTTCCTACCTTGGCTTGATAAGCACCAAAAAACCACGTTTTGCCTGCATTTGTTTTGTCATAGCTTCATACTTGTAGTAATCAGGAGAAACTTCTAGATAGGCCACAAAATGGTTTTCCAGCTTCTTTTACAGATGTGCAGTACCACCTGAGTCATTCTGTGTCTTAAAAATTCATGAGAACTAAAAAACAATAATAATTCATGAGAAAATTAATATCTTCAAATAAGGGACTAATTATAATTAGTTGATGTTGAAGATTTATTGAATTTTCTGAGTAATTATTCATGTAATAAATTTAAGTACAAATCATTTTTAACATTAAGACTAACTCATATTCAATACAAGCTCCTGACAGCATTCTTTGTTTTTAAGAATAATTTGCATACAGTACAGTATTAGTTTCAGATGTACACTATAATGAACTGTATTTATAAAATGGTCACCACAGTAAGTCCAGTTACCATCTACCACCATGCAAAGTTACAGATTTATTGACTATATTCCCTGTGCTGTACATTAATTCCCATGTCTTCTGTATTTTACAACTGGAAGATTGTATCTCTTAATCCCCTTCAACTATTTTGTCCATCTCCCCCACGTCCCCATCCTTCTGGCAACCCCCAGTTCTCTGGATCTGTTTTTGTTTTGTTTGTTCATTCGCTTTTTATTTTATTTTATTTTTTTAATTTTTAAATATTTTTATTTATTTCTAGGAGAGAGAGACAGCGTGAGCAGGGAAGGGTCAGAAAGAGAGGGAGATACAGACTCTGAAATAGGCTCCAGGCTCTTAGTTGGCAGTCAGCACAAAGCCCGACGCGGGGCTTGAACCTACGAACCGCGAGATCATGACCTAAGCGAAAGTCGGATGCTTAACTGACTAAGCCACCCAGGCGCCCCGTTCATTCGCTTTTTAGATTCCACCTGTAAATGAAATTATATGATATTTTTCTTTTTATGTTTCGCTTGTTTTACTTAGTGTAATACCCTCTAGATCCATCTATGTTATCACACATGGCTACATTTCGTTCTTATGGCCGTGTAATGTTCGTGTGTGTGTGTGTGTGTGTACATTCACACCACATTTTCTTTATCCTTTCGTCTATTGGTGGACATCAGGTTGCTTCCAAATTTGGGCTATTATAAATAATGCTACCATGAACATAGGAGTGCATATGTCTTTTCAGAATAGTGTTTTCATTTTTTTGGGGGTAAATACCTAAAACTGGAATTACTGGATTATATGGTAGTTCTATGTATAGTTTTTTCTTGGAGGCTTTAATGTTTTCTATGTATAATATCATATCATCTGCAAATAGTGAGTTTTACTTTTTTATTTTCTAATTTGAATGCCGTTTCTTGGGGCGCCTGGGTGGCTCAGTTGTTTGAGTGTCTGACTCTTGATTTCAGCTCAGGTCATGATCCCAGGGTGGTGGGATTGAGTCCTGTATCAGGCTCCACACTAAGCATGTAACCTGCTTAGATTCTCTCTCCCTGTCTGCCCCTCTCCCTACTCGTGTTTTCTTTCTCTCTCTAAAGAAAAAAAAAAAAAAAAAGAAAGAAGGAAAGAAAAGAAAGAAAAGGAGAGGAAGGAAGAGAGAGAGAAGGAAGGAAAAAAGGAGGGAAGGGAGGGAGGAAAGCAGGGAGAAAGGGAGAAAGAAATGGGTGTCTTGCTTAATTGTTGTGGCTAAGATTTCCAATACTGTGTTGAATAAAAGTGGTGACAGTGGATCCTTGTCATGTTCCTGATCTTAGAAGGAAAAATCTTTTTATTGTTGAGTGTGATGTTAGATCTGGGTTTGTCATATATGATCTTTATTATGTTGAGGTACATTTTCTTTGTATCCACTTTGTTGAGAGTTTTATCATAAATGGATGTTAAATTTTGTCAAATACTTTTTCTCCATCTGTTGAGATGATAATATGATTTTTATCCTAAATTTTAATGTGATGTATCACATTGATTGATTTCAGGTATTGAACCATCCTTGCATCCCTAGAATAAATCTTACTGGATCATGGTATATGATCATTTAAGGTATTGTTGATTCAGTTTGCTAATATTTTGTTGAGTATTTTTCCACCTGTATTTATTAAGAATATTGGCCTATAGTTTTCTTTTCTGTTGTGTCTTTGATTTTGGTACCAGGGTAATCCTAGCCTCAGAGGATGAATTTGGAGGTTTTCTATCCTCTTCATTTTTTTAAATTTTAAATTTATTTTTTTGGAATAGATTGAGGAGGATAGGGATTAGCTCTTCTTTAAATGTTTGGTGGAAATCATCTATGAAGCTGTCTGGTCCTGGATTTTAGTTTTTGGGGAGTTTTATTACTATGGTTTTACTACTAGTAATTGGTCTATTCAGGATTTCTTTTTATCTTTTTTTTTTTTTTTTTTTACAAATAGTTAATTGTCAAATTAGTTTCCACATAACACCCAGTGCTCATCCCCACAAGTGCCCTCCTCCATGCCCACCCTCCTCCCCCCACATCCACCAGTCCTCAGTTTTTGTCAGCATTCAAGAGTCTCTCATGGTTTGCCTCTCTCCTTTTCCCCCACCATTTCTGCCCTTCTCCCCCTTGGTCCTCTGTTAAGCTCCTCCTAATCCTCCTATACGTGCACACATATGATATTTGTCTTTCTCTGCCTGGTCTATTCAGAATTTCTATTTCTGATTCAATCATGGAAGATTTTATGTTTATAAAAATTTATTCATTTCTTCAAGGCTGGCCAATTTGTTGGCATATGATTTTTAATAGTCTTTTATAATCCTTTAAAAGATAATAGTATTGTTACTTTTTTTCATTCCTAGTTTTATTGGAATCTTCTCACTTTTCCTTGATGAGTCTGAGTAAAGGTTTATTAATTCTGTTTATCTTGTCAAAGAACCAGCTCTTAGTTTCATAGATCTTTTCTGTTGTTTATTTAGTCTCTCTGTCACTAATTGCACTCTATTATTTTCTTCCTTCTACTAACTTTGGACAGTGTGTGTTCTTTTTCTAGTTCTCTTAGGTGTAAAGGTTAGATTGTTTATTTGAGATTTTTCTTGTTTTTTGATGTAGGCCTGTATCGCTATAAACTTCCCTGTTAGAATTGCTTTTGCTGCCTCCTGTAGATTTTAGAACACTGTATTTCCCTTTTTATTACTCTCAAAGGGTTTTTTTTAATTTCTTCTTTGATCTCTTCACTGACTGTTGGTAGTTTAGTAGCATGTTATTCAGCGTCCATTTGTTTGTGTTTTTTCTAGTTGGTTTTTTTTTTTTCTTGTCATGAATTTCTACTTTCCTACCATTGTGGTCAGAAAAGATTCTTCATAGGATTTCAGTCCTCTTTCATTTATTGAGACCTCTTTTGCAGCCTAACATGTGATCTGTCCTGGAGAATGTTCCACGTATACTTGAAAATAATGTGTATTCTGCTGTTTTTAGATGGAATCCTCTCTATGTATTGAGTTCACCTGCTCCAATGTGTTATTTAAGACCAGTATTTCATTATTAATTCTCTGTCTGGGTGATCTACCCATTGATGTAAGTGGATGCTGCAGTCCCTACTATTGTATTACTTTCAGTTTCTCCCTTTGCATTTGTTAATATTTGCTTTATATGTTTAGGTGCTTCTATGTTAGGTGCATAAATATTTAGTAATGTTATGGATGGATGGATAATGGAAAGCCCTTCTTTAGAGTAGAATGCTGACTGGTAAATGTGGATGGAATGATGAAGTTGGAAAATCGCCAGTATGCTATCATCACAATAAAGATTGGTTTATTGGTTTAAGCAAGAATTTTTTTTTATAAAAAAGTTTTTTAATGTTTTATTTATTTCTGAGAGAGAGAGAGAGACAGTGTGAGCAGGGGAGGGTCAGAGAGAGAGGGAGACCCAGAATCTGATACAGGTTCCAGGTTCTGAGCTGTCAGCACAGAGCCCGATGTGGGGCTTGAACCCACGAACCGTGAGATCATGACCTGAGCCGAAGTCAGGTGCTTAACCGACTGAGCCACCCAGGAGCCCCTAAGCAAGACTTTTCAATGGATGCTAACTATGAGGGGATAGTTTTCACAAGGAACAGGATACTTACATAGTCTTGTCTTCCCACCCACTGCTTCTTAGTTTACAAGGAAGAAAATAAGTATAAAATGGAAAAACCTGTCAGAGGCAGATGGGTCTCTCAATGTGATATCTTGAGATACAGTCAGCATCATTTATGTCATATTTATATGTAAGGTAGATGCATAACCTGAATTTAATCATGAGGAAACATCAGACAAAACCAAAATGAAAAGCATTCCATTTAAGAAAAAAGTGGCCTCGGGGCATCTTGGTGGCTCAGTTGGCCAAGTATCTGACTTCAGCTCAGGTCATGATCTCATGGTTTGTGAATTCAAGCCCTGCATCAGGGTGTCTGCTGTCAACACAGAGCCCACTTCAGATCCTCTGTCCCCCGCCTTCTTTTGTCCCTCCCCAGCTTGCTCTCTCAAAAAAAAAAAAAAAAAAAAAAAAGTGACCCATATTTACAATTTCAGTATCATGAAAGGGGAGAGGAATGCAGGGGGATGGCTAAGGAACTATTCCAGATTGAAGGAAACCAAAGAAACGTGACAACATAATGCTAATTGTTGATCTAGGGCTGGATCTAGATTCAAAAAAAGTGATAAAAACCCATGATTGAGACAGTAGCCAAGATTGGAATATTAATGATAGATTAGATAAAAAGCACTGATGTTAAATTTTCTACATTTGCTAACTGTGCTCTGATTATTTTAAAGAATACCTTTGTTCTTAAGAAATACACAATGAAGGGGCGTCTGGGTGGCTCAGTTGGTTGGGCGTCCGACTTCGGCTCAGGTCATGATCTCACGGTTCATGGGTTCGAGCCCCACATAAGGGCTCTGTGCTGACATAGCTGACAGGCTCAGAGCCTGGAGCCTGTTTAGGATTCTCTGTCTCCCTCTTTCTCTGACCCTTCCCTGCTCACGCTCTCTCTCACAAAGAAATAAATAAAATATTTTTTAAAAAGAAAGACACAATGAAGTAGTAGTTTTTTAATTTCTTTAATTTTTTTTTTTTTAATGTTTGTTTATTTTTGAAGAAGAGGCACAGAGCATGAGTTGGGGAGGAGCAGAGAGAGAGGGAGACACAGAATCTGAAGCAGATTCCAGGCTCTGAGCCGTTAGCACAGAGCTCGATGCAGGGCTCGAACTCACAAACTGTGAGATCATGACCTGAGCCAAAGTCAGACACTTAACCGACTGAGCCACCCAGGCGCCCCAAGAAATACACACTGAAGTATCAAGGAGTTAAGGGGCATAATGTCTGTAACTTATTCTCAAATGGTTCTAGAAAACAGTTGTGCATGTGTGGAAAGAGAATACAGTAACACATGTACTGCATCTTAACAGTTGGTCAATTTGAGTAAGAGCTACAAAGGAGTTTTCTATTTAAATCTTGCAACTTTTCTGTAAATTTAAAATTATTTCAAAGTAAAAACTTTTTAATTCTGTTCCATGTTTTCCAGCCCTTTCTAAAGCACAGAATGATGTGATGACAATGAAAATACAATCAGAGAGACTTTCAAAAGAATATGATCGACTTCTGAAAGAACACTCAGAACTTCAGGTGGGTGACACCTACTTTATGGACCTAAGTTTTTTGAAATAGTAATCACTAAGTCAACTATTTGGGTCATTGTCCTTCCCAGATCAAGAAGATGTACTCAATCCTGGCTGTTTAAATTTTTTTTTTAATGTTTATTCATTTTTGAGAGATGGAGAGAGACAGAGCATGAGTGGGAGAAGGACAGAGAGCAAGGGGTACACAGAATCTGAAGCAGCTCCCGGCTCTCAGCTGTCAGCACAGAGCCGATGGCGGGGCTGGAAACCATGAACCATGAGATCATGACCTGAGTGAGCCAAAGTCGGACCCTCATCTGACTGAGCTGCCCAGGTGCCCCTATCCTGGCTTTTTAAAAATGATGAGAGAGGGGCGCCTGGGGGGCTCAGTCGGTTAAGTGTCCAGCTTCGGCTCAGGTCATGATATCGCAGCTCGTGGGTTCGAACCCCGCATCAGGCTCTGTGCTGACAGCTCAGAGCCTGGAGCCTGTTTCGGATTTTGTGGCTCCCTCTCCTCTGTCCCTCTCTTGCTCATGCTGTCTGTCTCTCTGTCTCTCTCTTTCTCAAAAATTTTTAAAAAAAAATTTTTTTTTAATGATGAAGGAAGCCAGATTTTTACCGAGAGGATGAAGATGAGAATGTCACATGAACATACAAGTAGTTGTCACATAGAGAATTACTGACATGCTAACTTACTGCATTCTAGTTTTAGTAGGATTTTAAGCAAAAGAACTGGGCCACAAAATGGCAGCACTGACAACAGGCTGGCCCTGTAACCGGGCGGGCGCTTTGGGCCTGCTGCTGCGCCCGCACCGGCGCCCGGCCCTCCCAGCGCCCCTCCCGCCTCCAGGCTTAGCTTGACCACCCCTCCCTCGCGGTTTGCCAGGCCCCGCTCTGAACTGGTTCCCAGCCACCCTCTGACCCCACGGCGGGGAGGCGCCGTTCCTGAGGCAGCGCCTGTCCTGCGCGTCCCTCCTGAGACGGAGGGCCTCTGCCGCTCCTCCTTCAGGTTGGGCTGATCCGGAGAGTTCGGCAGCTTTTAGTACCTTTCAATCAGTCTTTTTTTTTTTTTTCAAGTTTATTTATTTTGAGAGAGAAAGTATAAGCAGTGGAGGGGCAGAGAGAGGAGAGACAGAATCCTAAGCAGGCTCTGCACCCTCAGCGCAGATCCCAGTGTGGGGACTCGAACTCCCAAACCGTGAGATCCTGACCTGAGCTCAAGAGTCGGACACTTAACCACCTGCACCACCCAGGTGTCCCTCAGTCAGGGCTTTTTAGCAATTACAACTGTGCAGTTACGAAACCCTGGTCCCAGGACTCAGTTCACTGTATCTTCCTGGTCATCGTATCTGCAGGGTCCCTCACGTCATCTGGCGAGAAGCGAGCAGGTACTATACCCACAAGCCTTAGAGTCAGACAGACCTGGGGTGACTCAAAGTCTCCTACTGTGAGATCCCCAGCAGGTTAGGGTACCCCTCTGCAGCCGACTTTTCTTCACCTGTAAAATCAGGATAATAACAGCACCTGGTCCACCAGGTTGTGGCTAGAATTAAATAGAATGTGTGGGGAACTTAGCACTGTGCCTGGCTGATAGGAAACACTCAAGAAATGTTACCTGTTACAATTATCATCATCACTATATATTCCTCTGTCAGAGTTTTGCTCTAAGAATGACTTATTCCTAACCAGTCACTTTGGCCTTGATTTAGGAATCCAGAGCACATTTATGATCTGGTAGCCCTAGTTGAGTTGCATGTTTGATTTAACCAACCTTTGACAGTAGGGCACTCCAGAGAAGGGTGATCCCCTATGTGCCTCAAACCCAGGACCCGGAGAGCCCAGTTCACATGGTCCGGAGTAGACAGTCAGCTTCTCAACAAGACCACCTTTTCCCCATCTCTGAAACATGGGTCCTGAAATTGCTGACTTCACCATGGCAGGATGAGTATTTCTCCAGGGCGTCCTTCAAGATCTGCCATCAGAAGCCTTTTGCCTATAAGTAGAACTTTTTTCTCCCCTCCCATTTGTGAGGTCAAAAGGATGCATATCCCACCAGTGGACTTTACCGGAATGTCAGAAATGTTTAGATCCCTGAACGGAGAAAAGAGAAGCAGGAATATTCCCTCATTTTGTTACGGCCAGTGGCGATTGCTGAATGTCCCTGCTGTGGTAACAGCTCCTGATTCTCTTAATCCCTGAAGAATATATGTGAGAATCCATTTTCTCTCCCCTCCACAAATCCTTTCTTCTTGGAGCTGATGCATTCTTGTTAACAGATGTTAAATAGTTTCTCTGAGTAATCTCTTCCCACGAAAGTAGTTTTTATACCTATTTCTTTGAAAAATGACCCATCCCAGATATGCCAGGTGCCATGCTGAGAGGTGAGCCTTGTACACTACTGCATGTAATGTATTGATCCAATTTCTTCTTTTCTTTTTGAAATATTTAATGA
This sequence comes from Proteles cristata cristata, assembly GCA_017311185.1. Classification (NCBI taxonomy): domain Eukaryota; kingdom Metazoa; phylum Chordata; class Mammalia; order Carnivora; family Hyaenidae; genus Proteles; species Proteles cristata. The sequence goes on along the minus strand of JAESUZ010000670.1, from coordinate 149,300 downwards.
ATGACCTTTATTGAAGATCTGCTTTAGACCAAGCACTTAGCTAATGATTTCCTGTGTTTTTCTATTTACTTTTATCATAGCTCACTAAGTTAAAATATTTTAATACCCTATTTTGTGGGTGAGAGAAACAAGTCCCAGAGATGTTCTATAATGTACCTAAAGTCACTGAACTAGAAATTGATAGGATTCAAAGTTGAATTCAAAATCAGGAAATCTTGGGGCATCTGGGTGGCTGTCGGTTTAGCATCCAGCTCTTGGTTTTGGCTCAGGTCATGGCCTCTCGGTTCATGAGATGGAGCTCCGTGTCAAGCTCTGTGCTGACAGCATGGAGCCTGCTTGGGATTCTCTCCTCCTCTCTCCCTCCCTCTCCCTCTTCCCTGCTCCCCTGCCCATACCCTGCTTGCTCGCTCGCTCTCTCTCTCTCTCTCTCTCAAAATAAACAAACTTTAAAAAACTGAAATCCAAAATGTGGAAATTTTTCTCCCGCTGCCCCATCATTAGGAACTCTGCTGTTTGGCCTGTGCTGGTCACTGGCCTGTGCTCTTGGGTCCATAGTCTTCCCACTTCTGCTCTACTCGATCTCACAGAGCTACATTTCCCAAGCTGCCTTCGGGCAGCTTCAGCAATGGGAGCCCTAGCAGGGGACTGAAGGCAGGGGCAGCAAAGCCAGGGGCTTCCACCCCCTACTCCTACCCCGCTCTGTTTCAGGGGCATCTGCAGCAGCAGCCCGTATCTCTCTGCGACCCCAATACCCACGGGGTGGCTTCCACGGGCTGGCCCTCGCCCCTGGGATCCAGAACCGTGTCTCCCCTTGTCCCTGCAGCCCAGAGAATGGTGGTGGGTTTGTACTAAGCCCTGAGGCCCCCTACCGCACACTCCAGTGCACCTATTGCTTCATCACCTGTAAAACCAATTTCCCATAATAAATACCTGTTTGAATTTAAAAGAAAAAAAAAAAGGAGAGAGAACCCTCTCAGCTCCATACTTTGCCAGTTCTGCAAACCTCAGGTGGATGACTTGATACCCATGCACTTGGCTTCTTCATTTCTGAAGTGAGGATTATGATACTTTATGAGCATTAAACCAGATCCTGTATCAGGCACTTTTAAGTATTTTTAAACAAGAAAAACTCTACCCCTACAAGACACTAGTGGTTATTTCTTGATTGGACACATTTTTTCCCACTCAGCCTCCATTGTCTGGTATGAGAACTTGTAGAAGATTCTGTGATTAAAGTGTCATTAAATGAGTCCCATTTTCTTTGAAAACTTTGATACTCACTTTCTGAGTGCTACTTGAGAAGCAAAATGATTGGTGCAGGCCATCTATAGTAAAATGCTGTATCGAGTTGTCTTTCGTGAGTTCCACTTCTGTTGTCAAACCAACCTTAATAATTGACTTATATCTTAATGTTCTTGGGAAATTTAGCTGTCTCAGTATTACATAGTTGATTTACTTGAAATAAAATAATCATAAAATGACTTAAACTATTAAGGAAATAAAATGACTTAAACTATTAAAGAAATACAGATGGAAGAGGGGAAAGCTGGTTTCCTACTGTAAACAGATTCCACTTTGTATTTTTTAAATCCATTTGAATTTCCCCATCTGGTCTCCTCCCTGTTACAAATACTAAATAAATATCAGAAAACAGTCTCTTCAAGATAGAGCCTTTGGCTCTCCTTGTTTGCCCTGGCTCTCTTCTGGAAAGGAAAAAGCAACACTAAGGCTTATGGGCAGCACAAACCCATCAGCACCTGGCAGTTTTCAAATCTCATTTTGGAAAGTCACCCTCACTTGAGGAACTTGTCCAGAATAACAGCTCCAGTAAAGCTGTGACCTTTTTCATCATCATGTCCACTTTTATTTTGGATAAGTACAGGATCACTTCCTTTTTTAAAAATTGAAGTATAATTAATATACAGGGTTATATTAGTCTTAGACACATATAACAATTCAACAGTCTGTACCGTTTTCGTTGCTCATCACAAGTATCCTCTTAATCCCCTCACCTACTTCCCCTGTCCCCCACCCGCCTCCCCTCTGGCAGCTACCAGTTTCTTCTCCACAGTTAAGACTCCGTATGGTTGTTTGTTTCTTTTTTACTTTGTTTTCTCAAATTGCACATATAAGTGAAATCATATGGTATTTGTCTTTCCCTGTCTGTCTTATTTTGCTTAGTATTATACTCTCTAGGTCTATCCATGTTGTTGCAAATGGCAAAGTTTCCTTCTTTTTTATGGCTGAGTAATATATACATATACACACACACATATATATATATACACATACATATGTGTATATATATACATACATATACACACATCACATCTTTTTTTCCTTTCACCTGTGGATGGATGTTTGGGTTGTTTCCATATCATGGCTATTGTAAATAATGCAGTAAACATAGGGGTGCATGTATCTTTCTGAATTAGTATTTTTGTTTTCTTTGGTTAAATACCCAGTAATGGAATACCAGGTCATATGGTACTTTTATTTTTAGTTTTACTCTTTTCAGAGTGGCTGCACCAATTTCTTTTTCTACCAACAGTGCATGAGGTCTCTTTTATCTCCACTTCCTTGCCAACACTTCGTTATTTCTTGTGGTTTTTCTTTTAATCATTCTGACAAGTGTAAGGTGATATCTCATAGTGGTTTTGATTTGTGATATCATTCTGACAGGTGTTAAGGTGATATCTCATAGTGGTTTTGATTTCCCTGGTGAGTGATGTTGAGCATCTTTTCATGTGTCTGTTGACCATTTGTAGGTCGTCTTTGGAAAAATGTCTATTCAGGTTCTCTACCCATTTTTAACCGTATTATTTAGTTTTTTGGTGTTTTTAGGTTTTTTTGGTGTTGAGTTTGGTGTTATTTTTGAGAGAGACAGCACATGAACAGGGGAGAGAGCAGAGAGAGAGGGGGACAGATGATCTGAAGCAGGTTCTGGGCTGACAGCAGAGAGTGTGAGGCGGGGCTCGAACTCGTGAACCATGAGATCATGACCTGAGCCAAAGTCTGCCGCTTAACCAACTGAGCCACCCAGGTGCCCTGAATAAGTTCTTTATATTTTTGTATTAACCTCTTATCAGATATGTCATTTGCAAATATCTTCTTCCATTCAGTAGTTAAAGCTGTGATACTTATCTAAAGTGGTAAGATATATATAAGCATGTGAAAGTAGTGCCTTATCCTTCAAAATATTTCCTCTAATCCTGTCTTCTGATTTGGTTGCTTAATGTTAACATTACTGAAGTTACTCTGAAAGCATTAATAAATACTCAGCCTGAACGAGAGCTAGATGAACTTCTCATGTGCGAGCAGTAACACTGCAACTCCATTTGATGCGGTTTTCTTTCCTCAGTGTAGACTTTGCTTTCTCGAGTGCAAATGATCTCTGAAGGTTAATTTCTATCCCATTTTCCTTCAGTTTTAAATCATATTTTATAGTCCTCTTGTGATCAGCAAAGAGTATAATTTGAGAAGTCAGTTCTGTTGGCAAACATCTGCATAACACACACACACACACACACACACACACACACACACACACTCGGCCATCTCATCTGGGTTTTTGTTTCCCCTCATTCTTTCCTTGCCAAAAATCTTAATTGGGTCGGTAAGAGGGGAATTTTAGAAATTTTGTTTTTCTGGTATAACCTGTGAAGCAAAAGCAAAGTAGATTAAGGCAGAAAAACAAGTGAACTTATCAAGAGTATTATTTTTCCCTCTTTTTCAAGTAAAACCCACAAACTTTTTTTTTTTAAGTTTGTAACATTCTCAATCCCTATTTTCATATTTGATTCTTCTCAGAACTAATAACTATACGCAGAAAGGAGCACATTTTAAAAAACTCCTTGTCGTACCAATGAATCTGTTTTTCATTCTTGGCTATACCTACCTGAATTATTTGTTTTTCTTGCAGAATCGTTTGGGGAAAGACAGTAAGAAAGGCCTGTGAACTTTGAAAGAAGATGGTAATACACCATGTGAAGATGACACACTTGTTATCATGTCAGCATGTAGAACAATTTAAGATTCAGTCCAGTAAAAGCTACTGTTTATGACCAGCCAATACTTTTTTTAATGCCACATATAGGCTGTTACCCTAGCGGTGTTGTCACAATATTTGATGATATTTCAGATATATTGTCAAGTCTGTATTCCAGCTCTTCTGTAAAATATAAGCTTGTTAAGCGCCCTCTTAACAGTAAGAGGAAGATATTAAGTAAGTAAAGTAAAAAGTAAGATATTAAGAGGAACCCTGGTAGACAGTGACTGCTTACCAATAAAAGGAAAAATTTATAGCCAGTTGACTTCCAAAATCAGATTTTTAAGTTGATGAAATCATTAATAGCCTTAAAAGCTGTGATATGTTTTCGGTCATAATAATCTGTTTAATCAGATGACAGTAATGCTGATGTATTTGAAAACAATATTCAGTGTCAGCAGATTTGTCCATAGATTAAATAAGGACAGATGACCAGAAGTAGTCATTATATATATGGGGAAGAGTCACGAAGAGCAGAAATATAAAAACATGACCTTAGTTGTTCTTTTTTATAAGCCTGAGGGTACTGTAGTTTACTCTTGTAAGACAGCTACGCTGATAATTATATTTTTGTTACTGTGCTTCTATATCTGTTGGACTGTTTCTGTTGACATTTGTGTTAACACCACATAATAAGTAGGCATTATACCTTTTTAAAATTCATCTGGTAATGAAGTTTACATCTATTTGCATAACTGCCATACACTGAACTTAAAATTATTTTACAACCATGTGGAATTCTTGACTTAGAAAGCTAACGTAGAGCATATCCAAAGAGCAGTGTTTCCTGTCGCCGTGAGAGTTACTAAGCCTACAGATGTTACCTCCAACATACGTACCCTGGGGTCACAGTTTCTCTGCGATGTGTCTGTATTCTGAAAGCTAAATATTAAATACTACTTTTCCATTCGTACTCCTTTAGAATTTCCTTTAGAACGTGACAGTGATCATAATTATATTAATATGATTCAGTCGTTCCAATGTTTAGACATGAAAATCATCTTCCTTGTCTCATAAAGACCTAAGTATAAAAGGAAATGGAAAATAATGACTGGAGTTTTTACTTTCCTGATATTTGTTTCATCCTTTGTTGTTTCTTATTTTAGCACCAACTTCATGCATACTTAATTTTTTCATTGTCACGTAGATGAAATGAGCAAATGCATAAGACTTTTATTTCAGGTATAAGTCAGGAGCTACTGCTGGCACACAGACATGTAGGAGACATTTACCAGGAGTGAGCGGTGGAGTTAGACCAGATGGGCTGACGGCACCGTGAGTAAGGGAAGGGGCACCGCAGGAGGGGTGGGGCTGAACAAATGACAGCTCAGAGTATCGCTGTGGAAATGGCCGCGGATAAATATGATGGTAGCGAGCATTCATGGCCTGGCCTCCCACACCAGAAATCAAGGCTAATGACAAAGTAACCAAGAAGCGGAAAATACCCAGCTGTAGAATTGGCAGGACTGATACCGAATCCATCCCAGCTTTTCACCACTAATTTAGCTGTGTGATTTTGAACAAAGTATTCAAACTTGCCAGACTTCCATTTCCTCATCTCCAAAATGGGAATAATAATGTTTTAGGTCAGGATTACTATGTAAACTAAGATAACACAGTGACCCTCAAAACTTTTTAGACCTCACAGCAAGAAAAGCCTGGGCACCCTTTGAAGAGCATGAAGATTTGAAAGACTGCCAAAAAGCCCTTAAAAGCGTACCTTTAAGTAATCTTACAACCCTCTCAATTTTAGAAATCTGTACCCCGAGGCCTTAAAAGTTTGAGCAGTTTTCCGAAAGTAGCGTGGACGGTTAGATTCAGGGCCAGGATCAGAGTTACTCCAGTTCCCCAGATACTATTCTAGTGTTTATGCACAACTTGATGATAATTTGCTAAACAAAATATTGAGATTAGTATTATCCAGGATTTGAACCAGGAAGCTTGGCTCCAGAGTCACCGTAACGAGCTGCCTCCCAAGCTGTGCTCATTAGTTCCTGTTCCTCTCCTTACCACCCACGGGGCTTAACAGATTCTATCGTTCTGAACAAACACGTGTTCTGCAGAGGTTCTGGACTCCGGGAAGTAGCGCTTAAGACGTTCTAAGCAAGCACTGTAGACTTTGGCATGAGTCATCCCAGTTGCTGGCCTGGCTCTACCTTGGCCTTAGTACTGGTAACTGTGTTACCCTAAACCCCAGTCTAGAGCCTGGAGTTTATCTGCTCTGATACTCTCCTGATGCCCCCAGCCTGCCTGGGCCCCTACCAACCCCTGCTTACGGTTCCAGTGCTGGTCTCTGCTTCCTTCTGGGGCCTCCCACCCGCAGCCGCTTGCACACCCCTGCCCCTGCTGTCGCGCTCTGCCTCTGTGCCTTGCGCTGGTTCTGCGCTCCCCATCCATTGTCCACCGCCTTCTGGCCGAGCTCCCGTCCGTGCCCACCGCTGCCGGGCAGCCCGTGCCCACCACTACTAACAAGGCCCCGGGATGCACCTCACATTCGAACCCCCACGTTATACTGTATAAATATAGCAGTCCTCATAAACACCGAGTTTAATATCCAGAATGGATTTGTCTCAAGTCCATGAAGCTCTTCTGCACTTTTATATTCTTCGGCCTACCTTTTGTAGAATTCGTGAAATTCCGCTTGTAAAAAATTCAGTTTTTTTGGCATTTCTTTTCTCTCATCAATTTACTAAACATTTTATTATATCACATTGGTGCTTTCTACCTTAATTGCTAAACAAATGGGACTTCACTACAGCCAAAGTGATTTCTAGCCGTGCAGAACTGAAAAACAGACCCCCAGAAATGAGCCACATCCTAATCCCCGGAAGCTGGAAAGACTCTCTTCTACGGCGAAAGTGAGTATTACTTACATGATGGACAGTGTGATTAAGGATCTTGAGGTGGAGACATTGTCCTGAATCACCTGGGTGGGCCCTAAATACAGCCACAGATACCCTTACAAGAAAAAGGGAAGATGTCTCCAACATACAGAAGTCACTGCCACCACAGAGGCGGAGACAAGTGCTACAGCCACCAGACGGGCAGAGGCGAGGAACACATGTTCCCCAGCGCCTCCTGAGGGCGCAGGACCCTGCAGACGCCAGCGGTGTTGGACTTCTGGATTCCAGAACTATGAGACCATAAAATGTGTGTGTTCAGCCACCAAGTCCGCAGTAACTTGTTACAGCAGCCGTAGGAAACTAATGCAGGAACAGGGGGCGCAAATCTGTCCCGGGCTGGGCAGAGTTGTACAACGCGTGGGAAACAGACACCCCTTTTACACCACTCGGTGTCCCCAGTAGCCCTTTGGGTCAATCAGAGGGGCCGCGGCCACCTGCTCTTTTTGTCCTTCTCCGGCAGGGCGGTTTCGCATGGCTCCCGCCACCAAACCCAGCCCCTCCTGCCTCACCTGGGCGCCTCTGGCGGATCCCTCTCCTCCTCTGCTGCACGCCCTCGCCCTCGCGACTGGTGTCCTTCCCCGGCGCCAAGTCCTCCCACTGGGCCCGCCAGGCTCCCCGTTCCCTTGCACCCCCGCCTGCGCTCCCATTCTTCTCGATGAGCCAAGTTCTGCTCCTTGAGGGCTTCTGCGCGCACCACGCGCCCTGCGTTCCAGCCCTGCCTGCCGGGCCGGACTCGTTTTCATAGCTCTTACCACCGTCGGAAATTATTTCACTCTTGGTTTGGTTTTGTCTCCTGCTCGGTGACGGACATCGTCCCTGCGCGCTGTGGAGCGGTGTTTCTCAACGGGGAGTAGGAAGGGTGTCCCCCGGAACACTGAGCAGCTCCGGGGTGTTGGCTGCCACAACTCGGGGGCGCTCCTGGCAGGTAGAGGCCAGGGATGTGCGGAGCCCACCCCGCAGGGCACGGGAGAGCCGACCCAAAAGGTCATGTTGCCAAGACTGAGATGCCCTGCGATCGGTGCTTGGGGCGGGGAGCACTGCCTGTGCCCAGCAGCCATTCTTTCGTCCCGATACTCTCACACACAGCAGCCAAGCTTAGACAGTATTTTCCGGTCTCCTTGTAGGTAGAAATAGGAATGTCACATGATAGCAATTTCTTCTCTTTTCCTCTCTGCCCTGCTACCTGAAACACGGATGTCCCCATCTTAGACCAGGAGCCGGGGGCCACGTGAGCCAAAGCACAGGGGAGAAGGATGTTGTGTCCCTGACATGCGCCCCTGAGCTGCGGCTCAGTGAGTAGTGCGATAAATGAATAACATCAGATATTTTCAACGCGGTGTCTCTCTTGAAGGCTTAGTCATGGATAAAAAGCCAAGATTTGGGGCACCTGGGTGGCTCAGTTGGTTAAGCATCCCGACTTCAGCTCAGGTCATGATCTCATGGTTCATGAGTTCAAGCCCCGGGCTGGGCTCTGTGCTGACAGCTCAGAGCCTGGAGCCTGCTTTGGATTCTGTGTCTCCCTCTCGCTCTCTGCCCCTCCCCCACTCACTCTCTGTCTCTCAAAAATAAACAAACATTAAAAAAACAAAGGCAAAACCCGTTTGTCGTGTACAGCACAAAACCCGTCCTACTTGCAGAGAGTGTCATCTCCCCTGCCTTTAGCTTAGGATCATGATGTTAGATCGTATCCTCTACTCTCTCTCCATGTTTGGCTTTTTATATTTACCTTAATCATCATCAGCCCACCAACAGCAGGCCGTGCATTCCCCACAACGTGTGTGCGCCCGCACCCAGGGCAGTTTACCGAGAAGCAGCCCCCTGGCCCGTTCCCCTCTCTTGTCTCCGCTGTGCCTCTTGCCACAAGGCACACAAGCAGCTCATGAACACGAGAGCGCGCTCTTACATCCTGTGTGCGCACGCAGTGCCTAAGAGCTCGGGCTCTGATTACGGGAACTGGGAAGGGTCCGAGTTGCTAAGGAACTTGAGTGTGAACACTCCTTTTCCTACATCTGAGCAGAGAGCATGGCTGAAATTTGGACTTTGCACCCCCGCGCCCCCTCCACCCCCCCCGCCCCAACTAGATGCCTTCCTGGTTAGCCAGGTTGCTTCAGAAAGTGTGTTGCTTCTCCAGAAATCTTTGTTCTCCCTGAAGCACCACCTGTGGTAAAGAATTTCTCTGTCGTTTCTTCCAAGGGTTGCCGATTTCCTGGAACATGAAGAACTTCGAGACTGCCACTTCTCTGTCAATGACTTTCTGAAATAAAGCGTTCGCTTCCTGAGAAAGTGCTCCTCAGGGCCTCGTTCACTTCCTGGGAAAGTGCTTTCATTTAAGTTTGCTTGTTTTCTCTTGAAACCAGATAGATGGCAAATAGAGAAAGCAAAAGAATTCTAATTAGCGGTTTGGTTAGTGGTCTTACAAACATGTACAGATGTTGACAAAAATGAGACAATACCATGCATACTATTCTGTGACCTGCTTTAATCCCCTTTCCCCCATATCAACAAGTCTTCTACAACAGGATTCTTCCAATGAACCTTTAATAAGTCATATAAACATCACCTGGGGGGACGGGGGTTTTCCCAAGCTACGTAAAGTCATTCTCATATGCCCAGTCCACCATTCCTACCACTAAGAAGCGCTGGCTCGGGGCTGCCTGGCTGGCTGAGTTGGCAGAGCACGTGACTCTTGATCTCAAGGTCATTCGTTTGAGTCCCATAATGAGGGGTAGAGCTCACTTAAAAAAGAGAATTACTGACCCAGGCAATAAGTATCAGTGGTGGGACCATGCCCGAAGCACCCAGTGTGTGAGTGCCCGAAACGCGGATGACACCCACCGTCCTGTGACACAGAGCACGTAACTTACCCACTGTCGTTGGCCGCTTCATAAGCATCTTTCATGCTGGAAGAAGCTCTAGATGCAGTAGAGCATCATGACCGCGTGCATGGGCTACCTGGGACCAAATCCATCTCCTTTGTTACCCACTTGGCCTCTCAGTCTCTCCACGTTTACAGTGACAACAAGTCTTTGCCACCTGGACTTCCTGAACTAAGGGGGTGATTGCAGAAAGAACTTTTCTATCAATAAGCTACTCTGAACATCCTACAAAAACTGGTCTCCAGAGGTAACTTGTGGCTTGCGCAGTCGGTTGACTGCTTGACTTTGACTCAGGTCATGATCACGTGGTCCATGAGTTCAAGCCCTGAGTCAGGCTCTACACTGACAGCATGGAGTCTGCTTGGGATTCTCTCTCTCTCCCTCTCTCTGCCCCTCCCCTGCTTGTGCTCTCCCCCACCCTCAAATAAATGAAGCATAAGAAAAGTGAATGCCCTTGCTCTATGTATGACAATGTGCCATGGGGCAGTTTGATGCCTTGTCCTAAAAGCTGCAGCCATCCCCCTGCCGCCCCAGACAAAGCACGCTGCCCATCCACTGAGGAATGCAGTAAATGTTTGCTTATTTGGATTGAATTCCTTTCCGTTCTAATGCTTCAGATTCTCTCCAGATGACTCTTCCCATTCCTTCTGTTTTAGAGTGTGTCCTGTTATCTTAACATCATGACAGAATCAGCTACAGTTTTGGCCAACTCTCTGAAAACTTGAGTAAGTCCCTTTTCCTGAGCACTAACGTATATCCCTTCAGATCCCATTGGCGGATTTGATGTGGAAGACCCTGGTGTGGTGGCTTTCTTAGTCCCCGGAACCTTAACTGCAACTCTTCTTTCATTTCCCACTAAGTAAAGTGTGTGTGTGTGTGTGTGAGAGAGAGAGAGAGGGAGAGATGTTTTTAAGTCTTTAAGGAAAATGAAGGTGTACCTGGATGCCTTAATTCATTAAGTGTCTGACTCTTGATTTTAGCTCAGGTCATGATCTCATCGTTCATGAGTTTGAGCCCCCCCATGGGCTCCGTGCTGATAGTGCGGAGCCTGGTTGGGATTATCCCTGTCTCTCTTTCTGTCCCTCCCCCTGCTCTCTTTCAAAATAAACTAACTTTTTTAATGTTTATTTATTTATTTTTGAAAGAGGCAGAGAGAGAGACAGAAAATCTCAAGCAGGTTCCATATTGTGAGCACAGAGCCCAACATGGAGCTCAAACTCACAAATCTTGACATCATGACCTGAGCTGAAATGAAGAGTCAGCACTTAACCAACTAAGCCACCCAGGCACCCCATAAATAAACTTTTTAAAATAATTAAATAATAAAAAGGCAAAAGACACAGGCAGATCTAGGATTTTGGGGGAGGGGCTAGAACAGATATAATTTGGGGTGTTCTCTGTAAGAAAAAGAATATAAAATCACCAGAGAAAGATTAGGTTGAAATGAGAATTTATTCAGAAGGGGAACAGAAATTCGCAACAAGTTGCTTGAACCTTGGAAATCCAGACGCCCCTCCCCCCTTTCTTCTAAGGTCTCTGAGTGATTTATCCAGAATGCTTCCTGGATGCACCCCAACTCCTCCATCCTATCTAGACACACTGTAACATCAGCATTCCGAGGATACCTATGTACCTTACAAGACCCAGAGCTTAAACTTCATTAACTCCATATAAATCTACCTCTAGGTAAGAAGTGAGAGGGCAAATTTAATAGAATCAGCTTACTGAACACTTCAAAAAGGAATATAAATCACAATCACTTATTTTATAGTAGGCGTGTTAGTTTCCTGTTACCGCTGTAACACATTACCACAAATTGAGTGTCTAACAGCTACACAAACGTATTCTCTCTAGTTTGGGGGGGTTAGAAGTCTGAGATGAGTGTTATGGGACTAAAATCAGTGTCAGCAGGGCTGGATCCTTCTGGCGGGGTGTGGGGGGGTCTACAGGAGAATCAGTTTCCTTGCCTTCTCCAACTTCACATGGCTTTGCTGCCTGTTTCTTCAGCTCTTGGTCCCCTTCTTCTACCTCCAAAGCCACCAAAGGCTTTGAGACTTTGAGTCTGTCTCTCTTATACCACATTACCCTGACATTGACCTTCTGCCTCCTCCTTTCTCATTTAAGAACCTTGTGATTAGATGTGCCTGGCTGGCCCAGTCTGTAGAGTATGCGACTCTTGATCTCTGGGTTGTGAGTTCAAGCCCACGTTGGGTGTGGAGCCCACTTAAGGAAAAACCAAAGAGCCCTTGTATTATGTCCACCCTGGTAATCCAAGATAATCCCTTTATCATAAAGGTAGTTGCTAATTTAATTCCATCTGTTACCTTAATTCCTCTTTGCCATGTGACTACATATTTACAGTTTCTGGGGATTAAGATATAGGAAATCATTTAAGTCCCTGGTCCTTTTGTTTAAAGTTTTTCTGTGTCCAACCTGGAGCTCAAACTCATGACCCTGAGATCAAGAGTCACGTGCTCCAAGGACTGAGCCAGTAAGGTGCCCCATGAGTGCCAAGTACTTTTGAAAATATTTTTGGGGGGCGCCTGGGTGGCTCAGTCGGTTGAGCCTCTGACTTTGGCCCAGGTCATGATCTCACTGTTTGTTAGTTCGAGCCCTTCGTCGGGCTCTGTGCTGTCAGCCAGCTCAGAGCCTGGTGCCTACTTCTGATTCTGTGTCTCCCTCTCTCTGACCCTCCCCTGCTCACGCTGTCTCTCTCTCTCTCTCTCTCTCTCTCTCTCTCAAAAATAAATAAAACATTTAAAAACTTTTTAAAAAGAAAAAAATATTTTTTGCAGATTCTCATAGCTTTTTATTGGTTCTCAATTTGGAGAATTTTTCTTCTCAAAGTCCATTCATTTATTTTGAGAGAGAGAGCACAGGAGCTGGGGAGGGAGGGAGAGAGAGATTGAGAGAGAGAGAGAATCCAGAACAGGTCCCGCACTGCTAACGTGGAGCCCCACATGGGGCTTGAACCCATGAACCTCAAGATCATGACCTAAGCTGCAACCAAGAGTCGGGTGATTAACCGACTAAGCCACCCAGGTGCCCCAAGAATTTTTATGTTTAATTAGACGATCCGTGAGGGAAGCCAAAACACAGTTGTACGTTTCAGAACTGAAAAGCCGGAACTGTAAGCCCGGCACACCCAGACGTCTGCTGCCTTTGGTTTTTCTCCAATCGAAGGCAACTGCAAAACTCGACACACACTAGAAAATATCAGATGTAGGATTTTCACATAAAGCAGAATTGCAAAAAGATAGCTGATTGAACACATGCTTTTGCTCTCTCCTCACCTGCACTGAACCTCTAGTAAAGGCGGGGGGTGGGGGGGTTAAGACACAAACTTACAGGGATAAAGTGAGCAGAAGGAGGAACTTTTTAGAAGCTACATTGCGAGGAGCACGTGAGACTGCCTTGCTAGAGCTGAGGAAGAATGAATTCTGTTTCCTCAGAGAGAAAAGCCAAGAGCAGAGTCCATGGAAAGCACGGAGTAACCAAGGCGCAGGAAATCGGCCAGCCCCTTCTGACAAAGGACGGGGGGCCTCTAGACGCCCCTCTGCTCCTTCCCACCCCTGAGCCATCACCTGCCCCCCCACCGCAGCGGAACACAGTCTCCTCTTCAAAGAGGAGAAAGCAGAAGGTCTTCGTAGCGCGCAGAAGCAGAGGCGTAAGCAAGTGAGGCGAGCGAGCTAACCTGCGGAGCCCTGCCCAGCCCAGAATGACAGCAGCCACTCAGTCTCTTCCTTCCGGGCAGAAGCCCAAACAGGCTCCTTCTAGATGGGCATCTAGCCGGCCCGAGATGAAGGCCCAGTGATGCTGACGGGTGACGACGTTAGGGGTTCCCCGCGACACAGCCGGCCAGCTCACCCTGCAGGACACCACAGCCACTCGGAGCTCCCGGCGGCCCTAGAGGCCTCAGCTTTTAAGTAGAGCAGGCAGTCAAGCGCAAGGAGGGCTGAGCCCCTAGTATGAAAACATGGAGGCCAAAAAGCAGGAAGAAAGAAACCCCGCATTTTGAAAATAGAAACTGTGCAGGAAAAAGAGAAGTACATTTAAAAAATAACAGGGACGCCAGGGTGGCTCAGTCGGTTAAGTGCCCAACTTTGGCTTAGGTCATGACCTTGCGATTCGTGAGTTCGAACCCCGTGTCAGGTTCTATGCTGACAGCTTAGAACCTGGAGCCTGCTTGCAATTCTGTGTCTCCCTCTGTCTCTCTGCCCCTCTCCCCGTTCATGCTCTCTCTCTCTCTCAAAAATAAATAGACATTAAAATGTTTTTAAAAATAACAACTAACCCCTTAATGTCTTCAGAGAAAGCCATGGGTACTTATTTTAGTACACCTGTGAAATCAGAATTGAAAGCTATCAAAAATTCCTTTAAGAAAGTAAATAAGAGCGCTTAGGAAGAAGTAGAAAGGGGGCCCACCAAATTCCTAGCACAGTGCCTGAAAATAGACCCACACCCTCTAACTGAGTTCAAAGAGAAGATTCTACAAATTTCCAGCGAAAAAGCACAACACACCGTTTACAAGAAAACCATAGGTCCAAGATGGTGTCACTTAGGTTAAGGTCCAAGTCTGTAAACTAAGACTTAATACCTAGCCTAACTACAGTTTCAACCCCCCAGAAATGTAACCTTTAACCAGTTAACATGGGAATTCCCTCATCAGCACTAGGAAGTTTACTGATAGACCCCTCAGGTCCCCTTAGGAGGGCAACCTTACCTAAAATAATGGACTCTTTGCTAATAACTTTCTTTTATCTGCTCCCTCTCTAACTTTAAAAACCTTTCCTTTCCTGCAGCCCCTTGGAACTCCCTTCTACTTGCTAGGATAGGATGCTGCTGAAATCATGAATAAATTAATAAAGTCAACTAGATCTTCAAAATTTACTCTAATTTTTGTTACTTAACAACATAAAGGTTAAAGGATTTCAGATTTCTCCAAAGGAACTCTGGGAGACGGAAGACAGCTGAGCTGTGCTTTCAAAATTCTGAGGGAAAATCATTTCCAACCCAGAATTCTAAACTCATTATGTTACAAATCAAGTATGAGCAAAGGATCAAGACATCTTCAGGCTTGCAAGTTCTCACAGTTTTACCTCCCACACGCCCTTCGTCAGGAAGCTGGTGCACAGAGGATGTGCTCCATGTAAAAGCCAACAGAGAGGAAGGCGGGAAGCAGGGAAAGCCTGGCGGCGGGGACGCCCGGGGTGCTGGGGACGCAGAGTTCTGGCTGTGAAGCACTTCAGAGTGAAGCCTTTTCAAGATGAAGCTAATCAAACACTTGATGTGAATGAACATATGGAACACAATGCACGTATTGAAAGAAGGCTTCGATTATGCCGGAGGAGGGTTTGGGATTACACAGCGACGTGTGTCAGTGGTCATAGCAAACCAAGCAAATAACACAAGATAAAGCAACAAACAAAAACCAAGACAACTGAAACTAAGGGGACACCCAGTGAGGGCGGGGGGCGGGGGGGCCGGGGGGAGAAGGTCCAGGAAATAAAAGGCAATAGCAGCTTACCACATAGCTCCTTTGTGAACAGAGAATACTGTGAATAGTCGCTATGAATCTGAGCAAAAGTATGACCCTGTCTCAGGAGGTGGAGAACATAGGGGCTTGGAACACAGGAAAGAGAGCTAATTCCTCATCTCCCCTGGTAAGAAAACTGGAGGAAAAACAAACAAACAGACAGAAGTGTATATGCATATGATGCAGAGATGTGGACGCACGTATCAAAGAATCAGCTCCGGGGTCTGAGAAGGGGTTGCCTTTGGGAAAGGGAACCCAACAGAGAAGACTGCGGGTTTTTATTTACCTTATGCCCCCTGTAAACTAGTTGATTCCTCCCCCTTGTAATGCTGATACGATTAAAAACACTTAAAAAAAAAATAAGAAAGCAATAGTACTGAATGAACAATCCTATTCTACCTTTCTGGAAATACTTAGATTCAGATTAGTGACATTGTTTGTAATACATTATGAGCTCTTTCGAAGAAAAGCCTTTATTTAGATTTCTTTATATCGGTCCTCAGCCCGTATTAGCATTTCCATTTGTCCCCAAAGTAATTATATTAACATTACATTAGCATATGACTTTGCCTTTTCCAGAACTCTAATTAAGATTTTAACTAAGATGTATACCGGTGGGAATCTCTCATTCACCCACGTTGAACACCTTTCCTATTTGATTATAATTCCACTTACTAATTCCTTCTGGCTTTTGTCTTGCAAACAATTTTTGATTTTTATGACCTGAATGCAATTTGAACTGGTCCCCCAAATGGTTTACAAGGCCCAGGTGTAAGATAAATTGGCAAACTGAATAGAAAAGAAGACAACCATTGGGTAGCGAGGAAGTTTTACCCCAGCCGATCTGTTTGTTAAAAGGACTGTGCTATGAATCTTTTCCCAATGCATTCTAAGTATTTTTTAGGCACCTACTCTACACTGAACATTATGCTAATAATAACAGCCAACATTTGCTGAGTACTCACCATGTGCTAGGTTCTAATTGCTTTACCTACTCCTCATCATTTAATTATTGCAGGAACCCTATGAAGTAAATACCATTATTATTCCCAATTTGCTGGCAAGGAAAATAAGACATGGAGAGACGAAGTATATTTCCTGAATTCCCTAGTGAATGGGACCCGAACCCAGAATCACACTCTGGGTTGATGCTGTGTATCCTTTCCCATTGAGCAGCGATGGTCACCGTGGAGGAGACCACAAAACCAAAGAAGAAAACCAAAGAAACTAACCATTGAAGGCTTTAGAGTGGCCTAGAAAATTCTCTCCCTGTACTTAATTATCACAACAATGTGATAAATGATTATTACTTCCTTATACTTGTGCGAGTGGTTAGGAAACTTGCCCAGAATCCCAGACATAAGCCTCAGCCCTCAAGAAACTTGTTTCTACAGGGGGTTCAACACACACACACACACAGGAAGAATTGGCACAACTACAAGATGGTGTCAAAGGTGTGCTTGGAATAAAAGTATGGCGAGGCCTTCAAGGAAGAAGGGGCATTCAGCCCAAGGCCGATGCAGGTGAGACTTCTGGCGAAGGCTTGATGTGTTGATTTCGGGGACACACAGAGGAGTGAGCGGTGTTGATTTCGGGGAGACACAGAGAAGGGCTGAACGGTATTGTCCCTGATTTTTGTTCTTTTCTGTAGCTGCAGCTTTCCTTTTTTTTTTTTTTTGTAAATGCTTATTATTTTACAATATATTGCCTTTCGTGTTGACAAAAAGTCATTTCCAGATTGCCCTCCTTTTAGGAGAGTTTCAAAGCAGAGACGAATACCTAGGTTTAGGCAACGGTAAGGATGGCAGAAAGAGCCAAATATGGGAACCCAAGAGGAGGGAGGTTGTCTGCAAGTTAGAGAAAGGGAAAGAAGGGAGATAGTGGGAAGCAAAGAGATGGGCAGAAGGAAAAGTGTCGTTTAGGAAGGAGAGTGCTTTTCCCTCAGGGAGGTCTACACTGAGAAAGGACCTGGATTCAAGCCTTCCTGGGCCAGACCACTGACCAGCATGTTCCTAGAGAGGCTTTCATAAATAAGATGCTGCGACTGGCCTTCTTTTCCTTTTTCTTTTCTTTTCTTTTCTTTTCTTTTCTTTTCTTTTCTTTTCTTTTCTTTTCTTTTCTTTTCTTTTCCTCTCTTTTCTTTTCTTTTCTTTTCTTTTTTCTTTGTTGTTGTTGTTTTAAAGAGTGCCAGAGGGGCAGGTGAGAAGAAAGAAGAAAAGTCTCTTAGCCAAAACTTTTGCCAGCTCCCTCAGATCAGCGGCCGCACCATCTCAGTCCAGGGAAGCGGTGCTACTACTTAGCACTTGGGACCGAGCCAGTGGGGACGCTCCACAAACACGGGTTCCATCTACTTGAAAATAATTGCCTTTACATCTTGTGACATCTTCCATGGACTCTGCGGTGAAAATCAATTATAATCCCTTTTGGTGGGAGAAACTAAATTAGAAAGAAAAATGATTAGAAACAGAAGGCAGCTTGATGCTTGCGATGCCAGATTTGTTCAACATGTGATTCAAAAGCCGAGGAGAAGTTTTTCTGGCCGTTCTCCCAATTAACAACCTTTAGCTTATTTAAAAGCCAAAATCCGTGACTCAAAAGAGCGTGCTAGGAAGAAATTTTTGACAGTTAAAATTAGCTATTCCTGGCAACATCAAATAACATATATACATACACTCACTTACCTTTTTCTGAAATGAAGCTCAAAATATACGAAGCTCTAACTCAAACGACTCCCCAGGCTCCCAAACTCAATCATAATAGCTAACGTTTATCAAGGGCTTACTATGTGCTAGGCATTGCATTTGACTCTCGCATCAACGTTGTGAGTTAGGCACTATTCCCATATAATCCTAAAGATTATGTCGAATCTGAATAGCAGATTCAGACAAGCGCCTTCCCAAGTGCGGTAAGTGCATGCATAGTAAGAGTGCTGAGACCTGAGTAGCGAGAACATCAACCCTGGCCTTTGGCTTTTAGGGAAGGAGCCCCGAAAGGGGCAAGGAAACCAAGGCAGAAGCCAGGGATGGCGAAAGCGGAGGGAGTCCCAAGCAAAGGAAGAAGCGAGCCTCCAAGGCAGAGAGAGCTCACCCAGTACCATGGGGCCCACGGAAGGGGACGACGGGGAGCCATTTTGAGAAACGTTAAGCTAAGGATGAACCTGACCAGACACACATTTTTATTTTTTTTTTAATGCTTTTATTTATTTCTAGGAGAGAGAGAGAGACAGCGTGAGCAGGGGAGGGCCAGAGAGAGAGGGAGTCACAGACTGAAACAGGCTCCAGGCTCTGAGCTGGCAGTCAGCACAGAGCCCGACGCGGGGCTCGAACCCACGAACCGCGAGATCATGACCTGAGTGAAAGTCGGACGCTCAACCGACTAAGCCACCCAGGCGCCCCTGAGATACGCATTTTTAAAATGGTTTTTGGTTGGTTTGAAGAATAAGTTGTGAGTAGAGCAAGAAAGGAAGCAGGGAGAACTATTAGTGGGTGAATCCTGGCCTGCACCCAGGCACCAGCGGTGGAGATGGAGAGGAGAGAAGGGACTGGAGAGTTATTTAAAAAGTACGCTTGAGGGGCACCTGCATGGCCCAGTCAGTTAAGAGTCCGACTCTTGACTCGGCTCAGGTCACCATCTCATGGTTTGTGAGTTCAAGTCCCGCATCAGGATCCATGCTGACAGCACAAAGCTTGCTCGGGATTCTCTCTCTCTCCCTCTCTCTCTGCCCCTCCTCTGTTGGCTTTCTGTCTCTCTCTCAAAATAACCTAAATAAACTTTTAAAATATTTAAAAAATAGACTTGACAATACAGTGACATCAGAGGCAACAAAGAAGACAGAATCGAGGAAATCTCCTGAGTTTCTGCCTTGAGCAACTGGATACACGAGATGCCATTTATCAAGATGGAAAATTCAGGAAGAGCAGCTCATTCAAGAATGGAGTTGAAAGAAGATAATTAGTTCCATTTTGACTGTGTTGACGTACTCATGCAACATACAAGTTCACAGGGAGAGCATTCTTTATGAAAGAATAACTCACATGAATTGTTTTAATCACCCAGTTCCTCTAATATTTTTCCCCTAATATATTTTTAAAAGACTGATTCACAAAAAATTTTTATATATGCACCTTTTGAATAGAACGTATTCATCTAGTAATCCACAACTATTAAGACATGTACATATACAAAAGCACAATGTCTCTATCACTAGGGCATTTCAAACAGCATATTTCTTTTTATTTTTATTTTTATTTTTTTTAATTTTTTTTTTAATTTATTTCTAGGAGACAGAGAGAGAGACAGCGTGAGCAGGGGAGGGTCAGAGAGAGAGGGAGTCACAGACTGAAACAGGCTCCAGGCTCTGAGCTGGCAGTCAGCACAGAGCCCGACGCGGGGCTCGAACCCACGAACTGCGAGATCATGACCCAAGCGAAAGTCGGCCGCTTAACCAACTAAGCCACCCAGGCGCCCCTGTATTATTTCTTTTTAAATGATTGACAAACTACCATGTTGATATAACTTTTAAAAAGCTCAAAAAGTACAAAACAGTATACAATAAAAATAAGTCTCTTCATTAGTATGAACTTACATTTAGCCTAATAGAGATACAGATGGTTACACATAGAAGTACTACAGCTATGTTTATATAAGCAATATATTTCATAACATGAAACATGTTACATAGTATTACTTCATAATATATACATACATTTCTTTGCTCCATCAGCAGTGACATCCCAGCAGCAATGAGCACACTTATTGCTCACATCTTCGTTGCTAATAGTGCTCCCCAATAAAAGGAAGTGGGTGAGGCCCCTTAGAGAAATGTCAGATTCAAGAACGGGTACAGGAAATATGCAGGAGAAGCCTGGAGGGGCACCTGACTGCCTCAGTCGATAAAGTATGTGACTCTTGATTTCAGGTTTGTGAGTTTGAGCCCCATGTTGGGTGTACAGATTATTTAAAACTAAAACCTTAAAAAAAAAAAAAAAAAAAAAGATAAGCCTGGAGCACCTTAACAGTGCCAGAAGTAAGGAAGTACTCCAAAAACTAAAATAAAAGCCCACCTACATTGATGCGGACATGTCAAAGGGGCACAGGAGCCAAATGAAAGAGCTTTCAAGGTCAAAGATGGAATAATTTGATCAACAAAATAAAGCAGTATTAGATTCTAATACAAAGGATAAAATAGTCGTGATTCCATACAGACATAAATAAATAATTGAACAAGTGAATAAATGAAGGGGTGATACAAATCTCTCTTACAAAAGAATTCCAAGTAATGATCTATGTAGGTACTCCACCCTCAAGGAGATGAGGATTAACTCCTCTCCCTTTAAGTGTGGGCTACACATAGTGACTTCTTTCCAAAGAGTACGGTGAAAAAAAGGGGGTTGGGTGAGAGTCACTTGAAAATGGGGAAACCTAACACTAACTTATCCAGGTGACCAAGGTCAACACTGTATCAACAATGATAAATTATTGATACTGCATATCCTTGATATGATATGATAAAAATGGCTCTTGGCCTCCCAACAAATCGTAACACCAGTCCAATTATGAGAAAACTCAGATAAACTCCAATTCAGAAGCTCCCTACAAAGTATTTAGGCAGTACTTGGCACAGCTGTCAAGGTCACCAAGAACAAAAGAAGTCTGAGAAACTGTCACAGCCCAGAGAAGCCTAAGAAGAAGATGAGAACATTAACAGTAATGTGGTATCTGGGAACAAAAGAATGAATGTTTGGTAAAAACTAAGGAGATTTGAACAGACTATTGAGTTTAGTTAATAATAACGTATCAATATTGGGTTTTTTAAGTGCAGCAGATATAACCATACAAATTTAGGGTGCTAACAGGAAAAACCGGCCCCAGGGCATATGAGAAGTCTTCATACTACCTTTTCCAGGTTTTTTAAGTCAAAAACTTTTCTAAAAATAAAATGTATTTCTAAAAAGTCTCCTGCTTCCATCAGAACCTAGTTTCTGATGAATCTTTCTAGACATCGTCTATGCTCATATGCAGGGATATTGTCCATTCGCCCCTCACTGTTCTTTCTCCACTTTTCTGTCCTCTGCTCTGTGCCCAGAGGACTGACCCTGTGAGCGGTAAGCAAGCCATCGGCTCCTTAGCTGTCTGGCTTCTTCCGGCGGGATCTGGACAACAGGGAAATGGAGGAGAGGGAAGATCCAGCCAGCAGAAGACGAGAGGCAGGAAAGGGAGGCGGCGGGACAGTCCCTCCCCTGTGCCTTCCTGCTGGGCCTGGAATTAGCTGCGCTTCTCTCCAGGGCCCCGGTTCCCCAGAGCGTCGGCCCTCCCAGCTCCCGCCCCCCCCTCGGGCTGGGGGTGCTCCCCCCTGTCTTCTCAGATGGACGGCTGGCAGGGACCCAGGGCGAGAGGCCTCGCCATTGCCCTGATGGTGTCCCTGACCGGCCTACACCTTTATACCCGGTCTCTTTATGAGCTCTATCTTAGTGTCGTATCTCTTTCTCGCGAGGGCTCTGTTTAATAACTTCTGCAAACGTCTATCCCCTCCCTTTATACACCCATGAGCATGCCACACACTCTCTTTGAACGTTGTCTGGTTTGCATCTATAGCATATTTTGAGTTTCCTTCCATGTCTGTGTATATTGACCCACTTTGTTACTATCCCATAGTATCTTATTGTCTGTGTATATCATACTTTACAATGTTATATCAAAGGAGAGGAGTTAATAGCTGACACTTAGCAGAGGGACCATGAAGCCTTGGACGGGGGAAGAAGACAGGACTAGAAATTCTATATATAAGGATGAGGAGAACGGGTGTTGCCAGCGGCCTGGAGAGCTTAATTTAAGAAGGTGGAGGCTAAGGGTGCCCGAGTTGGTTAAGCGCCTGACTCTTGATTTCGGCTCAGGCCTTGATCTCATGATTTGTGGGATCAAGCCCCATGGAGGGCTGTGTGCTGACATCTCGGAGGCTGCTGACGATTTTCTCTCTCTCCCTCTCTCTCAGCCCCTCTTCTACTCGCTCTCTCTCTCAAAAAAATAAATAAACACTAAAAAAACTTTTTTTTCAAGGTGAAAGTTAAGAGTGTGGGCTTTAGAGTCAAACTGCTTAGGTTTATATTCCAGATCAGCCAAACTGGGTGACCTTGGACAAATTACTTGACCTTTCTGTGTGTAATTGTCTATGAAACGGGAATGACAGTTCCACCTCGAGGTAATCCTTAGGCTCAAAATCAGTTACATTGTCAAGTCAGCTTTCCAGTTAGAGCACACGGGGTAATTCTGAGCACTCAGTGGAAACGGGGCCGTGGTCTTCCACCCTGGTCTCCCTTCCTGGGTCCCAGGCCTCTGAGTCGTTCTCCCCAGCCTCCCTCGTCTTCCTCCTTCCCTGCGCATCATTGCACCAATCTGTCCCTTTATGTATGATAGGCTTTCTCTCCCCATCAATATTTAAGACTTGCTTTTAAACGTAGAATCTGTAGATTCTAGGATGGTGTTGTCACCAATTTAGAATTCAATGGAGGAGGGATAAATAATTTTAATAAAGCAAAGTAGCTGTCAGCCAGTCAAAAAAACCCCACAAACAAACGAAAGATAAACTGTCTCAGATGATGGGCTGTTGTTTTGTACCAAAAGCAGTTAGCGTCATTGCCCAGATCAATTTTTGCTCAGATCTGTATGAGTTAACAGCTGAGGAGAACTTCCTGAGCGTGAGGCACCCCCAGTCCCCAGAAAGTAAAGTTATTACTCATATGTGGAATGATGGGACAATTGAATAAATTCTAACTATTAAGTTTGTCCCCTTGTACACATGTCACTTAAAAACACAGCTCCCAAAAAATAAAAATAAAAAACATAGCTACCAACAAGTTTACTCAGAAAACAGTTCTCCAAAGAGGTCCAAGTATTTTAGACATTTTTTCCCCCACCTCCACCTGAGTTCAAGGATTATCTGCATTTTACAGAAGAAAAGAGGCCTTTCATTCTCTTTTATGACCTCTCAAGGGCTCGGTGCTGGCCTTCTTATCTGTCCACCGTCCCCCCGCCCTAAATGCCTGGTTTTCAAATACCTGGTTTTAATTGCTGCGTAGCGCGGAGGGCTCCTGGGCTGCTGTCTCCAGACCTGCCTTATCTGCTCCGCAGCCGCTCGACCTTCCTTTGCATCTCTCAGGCACTGCGTGCTCTTTCCTGACTCCGGGCTTTGCGTTTGCTCTTCCCTTTTCCAGGAAGGCTGCCTCCTTACCGCTCAGATTTCTCCTCAAAGAACGGACACCACTCCATTCAAAACAATCCCTGCTCTTGGCTCTTTGCATTTTTCCTCCAGGCATTCCGCGTGACATCGTTCTGTTTATTTCTCCCACAGATTTCATCATAACCACGTATTACCTGATTTGCTGATTCACTTACAGTCACCGTCCCCCACAGGAGTCGTAAGTCCTTTGAGAGCAGGAATTTTTGTCAAACCTGCTCCCTGCTGTATCCCTAACACTTAAGATGGGGTCTGATACAAGTAAGAAGTTCAATAAACACTCACGGATGAAGAAGTGGATGGGCGGACGCACGAGTGAAGTGTAAACATGCAACTCATGACAACAGTGCACATTAGCATTTACCTGAAACAGTCCTCAATTCTCCCTTTTCTCCTTCCATTGACAAACCACAGCTGTGCAAGCTTAACTTCAAAAGCTAAATACATTTAGGGGCGCCGGGGTGGCTCAGTTGGTTAAGCATCTGACTTCGGCTCAGGTCATGGTCTCAACGTTCATGGCTTCCAGCCCCGCGTCGGGCTCTGTGCTGGCAGCTCAGGGCCTGGAGCTGCTTCGGATTCTGTGTCTCCCTCTCTCTCTGCCCCTCCCCTGCCCACATTCTTTCTCTCTCAAAAATAAATAAACATAAAAAAATTAAAAGCTAAATGCATTTAAATAATAAGAAACTCAAATTGCTCTGGGCTTAGAAAACTAGGCTATTATTTCATGCTAGTGACAGACAAATTTCCAAACCACGTGCCAAATTTGGATTCATATGCAAGAATGCAGTGCTTCCTCCACTATCTGAGACATTATTAAACTATATACAAATCAATTTTTATTAACACTAAGAGCTGTTTTATATTGGAATGCACAGGCACACAGTTTTAGAAAGAATGCTTTTTTAGCAGGGTTTTTTTAAAGGATGGATTCTCAGTTTTTTAAGTTAGTTTCATTCGTACCTAACAATTTCCCAATATTCCGTCATTAAAAATCGAGCAATCAATAACTTAACAAGTATTTCTTCAGTCCCTGTTACA
This sequence comes from Proteles cristata cristata, assembly GCA_017311185.1. Lineage (NCBI taxonomy): Eukaryota > Metazoa > Chordata > Mammalia > Carnivora > Hyaenidae > Proteles > Proteles cristata. Next base: position 124,666 of record JAESUZ010000670.1, on the reverse strand, counting down.
TCGCCATGATTTGCTAAGGTATAGTGTAGCCATAGAAAAGAAGACTAGCGTTATAATCTTACTTGCAGATAGGGGAAAAAAGATAAGCAGGAAATAATCGAAAAGCCTGACAGTGATTATCTAGGTAATGATATAAGAAGTCATCGCTATGTGCTAGTTTAATCTATTTTTTAACTTGTCCACTTACAGGTATGTCTTATTTTTTAATACTATAAAAGACATGAGATATTTATTTCTGTCTTCAAGGAGCATATCTTATATCTGGAGAGGGGAAACAAGTAACATACAGGAAACAAATAGAGAACAATTGAATGTGACATTGGATGGTTACTGAAAAGAAGCCCAATCAGTTGTTCAGAAAAGGTGAGAGAAAGTTAAAGTTCTTTTTGTGTGTAAAAATGGCAGAAATTTTGCATCTATTGTCTTGAGAAAGTCAGCAAGCAAAAGGAAAATAAAAGCTCAGGATTAGAGTGGTTTTCCCAGCCAAAATAACCACTGTTCCAGGGAACTGATTTTTCAGAGTTTCTACCCGTCATCAACCCCAGCCTAAAACATGAACAATGTTTCTGTTTGAAATGTGGGAAACAGTGGGTCCCAAGTGCTGCCTCCAAGCAGAAGTGACTCCATTCAGCTCTTCCAAAAAAGATAATAAATACGCTACACATGTTACAGTTCAAAGGTAGAAGATGATAAACATCAGAATCTAGGTTGCTTTTGAAAACAGATTTTTCAGGGCATTGTTTGTACATTTCCATTAGTTTGTACTTCTTCTATTAGAGAACGTTTAAATTGTCTGCAAAGAAAAAAGTAAAAATTTATACCACAAATCTGCCCTCTAGACCAGAAAAGAGTAAAAAACTGCAAAAAAAAAAGCCAAAAAATACTGTTAATTGATTTCTAGCACATCATCAGTTGTAAGATGAGTCCTGATAAGATGTGTAAAATGTGCATTTTAGAATCAGAGAAATAGTGTATACATTGTGTGACCATTTGATGAATGTCTGCTGCATCCCACAGTTAGGAGGCCAGTGCCCATGCTTCTTTCGTTTATCATTAGAGCCCTGGCCAGCACTAATAAGTGCTGAGTAAATCTTTGAATGAATCAATGCGTAGATCCAATAATGGAGTTTGTCTTACACTCCAACACCTAAATGATAAAAAAGAAATGCATTAAAAATTTTTAATGTTTATTTTTGAGAGAGAGAGAGAGAGAGAGAGAGAGCGTGAGCAGGGGAGGGTCAGAGAGAGAGACACACACACAATCCCAAGCGGGCTCCAGGCTCCAAGCTGACAGCAAAGACCCAACGCAGTGGTTGAATTCACGAACCAAAAGATCATGACCTGAGCCAAAGTCGGCCACTCAACCAACCAAGCTGCCCAGGTGCCCTGAAATGCATTTTAAATCAGCATTAATGGCTAAATAAGTGCTGGAAAGTGATAATAACATTGACATTTATTTTGAAGTGACACATTATCTCTTTGGAAAGAAGTCCTTAGAAATGATTAAATTCTGATAAATAAGAACCACCCACTTCTGTGTGAACCAGGTGAGGCTTGATTTGTAAAGCCTACGTGAGTAATTTGAGGTGTTTAATATAACGAGTAAATTGGACAGGGAGAGCAAGCTGTTACCACATCCTACTCTTCTCTGTTTTTAAAAGACAGCCAAATTCAGACCTATGAGAAATGCAACTCCCTACTTTTATAGAAACCTGTAAAGGAGACGCTATTCTGTCCATGCACCATTTATTTCTTCCTTAGAAATGGCATTTAACAGAAGAAAGTAGTATCTTCATCCAGGCATATGCAACACTTACAGTGTGATGATTATTTTTTCTTTTATTTTCTGAGAAGGGGGGGGTGGGTGGTGTAGAGGGAAAGAGAGAATCCCAAGCAGGCTCCACATCCAATGCAGAGCCTGACACGGGGCTCTTGACCTCACAACCCTGGCGTCATGACCTGAGCCAAAATCAAGAGTCAGACGCTTACCCGGCTGAGCCACCCAGGTGCCCCTGGTGTGATGATTATTAAACCCAAGTCTTGTGTAGAAAGATGCAGTTCAAAGAATAATTCTATTCTCCAAAGAAAGTCGCACCCTTCCCTCCATTTTCTCCCCTGTCCTTCTGAAACCTTTGCTACTCCCCGGGATCACTATCACCGCTGCCCAAACCACCACGAAGTTCCAAAACAAGTGGTCCGCAGAGCTGACTGTCCCAGACTAAAAGTGTTCAAAATAGCAAGTAACTGGGAGCAGAAATTCCAGAATGCAGTATGGGTTATATTTATATTTGTGTAAAACCTCCAAATTAATTAAATTAAGAATTGTGAGTCATCTAGGTGAGTTACTGTGGAACCAACAATATGAGTTGATGATATGAGACTCTGGGCATCCTAGAAGATATCAGTGACATAGACTTAATTTTTTTTTAAAGGAATAAACCAATATATAACTTAATTTTCAGTCTTTAAAAGAAATGTGCTTGAGGTCTACGTTTATCTGTTTAGAAAACATGGTAGAAGGTAATAATTCTCCCTGTTGAGGGAGGCATAGTGCTTGCCTTTAAGGAGTTTTGGCCTGGAAAAAAAAAAAAAAGAAGAAGAAGAAGCTTTGGCCTAGTGAGGGAGATAAGACTTGTTTGGAAACAGAATTACAATACTATACGAAGGTAGATAGTGAAAGGCACCTTAAGAGGGAATCAGATAAGGGACCAAGAGAATTCAGAAAAGGGACTGGATTAGTTCTGGCTGAGAGCATCAAGGAATGTTCCCGGAGATGATAGTGTTTTAACTGGAACTTAAAGCTATGTGTGAGGGTGTATAGAACGGACACATTCAGAATCGACCTGAAGACAAATATCGCCTCTGTCTCAGTGTGGTTGAGTTACACATCCAATAATACGTTCCTTATAGAAAGTACACTCTGTGCATGCCTGTACACTCTCTCTACTGACACACATATATGCATATATATGGAGAGAGATGTTTAGTACATGTCTAGTACATGTAGCAAGTTATCAATAGATGTATATTTTGAACAACATACAGAACTTTAGAGGGACAGCAAACCCCTCTCATAGGACGTGTAATAGCATCCCTGGCCTCCATCCACTAGATTTCAGTAGCGCACCCTCAGGCGTGACAAGAAAAATGTCTCCGGACATTGCCAAATGTTCCCTGAGGGGTAAAATAGCCCTTAGTTAAGAACCACTGGTATATACAGCTGATCTTTGAACAGCGTGAATGTTAAGGGTTTCCAACAGTGTGGAGTCAAATCTCCTCGAATAACTTATTTTAAATTTTTTTATACTTAATTTATTTTTGAGACAGAGAGAGGCAGAGTATGTGGGGAAGGGGCAGAGAGGAAGACACAGAATCTGAAGCAGCTCCAGGCTCTGAGCCGTCAGCACAGAGCCCGACGCGGGGCTTGAACCCACCAATCGGGAGATCATGACCTGAGCCGAAGTCGGACGCTTAACCGCTGAGCCACCCAGGCGCCCCTCTCCAATAACTTTTGACTTCCCAGAAATTTAACTGCTAACAGGCTAACTCTTGCTTGGAAATCTTACCTATGGGCAACATGAATAGTCTATTGACACATATTTTGTGTGATTCATGTATCATACAATAAAGTAAGGTAGAGGAAACAAAATGTTGTTAAGAAAATCATAAAGAAGAGATAACACATTTTCAGTACTGTACTGTACTTATGAGAGAAAAATAGATAGGTGGCCCTGTGCCGTTCACACCTGTGTTGCTCAGGGATCTACTGTACAAGCAAAACCTCCCCTGTGAGTGGATAGAATTCTCAAGTTCATGATCTGGATTTTTACTTTTGGTTCCCTTCTTCAATCATTCTTAACTTGATTTATAGTTTATTAAGTAATCTCCGCATCTAAGGCGGGACTTGAACTCGGGACCCTGCGATTCAGGGTTGGTTGCATGCTTTTCTGGCTGAGCCAGCCAGGCATCCTTTAACCTTCTTTAAGGGTCAGGGAAGTTTTCTGAAAGCTGCTGACTGATTTGTTTATTAAGAAAATGCACCTGTCCAGCCTTGCGGATACAGTTACGGGGAATTCACATCGGGGCTCTCCCGAGGGGGGTTCTGTTTCCTGGAGCTGAAAGGAGGGTCACGGGCTGGGTTTTCCAGCGAGGTGGGCAGCCACGAGCCGGTGCCCCGAAGGTGCGCGGTTTGACCTCCCCTCTGCATGTAGCTCAGAACACTGATGATGGGAGAACCTTCCTGTTTACTAAACTCTCGGTCTTTCGGCCTCGCCCGCGCGGGTCACTTTTAGCAAGGCTGATCCAGCACAAGACCCGGAAGTGTGCCGAGGTGGGAGAGGGGCTGCCCCTCAGCTCCTTCCGGCCTCCAGGCCCCTCTAACCCAGCCGGTTCCTTCCTCAGCTGCCCAGGCGGTCAGCAGGGAGGGAGTGACCCCCCGACGCCTGGGTTGTGACACTTAACACACGGGCGCGCGCGGAGGGAAGAGCGCGGACACAGCGTATCTAAACTTTATGAATAAGTTGTGAACCGAGCGCTTCTGGAGAAACCCTTTCTAGAAACACAGGGCGTTCATGAAACACAAACCCGGCCGCCGCCCCTTCCCTCCCGCGCCCAGGGCGCTGGCGAGCTGTGTGCCCGCCGGTGGTGCGTCTGGACCCCCACAAGCCAGGCCAAGGCCAAGGCCAAGGTCAGGGCCCCGGCGGCCGCGGTCCCACGCAGGGCCCTGCCCCCCGCGACGCGGCTCCGCGTCCCGCGCCCGCCCGCGCAGCCGGCCCGCGAGCTGGGCGGTGGGTGGGGACCCTGGTGACACCCAGTAAGGTCTCCGACCTTCCGGGTCGGGTCGGGCAGAGAAGGCAGCGGGAGGGGTGTAGCGTGTCCTCCCCGGTCGGATAGACGGGCGGGAAACGGCGGCTTTGTGCTCCGCGTTTCGACGGAGGTGTCTCTGTTGCTGCATAAATAACGCGTCCCCCGGCCTCCGGCGCGCTCGCTATAAAGGCGGGGGACCCGCGGCCCCGGGGGCGTTCCGGGCGGGGCCGAGCAGGTGAGCCGGCCTGACCGCGCCGCGCCTCGGCTCCCGGGGCCGCGCCGGCTGCGGACGGGCCGCCTGGGGTCGCGGGGCGCGCGGGGGCGGCGCAGCCTTCTGCCTGAGAGGCTGGGGCGGAGCGGGGACCCCGAGGCTCTGCCCCGCGAGAGCCGCCCGCGGCGCACGCGGCCTCGGGCCCGGGGCGGTGGCCTGCGGTCCCGCGTCCGGCCGGGGGGCCCTGCTCCTCTCCGGGGTCCCGCCCTGGGTCGCGAGCGGCCAGAGAGGGGAGCCGAGTCCCGCCCAGCGCCGCACGCGCTCCGGGTCCATCCCGGGCCGGGGAGGCTTCAGGACGCGGACAGCGCCCCGGGGGCCCGGGGAGGGGACGCGCTCGAGCGCCCGGAGACCCCGGGGCGGCCTCGCGTCCCTCGAAGCCTGCGGCCCCCACGCGCCCCGCTGCAGGCGGGTGCGCCCCGGGATCGGCGGCCGCTAACGTCCCCCTGTCCCCTGTCCCGGCCCCCTCCCCGCCTCCGCCTCGCAGGCCATGGCAGCGCCCGGCAGCGGGTCGGAGCCGCCGCCCCCCGAGTACGGCTGCGGCTACGTGGTGTCGCGGCCGGTGTACAGCGAGCTCGCCTTCCAGCAGCGCTGCGAGCGGCGCCTGCAGGAGCGCAGGACGCTGCGCGAGGGCCTGGCCACGGGCTGCAGGTAGAGGGCGGCGCGCGGGCGCGGGCGCGGGGAGCGCGCGGGCGAGCGCGAGGGGGGCGCGCGGGGCGAGGGCGCGGGGGCGCGCGCGGGGCGAGGGCGCGGGGGCGAGGGCGCCGGGGGCACGGGCGCGGGGGGCGCGGGGCGTGGGCGGGGGCGAGGGCGCGAGGGAGCGCGCGGGGCGTGGGCGGGGGCGAGGGCGCGGGGAGCGCGCAGGGCGAGCGCGGGGGGCGCGCGGGGCGAAGGGCGCGGGGGCGCGCGAAGGGCGGGGCGCGGGGGCGCACGCAGGCGAGGGCGCGGGGGGCGAGGGCGCCGGGAAGCAAGGCGCAGGGCGCGCCCGGGGGCGTGGAGCGGGGGGCGAGGGCGCGGGGGCGCGCGGGGCGTGGGCGGGGGCGAGGGCGCGGGCGCGAGGGGCGAGGGCGCGGGGGCGAGGGCGCGGGGGGCGAGGGGAGACGCCGGGGGCGCGAGCGCGGGGGCGCGCAGGGCGTGGGCGGGGGCGAGGGCGCGGGGGGCGCGCGGGGCGTGGGCGGGGGCGAGGGCGCGGGGGCGCGGGGGGGGCGAGGGCGCGCGGGGCGAGGCGCCGGGGGCGCGAGCGCAGGGGGCGCCGGGCGTGGAGCGGGGGCGAGGCGCGGGGGGCGAGGGCGCCGGGGGCGCGGGCGCGAGGGGGCGCGCGGGGCGAGGGCGCCGGGGGCTGAGCGCGGGGGCGCGCGGGGCGTGGGCGGGGGCGAGGGCGCGGGGGGCGCGGGGGCCGAGGGCGCGGGGGCGAGGGCGCGGGGGCGCGCGGGGCGTGGGACGCCCGGGGGCGTGGGCGGGGGCGCGGGCGCGGGGGGCGAGGGGCGCGGGGGGGCGCGAGGGGCGTGGGCGGGGCGCGCGGGGGGCGAGGGCGCGGGGGCGCGCGAGGGCGTGGGCGGGGGGCGAGGGCGCGCGGGGAGCGAGGGCGCGGGGGGCGCGCGGGGCGTGGGACGCGGGGCGTGGGCGGGGGGCGAGGGCGCGCGCAGGGCGGCCCCGGCTCCCGCCGTCCGCACGGACCGAGCCCGGAACTCATCCCGGGAGCGCGTGCTCCGAGAGCCCCGTCGCGCGCTCGCCCCTTCCGTGGGGGTACCTGGAGCGCGTTTTGGGGTACACCGGGCACACCACCGGGCCCGCCGGGCTCCTGCGGCCTTCTTGCGAAGGTCAGGCTGGAAACAGTGGAGAAGAAAGGGGCTCCATGGAAGAGTTCACGGGTAAACCCGTCACCTGAGCAGGAGCCCCTGAAAGGCCCAGCTCATCTAGGAAGGACGCCGCTCAGACACGGAGCCAAGGCCTCCCCCCAGGGAGGGGGTCTCCCAGGGAAGGGGTCCTTCAGGGAGTGGGGGTCCCCCAGGGAGGAGGATCCCCCAGGGAGGGGGGTCCCCCAGGGAAGGGGGCCCCCAGGGAGGGGGGCCCCTCTCACGTCCCAGACCCCAGCAGGCCCCCCGTAAGGAGACATCGCCATCGAAACCAGCTAGAGAACTGTCAACTGCTGACAGATTTTCTTTGTTTTAAAAATCCTTTCATTGCAGAACGTAAGTATATATAAAAGTAGACCGAGTCGTGTCACGAAGCCCCCTCCGTGGTGTTCCCCAGCACCCGGCTTCAGCGGCCAAGCTCTACCGCCACCCGCTGGCCCCCACTCTGTGATTATTATTGGTTTTTTTTTTTTTGAAACCGATTCCACAGAGTGTATCTTTTTGTCTGTATATTTCACTTTATATCTCTAAGGACTCTGTAGGAAAAAATAACCACGATTCCCTTATTACACCTAAAACCTAATTGCACCTAAAAAATAATTCCTTAGTATGAAAAACATCAACATTTCCAATGGTCTCATAAACATAAGTGAAATAATTTTGTTGAATGAAGAGTCAAATAATGTCCATACACTCTTAACATTTGTTTTCTCTTGTCTTCGGGTGCTGAAATGAAAAAATACTTAGTAGCACGGTACAACAAAGTATACATTTTTCATGTTAAGGTGTTTTGTTTTTTTGTATAACCTGGCGCCCAGCTTGTATTGCCAAAATAAACAGAGCGTGTTTATTTTCCTTTAAAGAAAAAGAAGTAGGAGAAGGCGCCTGGGTTAGAAGTCTGAAAATTAATCTCCGTTTGGAGCCTCCACATTGCTCGACCTGTGGCTGGTCTAGAAAATGGGTCCTTGTGTAGGGATATTTTCGCAGAAGATTACAAAGGTGGGAGAGGGAGGGGACACTGAATCCTCTGTTTTCTGCCGCAGCGACTTAAAAGGGTAGGTAGAGTTCTTGGCAAAAGCACGGTAAGTGCTTGAGGCTTAGTATTTTCCATGCAATTCTTACTCTTTTCCTAAACGGCTATGAAGATCAGCAGGGTCCAGCCCATGGTCACGGCCAAGCTGGGATAGAAACTCCGATTTCTTGCCTTCTGACAGTTGTTCGAGGAAGAGAGGCCTGGCCGTGCTGAAGACTCTCCTGCCCGTCCTGGACTGGCTCCCCAAGTACCGCGTCAAGGAATGGCTCCTCAGTGACATCATCTCGGGAGTCAGCACTGGGCTAGTGGGCACTCTGCAGGGTAAGTGTGGGTGACTCGGCTCCGCGAGAGTGGCAGTCTCCGGGCCATACCTTCCTCCTGACGCCGGCCGGCTGTGCCCAAGGTTTGCTGACCCCTCGAGGTCTTCATCTTCCGTCTCGAGCCCTGAGTGCCTCGATTCGCCTCTCGCCTCCTCTTCCTTCGAGCTCGCTTCCTGGGAGCCCCGGCGCCCGCTGCGGCCCCAGCAGCAAGGCGGTGGCTTCGCGGTCTCTGTTGACTCCAACTCACAGTAGGAAATACACATTCCATCCCCCTCTACACACACGTATCTCAGGTTTTGAGAAATAGTCATCTTCCTCCACTACGAGGGACGCACTTCTAGCTTCTATTATGTCCCGTGCTGTTCTGCTGAGACTTCTTAAGTGACCGTTGCAGTCCATTCAATTATTTCGCATCCCACACATGGGTCTTGACCTACGATTTGAAAGTGGCTTAAGGGGGAGGGGCGCCTGGGTGGCTCAGTCGGTTGAGCATCCGACTTGGGCTCTCAGATCATGATCTCACGGGGTTGTGGGTTCAAGCCCCGCGTCAGGTTCTGTGCTGACAGCTCAGCGCCTGGAGCTGCTTCCTTCAGATGCTGTGATTTCCCCTCTGCTCCTCCCCTGCTTGTGCTCTGAGTGTGTGTCTCTCTCTCAAAAATAAATAAAACATTGAAAACTTTTTAAATGGCTTAAGGGAAAGTGAAGGAAGTGTTTTAGTCTGGAGTGTTATATATAAGCATTTTTTTTTTTCTGTCCTCCTTCCTTTTTTTAATCCATCACCTTATGTTAATCTCTGGCAAAATGTCTCAACAGAGGTGCTTTGTTTTGTTTTTAAGCTGGCTTCATACTTTATTTCCATGAACCTCTTGGAAATCTGTTGCACAGTTGGTGAAGAGCACTCTGGGCATTCTTCTCTGTCCCCACCCCCATGGGCTTGCTTCAGCTCTTCCTCCCAACTCTACCAAGTCTTTGGACCATGGAAACAAGTCTCATTTATTATCATAGTTTTACGGGGCACCTAGTATGCTCTAGGCGCCAGGTATGCTGCCACGAATGAGCTGTACCACCTGCTTTCAAAGAGCTCACGGTCCAGTGGGAAAGTGGATAATAACCCTTCAACAAGGGCTGTGACAGGGGCAACAAGGCCCAGGAAGTGAGCGTGCACGGAGGCTCACAAGCCGGCCTCAGGGCATTGGGACCAGCTTCCTAGAGGCTGAGCTGTCAGAGCCGACCTTCTGTGGAGGTGAGGTCCGAGATTGGCAAATAACGGGAAGTAGGTCGGGGTGGGGGTGTGCGTGGAAAGACGGCGTGGAAATGGGACTATTTCAGAAGTTAGTAGTAGTCGTCGAGCAATGTCATGAGCCAGCCTTTGCCCCAAAAGCTCTCAAGGTTACTCGGAGCAGGCCAGGTAGATGTCCCCAGAGGAGGGTGTTCTGTGTCCCTCGTGTGAAGCCCCGGCCTGGCCAGCCGTGTTTTCCATCACAAAGGAGGGTGGGAGAGGAGGTTGGGCCGGACGGTCCCTCAGTGAGACGACGCCACCTGAACGTGTGCACAGCGAGCTCTGCCGGAGCAGTTCCGCGCGACTCCTGAGGGACAGGGACCATCCAGCTAGCGTGCGTTTAGCTGGGGCCTGGCGTAGGGACTGGCACAAAATAGATGGCCTCATAAACATTCGGTGAAGGGGACTGAGCTGCATTTCTGTAAGGAATCACCTTTATATGTGGAAACCAGTATTTCAAACTCCATAGCTCCCAAATTTTCCTAGACAGGTTTCTTGTAAGAATTAACCCTACTTGTAATTTTGTCTACCAAGTACGAGACGCTATGTTGGCTTTGGCCAATTATCTTGCTTAATCCTCACAAAAATTATTATTAACTCCTTTTCCATAGATGAGAAATCCACAAAAAATTTTTTGTCTCTATAAAGTTATCTTTGTAAGTTTTGGGAGGCTAACCTGGTTCATGTATGCATTCATTCATCCTTCACTTAATAATACTTATAAACCAATTCTGGATGCCAGGCGTTCAGCCCTGAGGATTAAATGGTTTATTGACAGGTACAGATATGACCTCATGGAGCTCCATTTGAATTGTAGACAGAAGGATTAATTAAATAAATAAAAAGATAAACAGAAAAATAATTACAGACTGTGATAGATGTAATCCATTGTGTTGGAATAAATACTCTATAATAGGGATTACTTTGAGGAGGGAATATTTACTTTCTTTCTTTCTTTATTTTTTTTTTTTTTGAGAGACAGCACAAATGGAGAGGGGCAGAGGGAGAGAGAGAGAATCCTAAGCACTCTCCACGCTCAGACATAGGGCTCAATCCCATGACTCTGAGATTCTGACCTGAGCTGAAGTCAAGAGTTGGGCCCTCTACCGACTGAGTCACCCCAGGTGTCTCTGGAGTGTTTATTTTAGGGACAATGGTCAAGGAAGTCCTTACTGACACGGTGAAATTTAGTCAGAGATCCAGAGGATGAAGGGACTGCCATGACAGAGTACCAAGGGGAGTTTACCAGCCAAAGGCCCAAGGCCAAAAGGAGTTCAGTATTTTCAAGGGAGGAACAAAAATTCTGGTGTGGGTGGGTGTCGTGTGAGGGGCGGGGGCTGGTAAACAGAACGAGATAAGGTTGGGCAGGGCTGGGATCAGGATGGACAGCGAGGCACTGACTCTCAGAAGGTATCCTTCAATATTGTGCCTCAGGCACCTGGCTCGCCTCACCCGGCCCAGCCTAGAGGACAGGTGTGTCAGTTTGAGCCAGATCAGCAGGAGATAGAGAGATCCACGTAGATCTGGAATATATTTTGGAGCAGCAACCGCTGCTGTCTACTGATGGGTTTAGTATGATGAAAATCCCAGATGGCTCCAAGGTTGTTGGCTTGAGCAACTGGGTAGATGGTTATGTCACTTATTAAAATGGCAAAGATTGGCCAAGGGGCAGTTTGGGATGGAAAGCGAAGAATGTCCTTTTGGACATGCTAAGTTTGAGATATACGTGAGACCTCCAAGTGGAAATGCCAAGTAGAGAGTTGGAGCTACTTCAAGTGTGAAGAGCAGAGCAAGACATCTGAGCTAGTTAGAAAAACCAGGAAAGTATCCCTGTAGAGGTGCTCAAAGCTGAGATTTCGGAAGGGGTGCTCCTGTGTCTTGTGGCGACAAGGTTCGGGACACAGCATTGGCCGGATGGCTGAGCCGTGGGCGAGCAACTCACCAGACAGGTCAGGCTCAAGTTACTGAGAAGCCACTTGTTGAGAAGGATCACAGGGTCTTTTTGACTTTCGTTACAAAAAATGCCCACTAGGCAGCAAACGATCAGCGCAGACATTTTAGGGCCGTCTTCGTTCCCAGCTACAAGGAGACGCTCTCCGGTTTCTATTCTGCCTTCTAGATGCTTCCAAATGTTTGTGAGCCCTGCCTTTGTCAGCAGGCGCCACCACCCTGCGCGTGGGGGCTCCCAGCACACATTCCACGGCTTACACCGACGGCTTCGGTTTCTCTACAAACGGTGTACTTTCAAAACTGTCGCGCCAAATTCCTTAAATAATAAAGCTGGGTAACAATATATTTGGGTAGCCGTTGTCCCTAAGTAGGACACTGTATGGAAACAGAAAAAGTCCCTGTTTTTTCAGGCCTGTAAACACTGCAGAGCCCAGTTGAGGAAAGTGAAGTTTCAGAAAGACTTGGAAAAAGTGCACAGAAAACGGATTGTTTTTATTTCCTGCCCCTCGCTCCCTTTGCGGAGCCATCTTTCTACTCCATTTTCTTGGATGAGTGAGTAATGCCATTCCTCGTTGTCGTTCGTGTCTTAAAATGATTGCATCAGTAATCAGATTATTCTAGAATGCAAACTCTGTAAGAGCAGAGGCTTTCTTTTGTCCACCCTGAACCCTGGAATAGTGCTGGCACACGGTAGGTACGTAACCAGCGCTTGTTGGGTGATGCACGAATGCGCTTTGTAGGGAACCGGAAAATACATCTAAAGAACATGAAGAAAATACCTCTTCACAAACTAGAAGTCTCCTTCGATCCTACCATGGAGACAAGCCATTAATAGCTTAGTAAATGTCCTACTAGACATAAATGCAGAGCTATGTAAAAGAATAAAGAAACGCCAAAACGATAAGCACTAAATTCTGGATAGTGGTTGCCTCCTGGGGGTGAGGGAGGGGGAGGACGTGATTGAGGAAAAGTAGAGCTGCAGCCTGACTGGTGATTTGTTTCTTCTTCCTCCCTCCCTCCCTCCCTCCCTTCATCTCTCTCTCTCTTTCTTTCTTCTTTCTCCCTTTCTTTTTCTTTTCTTTCTTTCTTTCTCTCTTTCTTTCTTTCTTTTCTTCTTTCTTTTTCTTTCTCTTTCTTCTTTCTTTTCTTTCTTTCTTTCTTTCTTTCTTTCTTTTTTCTCTTTCTTCTTTCTTTCTTTCTTTCTTTTTCTCTTTCTTCTTTCTTTCTTTCTTTCTTTTTCTTTCTCTTTCTTTTTCTTCTTTTTCTTCTTCTTTCTTTCTTTCTTTCTTTCTTTTCTTTTTCTTTCTTTCTTTCTTTCTTTCTTTCTTTCTTTCTTTCTTTCTCTTTCTTCTTTCTTTCTTTCTTTCTTTCTTTCTTTCTTTCTTTCTTTCTTTCTTTCTTTCTTTCTTTCTTTCTCTCTCTCTCCTTTCTTTCTTTCTTTCTTTCTTTCTCCTTTCTTTTCTTTCTTTCTTTCTTTTTCTTTCTTTCTTTCTTCCTTTCTTTCTTCTTCCTTTCTTTCTTCTTTCTTTTTCTTTCTTTCTTCCTTTCTTCTTTCCTTCCTTCCTTCCTTCCTTTCTTTCTTTCTCTTTCTTCTTTCTTTTTCTTTCTTTCTTTCTTCCTTTCTTTCTTTCTTCTTTCTTTTTCTTTCTCCTCCTTTCTTTTTCTTTCTTTCCTTCCTTTCTTTCTTTCTTTCTTTCTTTCTTTCTTTCTTCTTTCTTTTTTCTTCCTTCCTTCCTTTTTTTTTGTTTTGTTTTGTTTTGTTTTATTTTATTTCTAGGAGAGAGAGAGAGAGCGTGAGCAGGGGGGGGTCAGGGAGAGAGGGAGTCACAGACTGAAACAGGCTCCAGGCTCTGAGCTGGCAGTCAGCACAGAGCCCGACGCGGGGCCCGAACACACAAACCGCGAGATCATGACCTGAGCGAAAGTCGGACGCTTAACCGACTAAGCCACCCAGGCGCCCCCTTCCTTCCTTCCTTCCTGCCTTATTGTCTGTCTGCCTGTCTGTCTGTTTTTCAAGATTTTATTTTTAAGTAATCTCTGCATCCAATGTGGGGCTCAAACGCACAACCCTGAGATTATGAGTCATACCCTGTACCAACTGAGCCAGCCAGGTGGCAATTTGTTTCTTAAGCTGGATGGTGAAGAGATGGGCGTTTATTTTATTATATAGTCTTTGCATATCGAAATGACTTACTATATTATTGAAAATCTTTTGAGATTTTTTTTGTGCATGCGACATGCGTGTTTACTTTTATAAAAGGGGAGCATGAATGCTTACCACGATTTTGATTCCTGCTTTTTCACTTTTTCTTTGTGCTTTCCACATCTCCGTGTTAGGAAATATATTTCTATATATCACATCAATTTCAATGTATAGAATTACAGTGGACAAAGTATAATTTAGCTGCTAACTTTTCCCTTTTGAGACATTCACTCAGTGCTCATGTCGGGCAGTTGTGAGCTGGGGTATTCAGGTGGTTCTTGCTCCTCCCCGCCCCTTGTTTTTTAACTGCTCTGACTGTAATCCTTTGTTAAGGGCCCAGCGATCAAAGGGCTTGATTTTCTCTCACTGTAAGTGAGTGAAATGTGAGAAGGTAATTTAAGTAAGATGTGCTGACTACCTAAGGAGTCCTTAACAGGGGAAAGAAGGCATTGTTAGTCTACCAATTCCCACGTACACAGAAAGGCTGAGGCTTCTCCGTAGCGCGCCAGCTGGGCCCCGAGGCTGCTTGGGACAGACGGCCCCGCGGAGGAAGCCCCCTAGAGTCGTCTGGCCTGCTGCTGGGTGGACTGTCATCTTTTTCTTTGTTTGGATCTAACTTCTGTTAACAAGAAAGAGGAAGAGGGCAGTGCAGCGGCTCCTGTGTCCCTCTGAACATTCACACGAAACATCTATGTGCAAAACCTGCTCTGAGACTTTGGACCACATTGATGACACTAAAAAAAGTTTCATTTTAAGTATATCCAAGTTAACATGTAGAGTAATAAGGGTTTCAGAAGTAGAGTTTAGTGACTCATCACTTGCACTCACAGCACTGACAGTGCTGATCCCAACAGAGGCCCTCGTTAAGGCCCGTCACCCCTAAAGCCCCTCCCCGTTCCCCCTCCTCACCAGCAACCCTCAGTTGGTTCTCTGTCTTTGAGAGTCTCTTAGGGCTCGTCTCCCTCTCTGTTTTTATCTTCTGTTTTCTTCACTTCCCTATGTTCACCTGTTTTGTGTCGCAAATTCCACATATGAATAAAATCATATATTTGTCTTTCTCTGACCGACTTATTTCGCCTAGCCTAATACGTTCCAGTTCCATCCACACTGTTGCAAATGGTAAGATTTCATTGTTTTTGATCACTGAGTAATATTCCATTGTGAATCTTCTTTGTCCTTTTATCAGTCGATGGATGTTTGGGCTCTTTCCATAGCTTGGCTATTGTCGATCGTGCTAATATAAATATTGGGGTGCATGTGCCCCTTTGAATCAGCTTTTTTGTATCCTTTGGATAAATACCTAGTAGTGCAACTGCTGGGTCAGAGGGGAGTTCTCTTTAATTTTTTGCAGAACCTCCACACTGTTTTCCAGCGTGGCTGCACCAGTGTGCCTTCCCACCAACAGTGCAAAAGGGCTCCCCTTTCCCCGCATCCTCGGCCACCTCTGTTGTTTCCTGAGCTGTTCACTTAGCCACTCTGATCGGAGTGGAGTGTTACCTCAGTGGGTTTTGATTCGTACTTCCCTGACAGAACTGATAAAAATTTTAACCAGCTGCCTTGCCTTTTTTCCACCCATCTGATCATTGGATAATTGGATTACCTGTCAATTCAATTTATTTATATAGGTGATGTGTGTGGACACAATCATTATTCGGCTGAATTAGACCATATTCTATACCCTAGTCTAGCCGCAGACTGCAGGCAATATAAGGAGACCACTCAGGGCAAGCTGCCAAGTGGGGCTATCTATGAAAAAGTCTTTCTTTTCACAGTAGAAATAATACCACAACTTTTATTTGTGAATTAAATCATTTTGGATGTACTTGCAGGCATGGCGTATGCTCTCCTGGCTGCTGTTCCCGTCGGATATGGTCTCTACTCTGCCTTTTTCCCTATCCTAACGTATTTTATCTTTGGAACATCAAGACACATCTCAGTTGGTAATTATAAGCATATACTATGATTGTATTTATTCATGTTTAACGTGTTTTGGCTATAGTATGTGTATTATACTTCCATATCTTTGTTAATAATGTCTTCCAGAAAAGCAGGGCTTCAATGTTTTGCCTGATTTTTCTATTCAGTGATGCAGCGGTTCTTCTCAGCTTTCAAAGTAACGTCTCGTCAGTATTAAGTTTATACTTAACTCTTTTTTGTAATAAAGAGGAGAACATTGAAAGGTTGGTCAAAATGGCAGCCTACCTTCAAATTCTAGCATATTTTTATTTTTAAAAATGTAATAAATGTAAGTCCATATTTAGAAAGTGTTCTCTTCCAAAATAGAAAATATCTTCAAGAGGTCTTCAAACCTCCTGTTTTATTAGACTAGCTTATCATTTACTAAATAATGTTCATCAAATACATATTCATCATTTCATTAAAAACTATACTCATTTTAAGTCACTAATACTGGAAAGCTGGCAAACTTGTGCCAAAACTATTTGGAAACTAAGCTTAGCTTTCCTTCTTTGTATGGCTCAAAATAGACTTATTTTCTGCTGTTCCTAAATTTTGAATTCTCTTTTGCTAGAATGTTCTAGTAAATGAATGTCTTAATGCTATTTTGTGACTTTGACATTTATACTTGAGATAATTTTGCGCCTACATCCATCTGCTGGCTAGACGTGTCTACCTGGACAATCTCTTGAAACAAACACAGCCATGTCCCATACCTCCAGCCCATGTCCTTGTCCTTAGCTGTACTGTCCCCAGTATCTAGCACACTGCCTTGTCCACGGAAGGAGATCAGGAAAAGGTAATTAATTGAGAACACTTCCTCACCTGGGAGAATCTATCCGTATCAAATGCTTGACAACACGAGGAACATAGGAGCTGGGTTTTTTCCTCTTTGGTAATCGATCCGTTTAGGCACTCCAGGTTATTGGATTTTGGTAATGAGCCCTCCCAACTGGTAAAGGCTTCCATGACCAAAGGATAGGATCATCATCATGTATAAAAACATCAGGAGTGAATGCGTGAAAGGGGATGCTTTTAAAACATAACATCTTCTAGACTGGCATGTGATATGAAAAAATAATTTGTCTCAAAAGGAGAAAAAGAGAAACTATGTGCTCTCTTTGCCGTTTATCTTAATTCGGACCCTGTAATATTGATCAAGCTCCTCAGCTCTGCAGAGATCAGGACACTGGATGCTCTGGGAAATGAGCTTGTATGGAATAAGCGAGACGGAACAAGTCAGCATCCAGCTTGTTTGCCGCCTCTGCCAACCATCTCCCCCCCCGCCGCCCTCAGTTCACATGAAGACCACACACAGACCGCTTAGACAACCTCCCTGGAGTATTCACAAAGCATCCGGAATGCTATATTGTAATTGACTATCTACATGTTTCTCTTGCTCATTTCTGGGTCACAAATGCCTTGAAGCATCTGCTTTGTAGCTTCTTCTGTGAAGAAGCAGTATCTTCCCAACCACGGTGAATAATTTCCCTATGTAGACGTGTTGTTGAACCTAAACATGTGTGATGAATAAGTATTAATTGATGGACCTTTTCTTCCCCAGGGCCTTTCCCAGTGGTCAGTTTAATGGTGGGATCTGTCGTTCTGAGCATGGCCCCTGACGAGCACTTCCACATATCAAGCAGTAATGGCACTGCATTCAATGCCACCACGCTAGACTATGAGGCTAGAGATGCAACAAGAGTATTGATCGCAAGCACCCTTACTCTTTTGGTTGGCATCATACAGGTAATGGGATCACAAGTACAGTATAGATTGGCATGATTTTAACATGAAATAACAGTATAAAGCATGTGAACTTAAAGGTTCACTTAGAAGCACAACCAAGCGATTTATGGGACCCCCAACTTTCTTTTCTAACTTATATTGTTTTAGGTCAGATCCTGAAATAGTCAGCAAGACCTTGCTTATTGGGGTTCAGATATCCTAAAAGTTAGAGGCAGGAAGGAAATCAGAAGAACATGTGTGATTCCATTTTTTTCTCTGTATTATTCCAATTTTAGTATATGTGCTGCCAAAGCGAGCACCCATTTTTTTATTAAAATTTTTTTTTAATATTTATTTTTGAAAGAGAGAGCGAGCGGGGGAGGGGCAAGGAGGGGGGCAGAGCGCTCAAAGCGGCCTCTGAGCTGTCAGCCCAGACCCCTACATGGTGCTCAAGCTCAAGAACCATGAGATCACGACCTGAGCCCAAGTCGGATGCTCAACCGCCTGAGCCACCCGGGCGCCCCCTGTGTGATTGTGATGAGAATGAGGGAAGGGAAGTATGCAGAACCCACAAAGGAGAAAAAAGTGTCCTGGTGAGCAGAGCCGTGGGATCCGAGAGTCAAAGGAATAAGCCACATGATTTTTGCATTTACACATTGCATATCTAGAAACACTTCAAGGTTCTCATTACCACAGTTTTCAAATTTTAGACTGGTAGAGGGGCACTGGGAAATCCAGATTTGTTTCCTACAAGTATCTGTGTGTTATCAGCAGGTTACCAGAGTTTTAACTGTTGAGTTTATTTTTTGTTTTTGTTTTTAATGTTTATTTATTTATTATTTTTTAAAATGTTTTATTTACTTCTAGGAGAGAGAGAGAGAGAGAGACAGCGTGAGCAAGGGAGGGTCAGAGAGAGAGGGAGTCACAGACTGAAACAGGCTCCAGGCTCTGAGTTGGCTGTCCGCACAGAGCCCGACGTGGGGCTCGAACCCACGAACCGCGAGATCATGACCTGAGTGAAAGTCGGACGCTTAACCGACTGAGCCACCCAGGCGCTCCTAATGTTTATTTATTTTTGAGAGAGAGCACAAGTGAGCACGAGTTGGGGAGGGGCAGAGGGAGACACAGAGTCAGAAGCAGACTCCAGGCTCTGAGCTGTCAGCACAGAGCCTGACATGGGGTTTGAACTCACAACTGTGAGATCATGCCCTGAGTGGAAGTCAGACGCTGAACCGACCGAGCCCCCGACACCCCTACTGGTGCTGGTTGGTTTAATTTGTTGCCAGTTCAAGAGAATTGGTCCTTCTTCCAGGCAAACTTTAACTTTTTCTTTCCTTCTCGTACTAGTTGATATTTGGAGCTTTGCAGATCGGATTCATAGTGAGGTACTTGGCAGATCCTTTGGTCGGTGGATTCACAACAGCTGCTGCCTTCCAAGTTCTCGTCTCACAGCTGAAGATCGTTCTCAACGTTTCCACCAAAAACTATAATGGCGTTCTCTCCATTATCTATGTAAGTGTGGCTTCTTACTCCCGAGATGGCTCACGGAGAAAAATCTGTTCTTTTCCTCTGTGCCCTGAGTCGGGAGAGCGTGTGTTCCTCCGTGCCGTACTTTGGGAAGCTATTGAAAACATTTTTCTCTGAAAGAAAGCAATAGAACGAGGAGTAACATTGAAGACGGCAGATTTTACAAATCATCGTTCTCAGCTGGTCAAAACGGGTCCAGAAGTATCACTGCACTTAAAACTATGAAGGAAAACACAGTGGTATAATGAAGTGAAGCCTGGTCTAGGATGCCACAGACTTGAGTCCCAGTCTCCACTGGCCTCTGATAAGTTGGGTGGCCATAGACACATCACGCGGCTGAAAGCTCAGGTTTGGCGCCGGACCCTGGGCTAATATCCTGACTCTTCCGTATACTAGTTATATGAGCAAATCACCATGCCCCAGTTTCCTTCTCTGCCAAACAGAGTTGGTAACAATATCTATATTCATACTTAAGTTAAATAAGGGTGTAAGAGCAGCACTTGGCCAGAGGCTGGTACATTAACAAGTACTCAAAAAAAGGTTGAAATTATTTCATATCTCAAGGCTTCTTTTTTTTTCATTTGTAAAATGAAATGATGAGCTGTAGCTCTAAAGCCCTTTCTAACTGTGAGAGTCCATAAAATGCATAATGTAAAGGTCTCAGCAATTATAGATGAAAAGGAACATCAGAATTGGAGGTGACTCAACATGCAAAAGAGGATGTAAATCACACTAATTAGATTTGAAAAAGTTCTTGGATCTAAATCTATGTGCTATATAAAGCATGCTATTGATGCTCAGAAAATGATAATGATAGTAACATGATGTCAGTCCAGCTTGGGGTGGATGACACTATGCCAAAATACTGTGCTAGCCTTGAGATGGCGTTTCAGTCCTTTACAGACCCACGTATTAGTTTCTAAAACAACGTAAGGCCATGTGTTCATATGTGAAAATTAGTGATGTGGTCAGGAATGTGCTCAATTTCCCAACAGTGTCATAATCCCACATTCCCTATCTGTTCAACACATAGCGCCGAGCGCCTATTAGAAGCCTGGTACTGTGCTAAGCAGCAGAAGTAGGTAGAGAAGATAGTGTGACGCGGTGATTCATCAGGGGCTTTGAACTTCCGTAGACTTGAGTTGGAATCTTGGTTTCACCGCCTACTACCCGCGTGATTTGGGGCGCGATGTTATATACAACTTTTATGTGCCTCAGTGTCTTCAGTTGTAAGATGGGAATAATAATAGTAGCTGCCCCTTAGCATTGTGAGGATTAAAAAGGAAAATCTATGGGGCGCCTGGGTGGCTTAGTCGGTTAAGCGTCCGACTTTTGCTTAGGTCATGATCTCGCGGTTCGTGGGTTCAGCCCCGCGTCAGGCTCTGTGCTGACTGCCAGCTCAGAGCCTGGAGCCTGTTTCAGTCTGTGACTCCCTCTCTCTCTGACCCTCCCCTGGTCGTGCTGTCTCTCTCTCTGTCTCTCTCCTAGAAATAAATAAAACATTAAAAAAAAATTTACAAAAAAATTAAAGGAAAATCTGTGTAAAGCACTTAGCAGAATATGTGGCTCATGGGAAGCGCTTCTTTCATTATTATTACCGTTACTGTTGTTGTTATTGTTGTTACCACTATTTTTATGGCGATTAGACCTTATGGAGCTTACTGGTCACTTCTTAAGGACCCAGCCTACTAACACAGGCTGTTTTCTGATTCAAGATTATTTTTGTCGTGGCTATGTTTGCAACCAGGTCCTTGGTTCATTTTGAAAGCTTCAGACTGCCTTTCTCTGACGGGCTCCCTCGCATTTGCAGTCTCTGGAGTGTCTTGCATTTCCTTGCTTTCCCACGTTTCCTGCCTACTGTTCATTCATTTATTCCTTGATGGTCATTCATACAGTCCATCTATTCAGTAAGTATTTATTGACTACGTCCTATGTGCTAGGAACTAGTTTCTCCCTATACAAAGCCACTGGCCCCTGCTGAATCCCCCAAGAGACCCTTAATGGGTGTACTCACCTCTTCGTGAACCTCGCTTGGCCTGCTTCTACACAGATCACAGGAGGCTCAGGCCAGGTTACCCTGGTCCCTGGCGACTGGGGGACCTCGCCGATAGGAGAATGAAATAGTTCTTCTGGTCTCCTGGGACTATGCTTTGTGTTTTAAGTTTTTATTTTAATTCCAGTATAGTTAACATACAGTGTTATATTAGTTTCAGATATACATGTAGTGATTCAATAATTCTATACCTCACCTGGTGCTCATCATGACAAGTGCTTCTTAATCCCCATCTCCTGTTTTACTCATCCGCCCACCCACTGGAAACCATCAGTTTGTTCTGTACAGTTAAGAGTGTGTTTCTTAGTTCCTCTCTTTCTTTTCTGATGTTTGCTCATCTGTTTCATTTCTTAAATTTCACATACGAGTGAAATCATGGTATTTATCTTTCTCTAACTTATTTTGCTTAGCATTATAAGCAAGCAAAGCTCTCTAGCTCCATTCATGTCATTACAAATGGCAAGACTGCATTCTTTTTTTATGGCTGAGTAATAATCTATTGTATGTATATACGCCACTCCTTCTTTATCCATTCACTAGTGGATGGACACTGGGCTGCTCCCACAATTTGGCTATATTGTAAATAATGCGACTATAAACACAGGGGTGCATGTATCCCTCTGAGTTAGTGTTTTTGTGTTTTTTTTGGGTAAATACCCAGTAGTGTGATTCCTGTATCATAGGGTTGCACTGTTTTTTACTTTTCGGGGAAACCCCATATTGTTTTCCACACCAGTTTGCATTCCCACCAACAGTTCATGAGGGCTCCTTTTTCTCCACATCCTTGCCAACACTTGTTGTTTCTTCTGTTTTTGATCTCAGTCATTCTAACAGGTGTGAGGTGGTCTCTCACTGTGGTTTTGATATGCATTTCCCTGATGATGAGGGACGTTAAGCATCTTTTCATGTGTCTGTTGGCTATCTGGATGTCTTTGGAGAAGTGTCTATTCATGTCTACTGCCCATTTTTAAGTTGGATTACTTGGTTTTTTTGGTGCTGACTTGTATAAGTTCTTTATATGTTTTGCGTACTAATGCTTTATTGGATATGTCATTTGCAAAAATCTCAATTAGTAGGTTGTCTTTCATTTTTGTTAGTTGTTCCATTTGCTGTGCAGATGCTTTTTATTTTTTTGTAGTTCCAATAGTTTATTTTTGCTTTTATTTCTCTTACCTCAGGAGACATTTAGAAAAATGTTACTATGGCCGATATCAGAGAAACTACTGCCTGTGTTCTCTTATAGTTCCTTTACGCTTTCAAGTCTCACATTTAGGTCTTTCATCCATTTTGAACTTATTTTTGTGTAGGTGTAAGAAAGTGGCCCAGTTTCACTTTTTGCATGTTGCTGTCCCGTTTCCCAAACACCACTTGTTGAAGAAACTGTTTTTTCTCATTGCATATTCTTTTCTACTTAGACAAAGATTAATTGGTCATTTAATGGTAGGTTTATTTCTGGGTTTTCTATTCTGTTCCATTGATCTATATGTCTTTTTTTATAACAGTCCATGCTTGTAACTGAAACCACGACCCTGAAATCAAGATCTGAGCTGAAATCAAAATCAGATGCTTAACTGACTGAGCCACCCAAGTGTACCATGTTGTTTTGATTACTGTAGTTCTGTAATATAATTTAAAGTCTGTCGTGGTGATACCTACAGTTTTGTTTTCCTTTTTCAAGATTGCTTTCACTATTCAGGGTCTTTTGTGGTTCCATACAAATTTTAGGATTATTTGTTCCAGTTCTGTGAAAAATGCTATTGGTATTTTGTTAGGAATTGCATCAAATGTGTGTATATGGTTTTGGGTAGTGCAGACATTTTAACAATATTTGTTCTTTCAATCCATGAGCATGGTATGTCTTTCCATTTCTTTGTGTCTTTCCTAGGACTATGTTTAAGATGAAGCTTGCCGCAAATGATCCCACTTTGAAACAGGGACAAAGCAATCAAGAAATACTAGAATAAGGTCAAAAGTAGTTTTTAAACCAAACATGACTATTATGGGACTTACGTTCTGTTGAACATTGCTCTTGAAGTCTTAAGTTAGAGAGTATCATAGAATTTTGAGAGAATTCCTCCAGGCCAGTCAAGTTGGATGAATATATTTCCATCTTCCCTGTGTGATTATGTCTCTAAGATTTCTCTTCTGAAAAGAAAGGATCAGCAAATTTGGAAAGGATTGCATAAGAGTTGAATGAACCACTCAGTATCTGAACAGACAATTTCACTTAGGACATTCTGGGCTGCAATCATTCATGAAAGAACCTTTCAACAAATGCAGGGTAGTCATGGACTCCTTCCAGGAAAAACTGGAAGATTGTTGTAAGATACTTTCCTTGGCATGTAGTAACTTAACATCCCTTTTGTTATAAGGTTGTACTTTGGATTGTTTCCCTACCCCAACTCTTCCCAAGAAAGAAGATAGTTAATTCAAAGACTTGGAGGTGGAAATATTGGGACAGTATGAAAAACTAAAACTTTACTTAGCAAATGCCAGAGACACTGACATGTGGGATGCAGAGGGGGAATAGCAGGATGCTGGCAGAATTCACAATTAATAATACTCCTCAAGCCACCAGGTAGCCCCTCAGTTACGTAAGTAAATCACGTAGCACATCGAAGAGTGAATATGTTGGGGCGCCTGGGTGGCTCAGCCACTTGAGCAGCTGAATCTTGGTTTCAGCTCAGGTCATGATCTCACAGTTCATGGAACTGAGCTTTGCATCAAGCTCTGCACAAATAGCATGGAATATAATCCAAGAGCCTGCTTGGGATTCTCTTTCTCTCTCTCTCTCTCTCTCAAAATAAATAAGCTTTGAACAACTCTATATAAAAAAAAAAAAAGAGTATGTTTTCCTACCATTCATCTTGACTGGCTTGTTTCACTAGACAAAGAGTTTCTACCTGCTTACTGAAGTGATACTACCTCCTCATTCCTTCCTTTAATGAAGAGAACCACACTGAAAAGTTCTGCCCAAATGATGAGAGTTTTGAAGGCTTGATCAGATTCACTAATTCTCATCTGTTTCGGTACATAAAAATTAAGCCATTTTAATAAGGAAAGTAACACTTGAAGGGTTGATCTACATATGGGCAAAAGTTGTTTCTGGTAGGAGGAAATACCTTACCACAAGGGATGATTGTGAAGGGTTTGTTATATTTATAAAGATGAATTAAAAATAAATTTGGCCCGGGGCGCCTGGGTGGCTTAGTCGGTTAAGCGTCCGACTTTCGCTTGGGTCATGATCTCGCGGTTCGTGGGTTCGAGCCCCGCGTCCAGCTCTGTGCTGACAGCCAGCTCAGAGCCTGGAGCCTGTTTCAGCCTGTGACTCCCTCTCTCTCTGACCCTCCTCTGCTCATGCTGTCTCTCTCTCTCTCTCCTAGAAATAAATAAAAAACATTAAAAAATTAAAGAAAAATAAATTTGGCCCAAAAGTTAACTGATAAACTTCCTCATATTTAATATCAGGTATCTATTTTTTTTCTTGTGGCTTCCTAACTCCAGGTAATGCTAGGCAAAGAAGGCAGAAATTATCTGAGTGAAATGGTCCTAAAATTCTCCAAGCATGGGGAAATATAGTAAAATATTTTCCATCACTGAAACGATCATTATTATGATTTGAACTTTTCAGAATATTAGGTTGAAATATGGATTCATATGTGTCTTCACATTTTAAATATATTTTAGTAGGTATTTTAATAGTAATCTAAGTTAGAATTAATTTTTAGTACTTTCTTAGAGTCTCATTTCTATTATTTTTGAATGCAATCTGACTACTTCAGTTTATACGGGTAAATTTTATTTCCACATAGACTAAACTTTTTATTGAAGAATTTTTTGTAAGAGATGACTCATGTATGCAACTAATATATTTATATGCTTGTTTAATGCAATTGTATAATGTAAGCTGGTTTTGTTGTTTGCAACTCATATTACATTTTTAATACACTAGAGGTGCTTTGTATTCAAAGGTCTGAGTAACTCCCGTAGACTAAATGGGGATCCCGAAGTGATCATTTTTGTAAGGTGAAAATGTTTTCTCACGATTGGGATAGTTATCTGATTGTTTTCAAGTGTGAATTTTCCCCTCTTGAGTTGTAAGTAAACCTTTGCTGTGTAGACAATTAAGTGAAATATTGTATCTAGCTTATGAATTAATGAGGTTTGTCATCAGAAAATTGATGACGATGTGGAATTTGAGAAACTTAACAGATGATCACGAGGGAAGGGAATGAAAAGTAAGATATAAACAGAGAAAGAGGCAAAGCACAGGAGACTCCTCCATACAGAGAACAAACGGAGGCCTGATGGGGGCGGGAGCTGGGGAAAAAGAGTGATGGGCATTGAGGACGGCACTTGACGGGATGAGCACTGGGTGTTGTATGTAAGTGATGAGTCACTGGATTCTACTCTTGAAGCAAGACTACACTGGGTGTTAGCTAACTTGATAAGAAAAGAAGACAGAAGGAAAGTTGATGATGTGAAGGGCCAGATGCAATACCATCGTGACTCTGAGGCACGTGGGACTGTTTGCTTCCAGGACAGATGCCCTGAACTCCCGAGCCACTGTGCCTGCTTGTGACGCTCCTCCATTTTCTCTTTTGCACCCTGCTATCACCTGCTTCATCATTTGCTGTCAATGCATCGGCCTCTAGCAATTTTCCCTGACTCTGGAAGGCAAAGTAACTTTGTTGGTATTGGGTTTAAAGCAAGAGCAAAAATACTCTGAGTGAAAGTCCAAGGGGCTTCCTGCTTGAACTCTCATTCAAGGACTTGGAGGATGGATTTTACTGGCATGAAAACACCTCCCCTCATTCCCTTACTCTTGAATGTTCTTCAGAGAGTTGGAGTTGCTGGCAAAATGACTGGTAGATCACCTAATGTTTGTTACACAGAATCATTACTGGATTGTCATTATAATTATTTTAAATATAGCTTGTCTATAAAATTAAGTACGAAATACATTATAAATGATCAGACGGTCCATTCCTTTATTTTCATATAAAATATATCTATAAAAGGACTCATTCAAAAAATGTAACCTTCACTGAGAGATATTTTGTCTCAAAGAATTAAAGAATACCTTCCTAAGTCATTCCTTCCACAAAACCGAAGCTGCTGGAACAAAGGTATTAGTGTTCTGCCTCGGATTCTCCTTTGTTAATCTTCCTAGATTCCCAGAAACCTCCTATTTACAAAACAAAACTAGTTAACTAGTTGTTTTTTTCCTGAGTTGGCTTGTCTGTCCACTTGGAAAGAGTTGTTTTTATTTAAGTCTTTTCAGTTCAAGTTTGAACTAAGTACCAAATTAATTTCCAAAAAAATGTATATTTGAACTATACATCAATTCTATAGCTTTTCTTTGCCATGAAGAATGGATCGGTCCCCGTGTATCTACATATGAAGTATTTAGGTATTTTTATTACCACCCATATAATTCAGGGTTGGGAAGAGTTTTACCTAAAATACTGGCTAATTGGGACTTTTGGGTTTATCAGTTTTTAGTCTCTATAATACCATATCAACGTTGTGAAATCAGGTCACTTAATAGCCCCTGTAAAACCACTTTAAGATATAAACTTTGAAAACCTTTCTGCAAGTGGAGCACCTGGGTGGCTCCCTCAGTTAAGTGTCTGACTCTTGGTTTCAGCTCAGGTCATGATCTCACAGTTTGTGAGATCGAGCCCTGTGTCAGGCTCCCTGCTGAGCATGGAGACTGCTTGGGATTCTCTCTCTTTATCTCTCTCTCTCTTTCTCAAAATAAGTAAATGAACATCAAAACTTTTCTGCAAGCAAAATTCAACATAAGATGATATTTTTCTTTTAAAATAACTCATTTTATTGTAAAAAAATGCAGATAAACAAAAATAAAACGGTAGATATCACCCATGGTTTTATGACTCCAATTAACTGTCACTAATAATTTGGTGGTACATATATATATATACCATATATATACACCATATATATATATATGGCAAAGACTGGATGTTTTTAATGGTCCCTGTGTTAGCCAATACATTTTTATGATTTTATGTGAAATTCTTAAGTGTTTTTGATGATGATATGATTTTTCACATGGGAAGAATATAAAATTATTCTTTTTTTTTTTACAGACTCTGATTGAGATTTTTCAAAATATTGGCAACACCAATCTTGCTGATTTCATTGCTGGATTGCTCACCATTATCATCTGTATGGCAGTTAAGGAAGTAAATGATCGATTTAAGCACAAAATTCCAGTCCCTATTCCTATAGAAGTAATTGTGGTAAGTAAAACATGTAGTTAGAAAATTTGGCATTAATTGGTTTGACAAGAAAGAAGTTGTGATATATATATATATATATGTTATTGTAATACATATATGGTAATATATGTATGTATCACAATGGAACATTACTGAGCCATAAAAAAGGATGAAATCTCGCCATTTGCAACAACATAGATGGAGCTAGAGAGTATAATGCTAAGTGAAATAAGTCCGTCAAAGAAAGACAGATACTGTGTGGAATTTAAGAGACAAAACAAGGGGCACCTGGGTGGCTCAGTTGGTTCAGCGTCCGACTTCAGCTTAGATCATGATCTCGCGGTTCGTAGGTTCGAGCCCCGCGTCGGGCTCTGTGCTGACTGCCGGCTCAGAGCCTGGAGCCTGTTTCAGTCTGTGACTCCCTCTCTCTCTGACCCTCCCCTGCTCACGCTGTCTCTCTCTCTCTCTCTCTCTCTCTCTCTCTCAGAAATTAAAAAAAAAATAAATAAAATTTAAAAAAGGAACAAAACAAGTGAACAAAGAAAAAGACACAAAAAAAAAAAAACAAAAAAAACCCCCTGGAATCTTAAATACTGAGAACAAACTGGTGGTTGCCAGAAGGGAGGTGGGTGGGGGGATGGGTGAAATAGATGAAGGGGATTTAGAGCACTCTTATTTTTTTTTTCAATGTTTATTTATTTTTGAGAGAGAGAGAGACAGACAGAGTGTATGCAGGGGAGGGGCAGAGAGAGAGGGAGACAGAATCCAAAGCAGCTCCAGGCTCTGAGCCATCAGCACAGAACCAGACATGGGGCTTGAACTCATGGACTGTGAGATCATGGCCTGAGCCGAAGTCTGATGTTCAACCACCTGAGCCCCCCAGGCGCCCAGAGCACTCTTACCTTGAATAGCACAGAACAATGTATGGAAAAGTTGAACCATTATGCTGTACACCTGAAACTAATATAACACCATCTGTTAATTATACAGGGATTTAAAAAAAAAAAGAAGAAACCAACAGGGCAGACTTCCCAGTGGGGAGACCAAAAATAATAAAAAAGGAGTTGTTAGAACATGGATTTTTTTTAAAACCTTTTTTGTTTTGTTTTCAGACAATAATTGCTACAGCCATTTCCTATGGAGCCAACCTGGAAAAAAGTTACAATGCTGGCATTGTTAAATCCATCCCAAGGGGGTGAGTGTGGACTTCCTCTTAGGCAATACTAATATATTAAGTCAGAATTTTCTATTTAAAGGAAACCTTTTATTATAAGCTTCATTTCATTGGTGCTCCCTCAATAGTCTTCTTTGTGTGTGATTTTAAAGGAACATCCAGTCATGCAAACTGTCAAACGGTGTGTGTGTCGATAAAATTTAAGCCATTTGTTTAAAAACAGCTCCCATGCACTCTGTCCTTTTCTCTATTTTCTTAAAATATGACAGGACATGTATGGTTACCACCAGACTCCTGATTTGAACTCATATGTGGAATTATAATATGATATAAATAGAATAAGGGTTAGTAATGTCTATTCCTCCGAGAACAATCTGCTTAAGGATTAAGGGACATCTGGCTTCAATTCTCTACCATTTAGTTAAATCAATCCTAAATAATAATTATGCCACTTGTTCCCATGAATAAAATTTATTATCTTGAAAGGGAAGTTTTTTATATGGTTGGTAATTCGGTGAACTAGAAGAGTAAAGAGCTGAGTTCCTTTGTCCACTTCCGTCACCATCTAGATAGATGACAGAGGGCGGGGGGCTCCTATAAAGAAGGACACCTGCTGAGTTCCTAACTCAAGCTTATTCTGCTCTGCTGAGATCTCTCAGAAGATGTACCGAATGGACCAGGTACACTGTGCTGTAATTTTATCATACAGCCTTAAAAAAGAGGCCCAAAGATTTATCAGATCGGAAACACCAACTTCTAGCCACTATGACCAGCCTTACTGTTAGACAGGCAATGAGAACTAGTTTCCCCTTCTCCCATCCAAGTACTAACCAGGCCCGACCCTGCTTAGCTTCAAAGATCAGATGAGATCCGGCGCGTTCAGGGTGGTATGGCCATAGACCAGCTTCCTTTTCTTATTATTTATTTTGAGAGAGAGGAGAGAGAGAAAGAGAGAGAGAGAATGAGTGGGGAGGGGCAGAGAAAGGGGGGACAGAGGATCCGAAGCAGCCTCTGTGCTGTAAGTGCAGAGCTCAGTGTGGGACTCAAACCCACAAACCATGAGATCATGACCTGAGCTGAAATCAAGAGTTGAACGCTTAACCGACTGAGCCACACAGGTGCTTCCCACCACCCAATTTTTTTGAAATTACTTTCCAAAGGTGCTTCATCAAGTGATTCTTATGATCAATATTTTGATAACGAATCCTGATGCTGGAAGGAATTTCATGATAAAACATGTAATATGGCTATTTGTGGCCTTAGGGCATTTTCGTCCCATTGGATGGTTATAAACAACTACATAAGCCATATTTCATGGATCCTTTTTGTCCGGCTTCCTAAGATGTAATACTGACAGGTACAGCAAATGCCCTGTGCCACAAATCCATGTTCCATGAGTAGGTTTGAAGAACTCATTTTTGCCGCCGTCAGTCCTTCTTTCTGGCCCTGTCCAGAGCTTTCCTGACCACTGTTCTCCTGAAGTGGATCTCTTGCCTCCTTGGCCCTTGGGTTGAGTCATGTCGACTCCTCTGAGAGACCGCCTGGTGTGGCTGGTCGGCCAGGCTGACCTAGCCGGCCCCAGGGACTGTGAGCCCCTCTGTCAGGGCAGTGAGCCCAGGTGTCTTGTTCGGCTCTGCCTTTGCAGCACAGAACCTGTTCCATAGGGGCATCTCGGGAAATACTTGAAGGGACCAAATACCCAAGCCTGTGCCATTGAAAACACTCCGCTATTGTCCGATCTCGCGTGGCTGCAGAGTGCAGCCTCGCCCGCTAGCAGCCGTCAGAAAGACAGGGCGCGTGGGCGGACGGGGAAAGAGGGTGTTGGAGGTGAGTCCCGGGACGGGAAGGGAGCAGAAAGACGGTGCAGGCCACCTGTTCATCCCCTCTTGCCTTCAATCCACCAATGAGAGTCAAGCAAGGCTGCCGTGACAGCTCCCGTCTCCCTACTGAGGGTCAATGCCATAGGCTAGAGTCGCTCAGTCCATGTTGTTGTTTAACCCTTACCAACGATGGGCTGCATTCTTCTCTCCGTTTTAATGCCCATTCTCTCTCCTGCCTCCTGCCGGAGCGCATGGGCGGGCGGTCACCACTGCCAGACGTCCGTTTGTCACCATGTTTGTTACTGCTGTTTTAAGTGATGTGCTTTGCACTTGAACTTGAAGGCGTGGCCCGGGGGGCAGCAGGGCTGGGGAGGCCAGCAAAACCCACAGAGGTTTTCTCCCGGCTGCTGCCCTGGGGGCCACTTCTCCCTAACACGTGGGGAACGGCGTGACATTTGCCAAGTGCGCGGGGCCAACCTGAAGCAAAGCCATGGGGCTGGCCTCCTGCTTCCCATGCCAGACTCTCTGTTATGGGTCCTCTGGCCCTTGAGGGACCCGTGACTCCCCAGCCTTGTTCTTTTCAGAAAAATGTCCTTCATCCTCATTCCCTTCATGATGTTATCTCATGATCAGGCCGGACAGGGGAGGGGTTGCTGCAGCCCAGCAGAGCCACGGAAGGGGGCAGGAGCTGGGGAAAGGCTACTCAAAAGGCCGGTAGATGTCCAGCCAGGGCCCCAAGCGAGAGGCGGGGGGCAGAAAATCGCCACCGCTGAGACCCAGCAAGGTGATACAGAAGCATGGCAGGTGCATGGCAGGGTAGGGTCCCCCACACTTGCTGAGCACCCACTATGTGTGTAGGTGCTAAGTACTTACATGTGCCATACAGCCTTAACTCGTTCCAGTAACCCAGTGAGAAGGGTATTAGGCCCCATATGACATCTAAAGAAACTGGAACTTGGTAAGTTTAAATAATATGCTCAAAGTCAGAGAGTTACTTACAGAGTGATGGGGCCAGCTTTCAGGTTCTTGGATTTCAAGCCTCTGCACGTTGTGACCTTGGGGAATCAAGGACCTGGTAGAAGGATCTGGAATTGGGGAAGTAGGGAGCCAGGCAGGCGGTGGGCTCAGGCTGCAATCAAAACGGAACTCTTTGCAGGACTGGAAGTTTAGGGGTAACAGACCTAATTACCCGAAGGAGGGCTGGTTGGGTCTCAGGAGTCAGAAGACTGGCTTTAAAAAGGGAGGTCCAAGCTCATGTCCAGGCACGTGGAGGTGTGATGCCGGCTCACGCCAGGGCTGGATCGGGGTGTCTGACACCCCATCCTCCTACGTATGATATCCGTTCCCAAGCCTACATGTGGGTCAGCATGGGATGTGGGGGAAAGGAGTCTGCAAGTAACCTCACCTGCAGGGAGAAAAAGACTACACGGGTAGAGAACCGGACAGATCTTGTTACATAGGAAATGAACCTTGACGCCTGAGGCCCCTACTGAATGACCTCGAGCGAGTCACTTCACTTTTCTGAGCCTCAGGTCCCTTAACAACAAAAGGAGAGAGGTAGATTCAACAATTTCTAGGATAGTAGATTAGGATATTAATTTCGGTAATATTAGGATATTAGCTAGCTCTAAATTTCCATGGTTTTCCAAAACAATCTCATTTCTTCCTTAGCGCTTCCCTCTAATTAGAGGGGGGCCTGTAGTTTCCTATTAAAGGGAACTCAGGGGGCACCTGGGTGGCTCAGTCAGTTAAGTATCTGACTTTGGCTCAGGTAATGGTCTCACAGCTCGTGGGTTCGAGCCCCACGTTGGGCTCTGTGCTGGTGGCTCAGCCTTGAGCTGCTTCCGATTGTGTCTCCCTCTCTCATACTCTGTCTGTTTCTGTCTCAAAAATAACCTTTAACAATGTTTTCAAAGGAAACTCAGGTGTAAGTGAGGTAGGTGAGGGAGATTGTTTTAGTGGGTTTTTTTGTTTTGAAGTTTTTTGGCTTAGGGACTTCTGGATATAAACTCTATGGATAGTTATTGAGATATAGCTACACGGAAATCATTCTCCTAATACTCATATTTGGGGACAACTGTATAATTATAAACTTGTAGCTTTCTTTTTTTCTTTCTTTGTTTCTTTGTTTCCTTCTTCCTTCCTTTTTTTAAATTTAATTTTTAGTGTTTAATTATTTTTGAGACAGAGACAGAACATGAGCAGGGGAGGGGCAGAGAGAGAGGGAGACACGGAATCTGAAATAGGCTCCAGGCTCTGAGCTGCTGGCACAGAGCGTGGGGCTTGAACTCAAAAACCACAAGACCACAACCTGAGCCAAAGTCGGAGGCTTAACCCAGGTGCACCCCTTCCTTCCTTTTGAATAGGCTTTTATGCCCAACATACGGCTTGAACTCATGGCCTTGAGATTAAGAGTTGCATCCTCTATGGACTGAGCTAGCCAGACACCTCTAGGTTTATTTCTTTACATGGTTTGTAGAATAGCTCTGGTTTGTCAAACAGTAGTATCCACCCTCACAGTCACTGAGAAGTCTTAGTCATTGTGTGATGCTACACTTGATCTTAGCCAAAAGGCCGAGAAGCGATTAGTTATTGTGATGATGAAACACTCTGATGACTAAATAAATTTAATCTTCTGAACTCAAGAAGATTTTAACTATCATAGCTCTTAAGATCTGGATTTTTTAATGTTTTAAATTTTAAATTTAATCTTAAAATGTTTTAAATTTAACTTAAAAATATTTTTGAGAGAGACAGAGCAAGAAGGGGGGAGGGGCAGAGAGAGAGGGAGGCACGGAGTATGAAGCAGCTCCAGGCTCTGAGCTGTCCGCACAGAGCCTGGTGTGGGGCTTGAACCCATGAACTGTGAAATCATGTCCTGAGCCGAAGTTGGACACTCAACTGACTGAGCCACCCAGGCACTCCTTTAATTTTTTTTAAGGAAGAGAAAGCAAATGAGAGAGAGAGAGAGAGAGAGAGAGAGGGAGAATCTTGAGCAGGCTCCATGCTCAGCACAGAGCCCTATCTATATGGGGCTCAATCCCATGACCCTGGGATCATGGCCTGAGCTGAAATCAAGAATCGGACACTTAACTGATTGAAGCACCTGGGCACCCCAAGATAGGGTTTTCTACTCAGCTCTTTTGTCATCTTATATTGTTTGTGTCTTTAATAGACTTGACATCTCCTCAAGCAGGACAAATCTCATTTTATAGCCAGTTAATCTTTTTTTTTTTTTTTAAACTATTTTTTTTTAATGTTTTATTTATTTCTAGGAGAGAGAGAGACAGCTTGAGCAGGGGAGGGTCAGAGAGAGAGGGAGTCACAGACCCTGAAACAGGCTCCAGGCTCTGAGCTGGCAGTCAGCACAGAGCCCGACGCGAGGCTCGAACCCACGAACCGCGAGATCATGACCTGAGCGAAAGTCGGACGCTTAACCGACTAAGCCACCCAGGCGCCCCTAATTTTTAAGTTCAAAGATCTTTAAGGTAAAACTATGTAAGGAGAAACACTAATGTGTGAAATGGCATGGCATGGGATAGTATGATATTATAGAATCCATAATGACAGGTTTATTCATGTCAGAGGTCTGGATAATGCAGCGTTTGTAAGCTCTCAAAGAGGAGACAACGAAGTCAGCCAGTGAGACGGCACCGACTTCTAATTAAACCTGTAAAGGCAGTGCTACCACATGCTTGTCTCACGCTGTTGGCCTCAGGGTCTAGCACTTTCCCGTCTGACCTGGGGCGGGGCGGATAGAGTGCGTGGCGAGGTCGGAGCAGAGCATCGTGGGCCAATCTTCACTGCGGTTTTCATTTAAAACCTCGCTAGGTTTTTGCCTCCTGTACTTCCCCCTGTGAGCTTGTTTTCGGAGATGCTGACTGCCTCATTTTCCATCGCCGTCGTGGCCTATGCCATTGCAGTGTCTGTAGGAAAAGTATACGCCATCAAGCATGATTACACCATCGATGGGAACCAGGTATGGCACCCCGTGTGCAGAACCACGTTTGTAGGGCTGACGACAAGCAAAAAGCGTAAGTGGGGAAGATTCCGTTGTCTGCCAAAGAGGTTGGCCCCTCTCGCTAGCCCTAAACCTAGGGTTTCCCCCTGGAGCGTGCTAATTTGAAATCGATTTGAAATAGGCATGTTGTATCTCTTCCCTTTTTACAAAGTTGAAGTAACCCGAATTTTAAGAGTTAATTTAGTCAGGTCATAAATAACATTCAAAGCTAATGCGTTAAGTCAGCATAAGAATTCTTCATCCAGTCCAGGGTCTCCTGATATATTTTATTTAACGGCAGCTATGACATGCAAAACAAGGCAACAAACACGATCGATGAGAGTTGGGGCCGCTTTAAATTCAGGCGGCCCACTGCAGCTGGTACACACAGAACCGTTTTTATTTTTTAAAAAATTTTAATGTTTTTATTTATTATTGAGAGACAGAGACAGAGCGTGAGCAGGGGAGGGGCAGAGAGACAGGGAGACACGGAATCTGAAGCAGCTCCAGGCTCTGAGCTGGCAGTCAGCACAGAGCCCGACGCGGGGCTCGAACCCACGAACCGCGAGATCATGACCTGAGCTGAAGTCGGACACTCAACCGACTGAGCCCCCCGGGCGCCCCCAGACGGGGCCACTTCTGTTTAGGTCCATGCTACATTCATTGCGAAGGGAGCTGATTTTAGACTGCTCCCAAATCCGTAAGCTGGTTTGTTTTTGAAGACACAGCATAGCAGTCACAGCGGCACAGTGATGAGCGGTCAGGCCGAGCGAGAGCCATCCTAGCCACACACACGTCCCCGCAGCCAGCCAGCCGCTGAAGAAAGCGCTTTATGTGAGAACAGAACCATGCTTTACAGATACACCACCTGCCGGGAAGGGGAGTCAGCATTTTAACCAGTGACTATTCCTCACTAACCTCACCAATGATGGAGAGCGGTGAGGTCTCTGAGACTCTGTGGACCCCCGAGTCCTGAGTGCCTTTCAAGACCCCCACGTGCCCCTAGTGCTAGAGGTGAAGTTGGGGCTACCGGAAGGGAGGGCCGGGGAGCTCGCTCTCCCGCTTACCCTTCCTTACGCGCCTGGCGAGGGGCTTGCAGATCCCATGTGCGACGTCACCGCCACCCCGTCTCTGCCTTAGGAATTCATCGCCTTCGGGATCAGCAACATCTTCTCAGGATTCTTCTCCTGCTTTGTGGCCACCACGGCCCTGTCCCGCACGGCCGTCCAGGAGAGCACGGGCGGAAAGACACAGGTATGGAACAGCAGCTTGGCGGCGCGCGTCTTCTGCCGGGGGTGAGCCTGGGGGCTGGTACCCGGCCGGGCTCGCGGCACCACCCCGCAGGGCCGCCGGCCTGGCAGCGCACAGGCGTGGGCTTCCCGAGCCGATCGCCCCGGGCTCGCCCGGCTCCTCCATCCAGCTCCTCACCAGGATCCTCGCGTTCGTGGGTCCGTGATGCACATATTCTCCAATTGGTCTCCCCGTGTCCCCACTCAGCTGGCCGAGAGCTACACTTGCCTGCTTGTCCAGGGACAGAGAGCAGCTGACAAGGAACCGGTCACGACAAGCGCTGATTTGTATCGGTTTGTTATCTGGGGATAAAGAAGGCCTGGTGAGAGCGCGCCACAGCTTGGGAGGGGTTACGTTTTCAGGAGAATCAGAAGTGTCTACTTACATTTCCTTCACAAGGATCGGGAACCCCCTCCAGAGGTCTCTGGGGCTCTGTTGGCCAGGGGCGTTGTCCTAACGTGTCGGCATTTCTTCCGGAGTGCAGTTTGTGCTCCCGAGGCTCTGCACATGACCCCAAAATGCAGCATCCCAGTTCATCTCTGAACGACCCTGCCTTCGGCCGGCCAGAAAGCACAGGAAGCAGTCTCACACCAGAAGAACCATGTCCTTTCTAGCAGGACGTGGGGTCAGACAGGCCCGAACACGCGGATGGGGGCTCAGGAGTGGGGTTTCTGTCGGGCCGGGGGGCTTCCCCTCCCCACACGGAGCTACTATTTGAGGGTTAAATGCGCTGAGGCTATAAAGCAAAACAAATCCAGAGTCAGGACTATAACGCACGCGGGCTTGAAACAGGCCTCTGTGAAGGCAGAGACACACGCGAGCATAAAGGAGAACGACTGAGAACCCTAGTGACCCCTGCGGGGGCTCGGGGGGGCTCTGAGCGCCCCCAGCCGCACATGATGCTCCTTTTGCATTTATAACGGATCTCTGGGTCGGGGTTGGAAGAAGGGGCCTCTACCAGTTTCTTGGCTCCAATAAAAATTTAATTTTCATTTTCAGAATTTTTTTTAGCGTTTACTTATATCCGAGAGAGCGCGTGTGGGGGATGGGCAGGAGCCGTGGGCGGAGGACCTGAGGCTTCGTGCTGACAGCGGTGAGGTGAGCCGCGGCCTCGGACCCCTGAGCCGCAGGGTCACCACCGCAGCCAGACCCAGCCCAGCTCTGAGCGGACAGTAGCGAGTTCGAGGCGGAGCTCAAACTCACAAGCC
Source organism: Proteles cristata cristata (assembly GCA_017311185.1). NCBI lineage: Eukaryota > Metazoa > Chordata > Mammalia > Carnivora > Hyaenidae > Proteles > Proteles cristata. The sequence continues at coordinate 87,947 of JAESUZ010000670.1, read as the reverse complement.
ACAAGGTCATGACCTGAGCTGACTGAGCGCCCCGGGCCTAGACTTTTGCTTTTGGTAACCGACCTTCCTTCTTCGGGGCGCTTGGGGTTGCGACCACTCCTGGCTCTGAGGGAGCGGGGGTAAGACGGTGCAGCCCGTGCCAGGAGGCCGAGCTGCGCCCCGCGCCCCCGGGCAAGAGGCGGGAGGGGGCTCCGGAGCCGCCCGCCCCCGTGTCCAGGCAGCTGTCAGCGCTCGGGCCCTGCGGCCTTCACCTGCGCCAGGGCGCCGACAGCCTCCCGTGGACACAGGCCGGTGCGGGCAGGCGCCCGGGCGGGAGGCCCGCTCTCCTGGGGCTGCCCTCCGGCCGGAGGGGGGCGCGGGCTGGCCCCCCGGGGAGAGTGCCCGCGTAAAGCGATCCCTTGGCAGACGGCTGGGGATAATGGTGTTCTGGTAAGCGGACACCCGCCGCCACACACTGGCAGGTATTCTGTTTAGGGACGAACGATGCCAGGATGTCAGTAGTGAAGAACGAAGCGAGCACAGACCTGGCTTGATATTTAATTACTGAAATGTACGCTAAGTTTGGGGAGAAAAGTCTGTGTTGCTGGACTACAGTGCAGGAACCCATGAACACACACACTGGCAGCTCTTCCCTTGTGGTCTGGCTTCTCACGTGTTCTCTGATGTTGGGGCCTCAGTGTTCAGCATCTATAAAATGGGAGGATTCATTGTATCCACTTCATAGGGATGTTGTGAGGACTTCCAAAAAAAAAAAAAACAACAACCAACAACCAACTTTGTAAAATGCTATAAACGGCAGTTGTTTCCGTCATTAGCTCCTCATGATAGGAAAAGCATCGTAGTGTCTGTGATACATACATTGTGCCTGACACAGAAGAAACACCCGGCAGATATTTTCTGAATGAAGGACGGAGTGATGAGGGTTAGTGATGGCTAACTGCCTGCAGCGTGTCCTCAGATCGTAGAAGAGCTGAACGTCACAACCTGTTCTTTCTGACTCACTAAACAGTGATTCTGATTACAAACTACTCTCGGCTCCAATTACCTTCTCACTTGTAACAATAATTACTTTTCTAGCGATTGAATTTGTTCATAGATATAAAATCTACAGCCTTTCCCACAAACCAGCTCGATAGAGTAAGTACAGGTAATGGATCCCTCGATTTTAACATAGCAACCCAAATTTGTCTCGGTCCCCATAAGTGGCGGCTTATTGTTGCATATATTTGGCGAGTAGTTGGCCATCCGCCCTGACAGGAGCTGGGCGCCTGGCTGTGTTCTCTGACCCCAGATCTCCGTCTCCTTTAGCAAGTCACAGAGCGCTGCATCCGCGACACGGTGCAAGTGGCTCATGATAGACCACAAATGTTGGTTAAGGGATTGTATGGGAGAAAGGATGGGAAGGAAGGAGGGTGTTGGCTGCTCTGCTTGGATGGGCGAGGGAAGCCGCCCAGGCACAGGCGTCCTGGAGCCGTGGAGCTAACAGGCAGCAAAGAGCTTGACCGAGGGCGCCGAGTGTACAAGCATCCGGATGCGCGGAGGCCGTCATTGCCATCGTGTTGCCTCAGGCTGATGCGACCGCGACGGGAATGGGAACGATCGGTATGCCAGGTGGAGAGCCGTGTCTGAGATTTCCTGTGGCTCCGGGCCTCCTGTTTACCTTGGCCTCATCTGTCCCTTCAGCTCGCGCCTCCGGCGCCAGGCGGCCCCTTGCGCCCGGTGCCCTCTTGCCTCTTCCTTCTCCTCTCACGGCCTTGCCTCTGGCGCCCCGTCTCCTTTTCCCCTTTGTTTCGGAGCTTCTTGTCTTCACCTCGGCCAAGCGCCCGCTGTCCCAGCAGAATTCGGTCAGCTAACCAAACCCCAGCCCGGCCCCTCTCCTAACCGATGCCGGATCCTAGGGGAGCTTTGTTTTGCCAGCGAAGGTCAAGGTTCCGAAGGTCCTTTAACCCCTGCTGTTTGCCCCACCATCGCTCGGGCTGCCGGGGTGGGGGGTGGGGGGTGGCGGTGGTGGGGGGTGGTGGGGGGCCAAGCCCGGAGCCTGCACCTGGGGGCTGTGGCCGCACGTCTCAGGCTCCTGCAGCGTTTGGAGTTTGCACGAGGGCCCGTTCGCTTCTGTCTTCTGAGGCGTCTGTGCGAATCGGAGCCGTCTGTACAAAGCGTTATCACAATAATTGCTGTCACGGCTACTGCTTCAGTAACGTGCAAGAATCAGCCTTGGCAATTTATTGCCTGCGAACACGCGGTGATCTGTTGTTGGGGGAGGGGGCAGGTCCATGTTTCCCGCTATGGCAAATAATTGCGAGTGTGGCTTCCCCGAATGACACCAAAACTATTAGGTCTGCAATACGTGCAGAGGAAATCCAGGCCCAGCCGGCTTTCCCGCAGCAGGCTCGGGCTTAAGGGGCGCCTGGGTGGCTCAAGTCAGCTAAGCAGGCTCAGGCTCCGCGTTTTCTCTAATTTCCCTGCCATAGCTACCACATATATGTTTCCCGTTTTTCCTTCAGTTGTGTAGATTTTAGGAAATAATTCTCGTTTCTCTCAACAGTACTGAGCAGCAGGGGGGAGCCAGGCCGATGCCCAGTGCACTCATGACCGGGCTCTCCCGCACACACCCAGCAAGCTGGGAGGCACAGAGAGGGATGAGCCCGGTTGACGGGGGGTGTGTGTCTTTCAGGTCGCCGGTATCATCTCGGCTGGGATTGTGATGGTCGCCATCGTTGCCCTGGGGAAGTTGCTGGAACCCCTGCAGAAGGTATGAGCCTGCGTCCCGGCACCCTGATTGCATAATTTCCCTTCACCGCGGCGCCACCAGGAACACCGGCTCATGGAGAGCCCTGCCCCCGACTAACACCTTCCCTGTCTGTCCCGGCAGTCCGTCTTGGCAGCTGTTGTAATTGCCAACCTGAAGGGGATGTTTATGCAGGTGTGTGATGTTCCTCGTCTGTGGACACAGAATAAGATCGATGCCGTAAGTCACTGGCCGCCCATTGTTGTCTGAGATGTTTGGTTCTTATGCACTTCCGGCCGCATCATTAGGTCCCCTTCTCTCCTTACCCTCACCTGCGCTGTGGGATCCCAGAGTTAGATTAGTATAGGGTGGAGAAGCCAAATCTGTGAGGCCTGCCGGGTGGACCAAGCTTTGCGAAGGTTCTGTAGTGCTGGGAAGACGTATTTCCATCTAGGAAGAATCCCATACAAACAAACACCAGACCAAATAAACACATTAAAAAAAAAAAAAGCCCTCTGTAATATAGAAGGACAAACACAACTCAGAACAAAGAAAGCAAAACCAAAATATAAAACCCTTGCTGAGTTTGATTCTGACCAAAGTAACCTACACAACTGTTCTGAAGAACCGTGAAAAGCAGAAGCTAACTGGGAGCCTGGGTGGCTCGGGTGGTTGAGCCTCCAATTCTTTTCTTTTTTTCTTTTTTATAATGTTTATTTTTGAGAGAGAGACACACACACAGATCATGAGCAGGGGAGGGGCAGAGAGGGAGACACAGAATCCAAAACAGGCTCCAGGCTCTGAGCTGTCAGCACAGAGCCCGACGTGGGGCTCGAACTCACTGACTGTGAGATCATGACCTCAGCTACAGGCAGACGCTTAACTGACTGAACCACAACTCTCACCCTAAGCCTCCAACTCTTGCTTTTGGCTCAGGTCATGATCTCACTGTTTGTGGGATAGAGCCCCACACTGGGCTCTGCATTGACAGCGCTGAGCCTGCTTGTGCTCACTCTCTCTCTCTCAAAATAAATAAATAAGCATTTTTTAAAAATTAAAAACTTAAAGGTGGGAAAATAATGCTGTGCTATCATATTTGTATTTGCAAAAAATACTGGTGAAAAGTGCGCACATGTACATGCAGACAGACACCTATGGAAATGTGAACACACAAGTGAGGGTGTTGGGTGGGTGAAGAGGGGAGAGGGTTGGAAGCAAGTTTTCTCACCGTCCACCTTTTTAATATTACTTCCATTTTGAAACATTTTAATATATCCCCTATTCAAACATTAAGTTAAAAAAGAAAACACATTGAAATGGGGCAGTTGGTCTTGTTTTTACAGGTAGTGTCTCCCCTGACAGTACCTGACGGATTAACAAGGTTCTTTCCATTTCCGTTTTGTCCTAGGTTATCTGGGTGTTTACGTGCATAGCGTCCATCATTCTGGGGCTGGACCTCGGTTTACTAGCTGGCCTCATGTTTGGATTACTGACTGTGGTCCTGAGAGTTCAATTGTGAGTAATGTAAGACCCAGATTTCACAAAAAGAAAACACACTCTGAGATTTCTTTTTTTTTTTTTAAGTTTATTTATTTATTCTGAGAGAGAGTACAAGCAGAGGAGGGCCAGAGAGAGAGAGAGAGGCTCCCAAGTAGGTTCCAAACTGACAGCACAGAGCCCGATGCAGGGCTCGAAACTCACGAACCACGAGATCATGACCTGAGCCAAAACAGAGTCAGACGCTTAACTGACTGAGCCCCCCAAGTGCCCCACACCCTGAGATTTCTTATACCATTTTGATAAAATACAGGGAAACCACGCCCTTTCGTAATAGTCACTGTATGTTGAGGGCTGCTGTGAATCGAGGCTGTAGCGCTTGGCACACGTCACCATATGAAGCCTTGGAAAACTCCCATGCATAGCTTTTTCTTATTCTTATTCTACCGATAGGAAAATCAAAGCTCAGAAAGGTTAAGAACCTTCTCCAGCATCACACAGCTAAGTAAGTTGCAGAGTCAGGACTCGAACCCAGATGTATCTCACCCCAAAATCGGTGCATTTAGTCACATGCTCTACTGCTGTCTTCTCCGTTCAGTCCCGGTAAGAATGAAAGACGCCTCTGCGGTTCCTCCTGCGAATGAGGTGCAGGAGGTGGAGCGCGTACCGGCTTGGGACGAGGCAGCCGCTAAGCCTACCACGGCTCATGTCCTCCCCAGGCTGGTAACCCAGAACAGGAGACTTTAAAAGCATTGATTATAGCCAGAATTTAATCAGATCTGCCAAATAAAACATGTGCCAAAGAAACCACACAGTTATATGCAATAGACGTAATTAGGTCATACGCAGAGCGAAAAGAGCAAAGACATGGCTCGATGTCATGGAAAACAGTCTGTGAGTGAGGCAGACGGTGTGTGGGTTTTTGCTGGTTTTGTTTTGACTCTTTTTTTAAAAAAAATATCTATTTTTGAGAGAGAGTGAGAGAGAGAGTGGTGAACGTGTGAGCACACTGTGTGTGTGTGTGGGGAGGGAGGTACAGAGAGAGGGAGAGAGAGGGAGACAGAATCCGAAGCAGCTCCAGGCTCCGAGCTGTCAGCTCAGAGCCCGACGCGGGGCTCGAACCCTCGAACCGTGAGATCGTGACCTGAGCTGGAGTCGGACGCTTAACCGACTGAGCCACCCAGGCGCCCATTGTTTTGACTCTTAAGGGGTATGTGCCCTCCTGTGTTTATGAAATTGTCTGAAGAGGGGCAAACAGAGCCTCGCTTCCTTCTCAAAACTTCTGTTATCTCTCCAGAGTTCTGGCCCCTTCTCTGCCTGTGCTTGGGCCATGAAGGGTAAGAAATCTGGAAAAGCACCAGTGGAGACACACCTTCAGCATAAGCCCACCCTCCTTGCTCCCCCGGCCAGTCTTCCTCCTACTTCTCCCCAGCCTGGCATGACGGAGCCCCCCGCCCCCCCCGAGCCTGTGCTCGCCGCCTCAGTGCCCCTACGGGTTGCCCAGGGCCCGGGGCAGTTCACGGGCTCCCAACGCGCCCCGCTTGCTGCTGGGAAGTAACTCAGAACCCGTCCTTGGAAGATGTTGCTTCTCACGTCTGTGTGCTGCAGGGTCTGCTTTGCCCCGTGTGGGGATGGTTGAGAGAGAAAGGTTTGTAGAGAGAGACTCTCCAGCTTCTGAGCGCTCGGGGAAAAGTTGGCTCAGCCGGGTAAGCTGGGGATTTGGTAACTGGGCTTTTCGCCAGCCGAAAATTGTATCCCCGCAATATTTCATTTCCAGTAATTATATGGCTGGTCCAAAGAGCGCACTGCTGAGAGTACCCCAGGCAGGCGCGCTTCGCTCGGGAATTGTATTTAGCACCGTCCCCGCTCCTGCTCGGAAGTCACGGAAGTTATCTGATGGTTCCAGGAACAGGGGGTCAATGGTCTGGATGAGGGGAAGGGCTTCCCGCCGGCTTCCCAGGCTCCCATTTCCAGGCACTGAGATTAGTATGATCACTGCAGACTCGCCACGTTTCATCAGACAGTCGCTCTAAGTCACGAGTAAGTTCCAGGCGCCGCGCTAGGAACTGGGGACCCCTGGGTTAAAGAGAACCTGACGGAACCCTGCCCTCCGGCGCCCTTTTGACCTTACCTGTGCCTCCGCTCACTCACCCACAAAAATGAGGACGGTACTGCTGACCTTCCGGAAACATGGTGGCGCCTCGATAAAATGTAATGTGTGTGAAAGCTCTCTGTGTGGCCTCTGAAGTGTCGTAACATGGGAGTGGGGTGTTCACGACTTCTCTCAGCCCCCGGGACAGGAGGAGCCCCCCCACGGGCCCGGGCAAGCACCAGCTGTTCACTTCAGAATTAGCTGCAGGAAGGTGTCGTGTGTAGCAAGACACACAATGCGATAAAGAGCCGAGGATGATGGGCTCCTTCGTCTCTGTTATGTCTTCTCATTTTTTATTCCAAAGTGCGCCTGTTCCACAAAATCTTGACCTAATTTTTCTTCTTTTAGTCCCTCGTGGAACAGCCTTGGAAGCGTCCCTAGCACAGACATTTACAGAAGTACCAAGGATTACAAAAATGTAAGTGCCTTTGTGAGACAGTTGCCGGAGTGGGTTGGGCAGCCTGGATTTTCAGGGGCTAGCGTGTTTCTCCTTTAGAGCGTTAGGTGCAGGGTAGCCATGTGGGGAGGCTCCTGCTAGGAAAGTCTAGAAGTTCACCAGGGGTGTCACGTACGCTTTGACCCAGTGTGCCCTCTGATATCCATAGTTTGTATGAACTGTGTCCTTGCTAGTTTGAATGTCTATTTATTTATTTACTTGATGTTTATTTTTGAGAGAGAGCATGGGAGGGGGAGGGAGAGAGAGGGACAGAGGGTCTCAGGCCAGCTCTGTGCTGACAGCATAAAGCTCAATGCAAGACTCAAACTCACGAACCCATGAGGTCATGGCCTGAGCTGAGTTGGACACTTAACCGCTGAGCCACCCAGGGGCCCCTGAATATCCTTTTAATGTACAACTGTTGTATGAGGAATTTTTTTAAAAAATAGGCAATTTGACTGTTTCCAGAAGTTGCATCAAAATTCTATTTCTCTGGTATGGAATCCTTATCCCCAGTGAAATGATCTGAAATCCCCATAAGATTATCTTCATTTAATTCTAACATGAGACTTTTCTCTGTCACAAAGAACTTGATTCGACATTTTGCTCCAATTTTGGAACTGGAAGAAATGAAATATAATGCCGGAAGTGAAAAAACAAAGGAAAGACACATGCCACTGACAGGCTTTTTGTTCTGTAAAGTAGCTTAGTGGTCACCAGGGGAGACGATGATGAAAAAGCAGAGAAAGAAAATCAAGAAAAAAACCAATTTAGTGTAAAAAAATGCTGGACACCAAACCTGGAATTCCATTAGCTGCTACTTAATTTATTTCCACATCTTTCTCAGTTACGTTGAGCCGAGGGCTGCCAGGAGCTAGACAATGATGGTATAGAATCCTGTGGCTCCGGGGACCAGTCTGAGAGTTTGTAGCTCCAGGCTCCACCGTGGGGAGACTCTGCCCATATCACTCAGCCTCCCAACACCTAGTTTCTCACTTCAGGGGGCTGGACTGAAATTGCTGTGATTCCTAAAGACTAGAAAAGTCTACGCTCTGTTTTTTAGTCTGGCCACCACGTGTCAGGGTGAGACCAAGCAAGTGACATCGTGGTCCTCCGTTCTTGCACATCCCCTTGGTTTACTCCCTTGTTTTGTTCCTTATTTTTTTTCCTAAGTTTATTTATTTTGAGAGGGGAGGGAGGGGCAGAAAGAGAGGGAAGGAGAGAGAGAGAGAGAGAGAGAGAGAGAGAGAGAGAGAGAGAGAGAATACCAAGCAGGCTCCGCAGCACAGAGCCCAGTGCAGGGCTTGAGCTCGCAAACCATGAGATCATGACCTGAGTCGAAATCAAGAGTTGGATGCTTAACCAACTGAGCCACCTGGGTGCCTCTCTCTCTCTCTCAAGAATTTTAGCCAAATAACAAATAGAGGGCAGTGGTATGAACCTGAGACAAATCATGTCACCATTCTCAGCCTCAGTTTCTCCATCTGGCAATCAGAGTGTTGACTAATTGCCTACGAAGGCCCCTCCTAACTTGACCTTCTATGGGACTGAAAAGTTGCCACTAAGTGGAGGAAGCCCTTGTCCAGGGAGAAGTGAGTGCTGCTGTCCAGCCCCTCTGAGCAATAGTAACTTGGCTCCTAGGTGAAAAGCCAGAAATTCAATTAAATATTTGAAGCCTAAAATTTTTTAACTTCACACATTTTTTTTTCTTAATGCCAGATTGAAGAACCTGAAGGAGTGAAGATTCTTAAATTTTCTAGTCCTATTTTTTATGGCAACGTTGATGGTTTTAAAAAATGCATCAAGTCCACAGTGAGTGTTGTATCCCTAGATATTTGGTTTCTAACCTCCTTTGAGACTCCATTCATTCTACGGGTATTTATTGCCTCAAACCGGGAGAGACCCTACACCCTATTCTGTTTGTATGGAACTTTAAGAACTATAACGTCATCCAGGTAACTTACACTCTATTGAGAACCGGAAAGAGCCCAGCAATACCATACATGTTAAAATCCAGGTAGCAATAACTACGGAAGACCAAAACAGTAGAGATGCAGGTAGAATTTGTGTTCCAAGTAAGTAGTGTAGACAGTAAATGTGAAGAGCTCTGAGAAGGGAGCAATTTATGGGAGTTGAACTAATCACATAACAAAGATTATGTCAGATGTTTGGAAACGGTGTGAGCTGAGAGTCGAAGGTAGGTATGTGTATTTGGGCAGGGAGGGTGTTTGCCCAGTTGGAGTAAAGGGTAGAGAGTGTAAATGGAATATGTTAAGCAGGAAATTCTGGCCTAGAATGGCATGCCAAGCTTTGAATTGAGGTTTGCCTCTACATCAGTGTTTTCTTAAGTGAGTTCCAGAGCAAACTGGTTCAAGGGAATGGTCATAGATTTTGCAATAACAAAAGGGCTCTGTGATGTCAAGGAAATTTGTTAACACAGACTTAAAGCTAAAGAGGTTATTCTGTGCATTTTTTTGTTTTGTTTTGTTTGTTTGTTTTTTACTGTTTTTTACTGTTTAGCAGACTCTCTCAAGGAATAATACCACTTAAGAAATCACCTTTCCAGATAACAATTGCCATTAATGAGCATTAGGAACCAGATGTTTTAAGTAACTTCACATTTCTTTCCAAAGGTTGGATTTGACGCCATTAGAGTGTATAATAAGAGACTGAAAGCATTGAGGACAATACAGAAACTCATCAAAAAAGGACAATTAAGGGCAACAAAGGTGAGGTGACACCTTTCTTTTCTCTGTTAAATTCCTTTCCTTCTTAGATGAAAATGAAAGCAGTTAGACAGTTGAAAATTGATGTATTCACTTTGGTACCCAGATATGTGTGTACAGGCAATTGACAATGCATGTTGGACAACAGTTACTGTCATTGGCAAGAGAGAATGGGAGAGAATTAAAAAATCGGCAGAGCTCTCTGGAAACATAGGGTGTGATTTTTTTTCCATCAAGAAATAAACCTGATTTTTACTGAAGGAGACAAAATAAGTGCTAATTCAATGCCAGAAAAGTACTCACAACAGAAGGCAGTTAAGTTCATAAACTTTTAGATCTATTGCCTTTTATTCAGACTCTCTGCCTATATATCTCTTGGCCAAGTTCCACAATCTTCCAGAAATCAAGAGTTTCCTGGCTCCTCTGCTCTTCCATTTTTCTTCCTAGGGAACATCACAGTGTGGACTGAGGTCAATCTCATTCCTTAATAGTTTATCCCTTTGATGTTTTGCCTGCCAAGGAACGGTGTACAGGACTTTTAAGTATTTTGAGATGCATTATCGAAAGGTATCCTTGGCACCTAAGTTGGCAGTGTTTTCTTTGTTTAGAATGGCATTATAAGGGATGCTGGTTCATCAAATGATGCTTTCGAGCCTGATGAAGATGTCGAAGATCCAGAAGACCTTGATATCCCAACCAAGGAAATAGAGATTCAGGTGGATTGGAACTCTGAGCTTCCAGTCAAAGTGAATGTTCCCAAAGTGCCAATCCATAGCCTCGTGCTTGATTGTGGAGCCGTGTCTTTCTTGGATGTTGTTGGAGTGAGATCATTGCGCATGGTAAGGTTTTGGTGCTTTGAATGACAGATTTTGAGCTTTGGCCATAGTAACATGATATGGGGTACCTGGTCTTGCAAAAGGGTGATCATTGGAACTGTAATTTTTCTAGGGGAGTGCTTTTGCAACACAGTGTAGTATTTTAAAGCCTAGACTGTGAGGACAGATGTAAGGTTGAATCCCAGCTCTCCTACTTACCCACAGTGTGTCCATGGACAGGTTGCTTAATCTGTCTGTACCTCAATTTTTTCATTGGCAATATGGGGGTAATGATGGTACCTACTTCATAGGGTTGTAATGAAAATTAAATAGGCTTATATATATATTTACATAGTAAAATAAGCTAATATATAGTATATATCTATTATGTATATATAAGGAAAGAATGTTTAGAAGTATCTTAGCAAATATTACCATTTATTAGGTTTTTTTTTTTTTGAGTATAAAAAATGGAATATTGAAAGAAAATTAGGGGCACCTAGGTGGCTCAATCGGTTGAGCGTCTGACTTCAGCTCAGGTCATGATCTCATGGTTCACAAGTTCAAATCCCACATCGGGCTCTGTGCTGACAGCTGAGCCTGGAGCCTGCTTCAGATTCTCTCTCTCTCTCTGCCCCTCTGCTTGCACTCTGTACTCAGTCTCTCTCTCTCTCTCTAAAATAAACATTAAAAAGAGAAAATGTATATAAAAGCAGGAAAAATGGATAACGCTTTGTGTCAAGTATAAGGTTTTTATTTGTAACATGGACAGCGGAAGGGTGAGGAATCCCCAGGTATATAGTAGGACCAGAAGAGCCAGGCATTATTGAGATGTTGGAACAGGAAGCAGGTCAGGAAATCAAAGCAAGAGTTGAGGAGCATGTAGGACAGAAACACTGATGATATCAGAAATGAGTTTCTCAAGCTCAATTTCATTAATTCTTTCAACAAATGATTATGAAGGACCTAATATATGCCATGCATTCCTTGGGCACAAGAGCTAAATGATAAAGTAGCCATAGCCCCTCCCCTCATGAGACTAAGCAGTCTAGAGGGGAAGGCAAACATTAGGTAATGTTTTAAAAACAACTGTATGAAGGGGTTGGGTGGCTCAGTTGGTTAAGTGTCTGACTTTGGCTCAGGTCATGATCTCAGTTTGTGGGTTCGAGCCCCACTTCGGGCTCTGTGCTGACAGCTCAGAGCCTGGAGCCTGTTTTGGATTCTGTGTTTCCCTCTCTGTCTGCCCCTCCCCTGCTCATGCTCTGTCTGTCTCTCTCTCAAAACTAAATAAACATTAAAAAAATAAAAATAAAAACAACTGTATGGAGTGCTCCAAAACAAACTAACTAGGGTGTCAACTTCATTACAAGTGTGAAGTTTAGGTGAAGCTGCAGGTTGTAGTAAGAGGCTCAGAAAGAAAAGCAGGGTCAGGGTCCCGACAATCAGATGTAATAACATGGAAATGACTCCAATAGGTGAAGGGGATTAAAAGTCACTTCTCTTGATGAGCACTGGGTCATATACACAGCTGCTCAATCCCTATATTGTACACCTGGAACTGATACAACACTGTATGTTAACTACACTGGAATTAAAAATTTAAAAATGTTTTAAGTCTATTTAGAAAATTCAGAAATGACCCCTAGCTGGGATTTGGCCTAGTTGAGGCTTCCTGGCTACCCCTGCAAGGGCAGGAAATTATTCCATGGTGTCGTAGTAGGCAGGTTAGAAAAGGTGGTTATACTTGACAGAAGAATTCAAGAATATGCTGACAGCTGCTGGGCACCTGGTGGCTCAGTTGAGCCTCTGACTCTTGATTTTGGCTCAAGTTGTGATTCCAGGGTCATGGGATCAAGCTCCACATCAGGTTCCATGCTGAGTGTGGAGCCTGCTTGGGATTCTCTTTCTGTCCCACACTGTCCCTCGTCCTTGCTTCTGCTCCCTGTAAACACGCACGCACGCACGCACGCGTGTGCACATTGACAGGTTCTATTCCAGTTAAGAAAAGCTGGCTGTTATAATGCTCATTTGAGCATTTATGTATTTATACATTACATATTTATACATTTGAGAACATAAATGAAATCACAAATCTTATTCTGCACTGTGCATTTCATCTCATCTTTGGCTTAATTCCATTGTAGATTATATTTGGCAAAGGGTTTAATGAATTACTTTTGGGGAGAGTAGTAACTCATCTAATGCCAGGATATTTCCCACACCTAGTAAATAGCTCTTTCAAATGCTGTAAGGGCAATTATGATACCTCTAAACATTACACTTGCTTAAGATCTTGATTATTTCCCCCAGAAATGTGAAGTTCTCTTTTATTGTTCCCTATAGTTCTCATGTCTTGGTTTATCGCTCTTAATTTTTACATTTTTACTGAAATATAATTGACATACAGTGATATTAGTTTCAGATGAACAATAATGATTCAACAATTCCTAACATTACTCAGTGCTCATCACAATAAGCGTGCTCTTAATCCCCTTTATTTATTCACCCATCTCCCCACGCATCTCCCCTCTGGCAACCCACCAGTTTGTTCTCTGTATTTAAGACTCTGGGGTTTTTTGTTTGTTTGTTTATTTGTTTCGTTTCCTAAATTCTACGTATGAGTGAAGTAACATGGTATTGGTCTTTCTCTGACTGACTTCACTTAGCATTATGAGTGATGTTGAGCATCTTTTCACGTGTCTGTTGGCCATTTGTGGGTCTTCTTTAGAAAAACGTCTTTTCAGCTCCTCTGCCCATTTTTAATCAGATTATTTGGGGTTTTCAGTGTTGCCTTGTATAAATTCTTTATCTATTTTGGATATTAACCCTTTATTAGAAATATCATTTAGGAATATCTTTCTCCCATTGAGTATTTTGCTGGGTTTTGAGTTTTATTTTTTTGTATGAGGTAAGATAGTGGTCAGTTTCATTCTTTTGCATGTAGCTGTCCAGTCTTCCCAACACCATTTGTTAAGAGACTGTCTTTTCCTGTTGTATATTCTTGCCTCCTTTGTCATAGGTTGATTGACCACATAAGTGTGTGGGGCACCTGGGTGGCTCAGTCGGTTAAGCCTCCAACTTTGACTCAGGTCATGATCTCACGGTCCGTGGGTTCAAGCCCTGTGTCGGGCTCTCTGCTGACAGCTCAGAGCCTGGAACCTGCTTCAGATTCTGTGTCTCCCTCTTCTCTTCGCCCCTCCCCCACTCACACTGTTTCTCTCTCAAAAATAAACAAACATTTAAAAATTGACCATATAAATGTTGGCTCTCTATTCCCCTGTTCCATTCATCTATATGCCTAATTTTGTTCCTGTACCATACTGTTTTGACTACTAGAAATTCATAGCATATCTCAGTATCCTGGATTATGATACCTCCAGCTTTGTTCTTATTTCTCAATATTGCTTTTGGCCGTTTCTTGATTTTTTAAATTAAATTGTTTATTTTGAGATACTTGTAGATTCACATGAAGTTTTAAGAAACACTGCAGACAGAGCCTATGAAACCCTTGCCCAGTTTCTCCCACTGGCACCATCTTGCAGCACAATCATACAGAAATCACGGTCAGGATATTCATACAAGGTCAGGAGACCTTGTAGGTCCGTTTTTACATTTGGAATCCAGTGGCCATATTATCTATACTCCTATCTTCCATTCAAAGATACAAACGTATGCTCTTGTCTCCAATCAGCAGGGACTATGTTAGGAAGCCTCCTGTACGCCCTTCTTTCCTTTCTTCCACAAACACTTTTTAAGTGCCTCTGTGCTATCTAGCCCTGTGCTATTGGGCACTGGACGTTACGACCTCTTGAGATGATCTTATCATCCCTAATCATACCATCACCGTAGGTTGAAAACCTCAACAGTTTTCCAATAATGAACTTTCCTCCAATAATCAACTTTCCTTAAAGTCCTGATTACCCATGAAAGTGTTAAAGTTTCTCCTGAGCGGGTAATTGAATGCTACTGAATTATGAGCAGATAAAGTCACTCATTGTTACACATTCTTTTTTAAATTTTTAGATTGTCAAAGAATTTCAAAGAATTGATGTAAATGTGTACTTTGCATCGCTTCAAGGTAAATGCATGTACAAACATATCTACCTATAAGACTTTCTCCTAAGCCCTTTCTTCCACCTTGGAGTGTGGGTACACGATGTCCAAAGAGCCTTTCTTTAAAACTATTTTTTATTGTGGTAAAAGACGTATAGCGTAAAATTGGCCATTTTAGTCATACTCATGTGTACAATTAAGTCAATGGCATTAAGCACAATCACAATGTAGCACAGCCATTACAACTATCAATTTCTGAAATTTTTCAGTGCCACAGACAAAAACTTTACTCATTATGCAATCCCTCTGAGGGCCTTTTTGAAACCTGGAAAGACATTACTTCCAATCTGTGCAGCAGAGCTGGAATTCCATGGAGATGCACGTCCCGATAGCAGTGCAGAGCCAGTGGGGAAAATTCACCACGGAGGTGACTTAGGTCCTTTACAAGTAGAGGGTCCTCCAGGGTCTGAGTCTGTGTCTGTCTATGCACGAGTTGTATGTGTATAAGAAAATGCTAGTGCTTAGGCTGAGTTCTCTAGAAGCAGGTCCTGAGAGAAAGATTCTTGGACAAGTGACTTATACCTGAGAAATTCATGCAGGACGGATGGAGGAAGGCTAGGGCGGGGAAGAGACTGGACAAAGACATGGTTTTAGAAGTCTTCCTTAGCCCGAGTTTAAAAGGAGCCCACAGCAGGAAGAGCGTCAGAAGGTAATCCTTCCTTGAGGGAAGGGGGCCGGCCTCTTAAGCCCCATATCAGTGAAGGGCTGTAGGCCACTCATGGTTGGGGTGTAAACCGGTGACCAAGGAAAGGTCTTCGGAGAAGGGCAAGCTGGGAGTCATTAGCAGCCAGGCTCATCATGGCAGCCTGGGGATGGGTGCACTGGCGAAAACCATGTGGCGGGGAGCCAAGGCTGTCTGCCACAGCCAGGTATGGGGTAACCATTCCACGTGCTTCTGGAAAAGAAACCCCATCAGTTTAGAGCAGGGTCACATTTTGAAAATGAGGGGGAAAAAATGAAAAGGAGAAGCTGACAAAATTTAGTATGGGTTGATGTTACAAATGTGTTTCCCTACGGACTGCGTTATATATATATATATATCTTTCTTTTGAAGATCATGTGATAGAAAAACTGGAGAAATGTGGTTTCTTTAATGATAACATTAGAAAGGACATATTCTTTCTGACCGTCCACGATGCTGTGCTCCATCTACAGAACCAGGTTAAATCCCAAGAGGTTCAAGATTCCATTTTGGAAACGGTAAACATTTAAGCTTTCTATATGAGTGTCTTTCCTAAACTACTGTGATTTCTGTAAAGAGCAAAAGCTTCACAAATCTAGGTTTGAATCACTGTCTAGTGGGATTTGGGGCCATCTGCTTAATTTCTCAGAGCCTCGGTTTTTTCATCAGTAAAATGGGAGTGAAAACATTGACCTCATGGGGTAGATAGGATGACTAAATAAGATAGTTTACAGGAAAGCACTTAGGAGTATCTGGTGCATATTTATTTTACAACACGTGAGTTTGCTAGCAAAGGTAGGCATTCGCTGTAATAATCCCTTTTTAGAATATAGATGGGTCATGGATTTTCTGGGATTCGGGCATACAAATGCACAATTGTATATATAATTTAAATTTGCAGCCATCTGGAAAAACTCAATGAAAAATATCTTTGAATGGGATCCTTTAGGTCATAAGTGATCTTCGAAAAGGAAAAAAAAGAAAAGTCATGAGTCAGCCCAGAGTTAACAACTTCCCAGATAATAGAACAGACCCAAGTTTCCCATGAGCCTTCCTACTTTGTCACCTCCCCTGACACCTACCCCGACAGCCAAGCTTTCCGGGCCGTTGGGCTGAGTCACTGAGCCTCGTCCAACAACCTCTTCTCTCATGGACCCTCGGACAGTGACTTTGAAACACTAAAACAATTTATAAAACAACAATAGTAATGATTCCAGTGACCAGATGTACTATATTCTTTTTTTTTTTTAATTTTTTTAATGTTTTATTTCTAGGAGAGAGAGAGACAGCGTGAGCAGGGGAGGGTCAGAGAGAGAGGGAGTCACAGACTGAAATAGGCTCCAGGCTCTGAGCTGACAGTCAGCACAGAGCCCGACGCGGGGCTCGAACCCACGAACTGCGAGATCATGACCTGAGCAAAAGTCGGACGCTCAACCGGCTAAGCCACCCCGGCGCCCCCAGATATACTATATTCTTAACTGCTTCCTTCTTTCTTAAAATTCAGATGAGTAGGTTTTCATTGTGGATTGGAAGTTAATGTCTGAAGTAAAACTAATTCAGAAAACGATAGTGCAGGATTCTTTTCAGCTCTTGTTCGTGGAGAGATCTCTTAATGCTGGGGGTGCGGGGAATATTAGCATTAAATACCAAAATGTGGATCTTAAATACAAAAAAGAAAAAAAGTAGTAAAACCACAAATCTCAAAAAAAAAAAAGCAGAAAAAGAAAGCAAGCTACATGTAAGATGCTCATCTCTGAAAACTCATAAACTTTCTTCTACTTTCTAACTTAAAATCCTCTAACTCATAGGTAACCAAAACGAAGCAGAATCATACAAAGCATCTAACAAACAAACAAACAACAAAATAACCGCACTTAAAAGTATTTAGACCCGAGGTGTCTCGTTCTTTCTCGCCATGAAAATGGTTATTTTGTTACTTGTCTATATCCTATTTCTGGCTGGAGCTCTCAGGCCATAAGCGCCACAGAAGCCACCAACCAAACACCGACTCCATGTTGCCTGCCGTCAGGGAGGCGCTGTGAGCGGCTGCGATGGATTTTTCTGAGCCTGAACAAATGGCAGGCTGTGTATAAATGAGTGCTTCTGTCATACACTTACTAGTTCACTGGATGGGGGTTGAGTGCTCCTGGCGACCCATTTCACTGGGAACCTTCAACCTCTCTGTGCCTCTGTGTCTAGCACAAAAGCCCGGGATAGCCTCTAACTTTCCCAGTATGTTATGACCATCCCCACCAGGGGACGTAAGTCCCTGTTGCATCTGCACACGAGCAGCGAGACTTGAGTTATTTCTTTCTGAGATGAAAAGTAGCTAAGAAGCACTTTGAACCATCACTCGCCTGGGTACGCATTTGGAGTGGCTTTAGAAATATCCTTCTTCAAACATGAAACAAAGCCCAAATTACTAACAGTTTCCTCTTTGTAGAAGTTTAAACTGCACGTTACTGCTGAAAAGCAGAACTTCCCCAAAAAACCAACTGGGTCCCTACACTCTGGTTTCCACCTCCACTAAAATCCACATCCAGCTCAGCTGGCGACTTTCACTGTCATCAGTCACAGGCCCTTCACTGGGCGTTCGCTGCATGCTCAGTGGTGTACTAAGTACTCTCAGCTCAGCCATTGAAAGAAAAACACGATTGAGTGCTGAGTCATTAGGCAGACAGGGTGACTTGTTAAGAGGTACACACTTCAGAGGTTGGGGAAGAGAGCTGAAAAGGAGGTGAGACCGTGGAGAATGGTGCCAGTTCACACTTGAATGTGAAAAAATAGTATGGGGAGAAATTCTAAGGTGGGAAATGCAGAAGAACAAGAAAGCTGAAAAGGATTTCACGGTATGTAGATTATAGACGAGAGGCACCAGCAAAGCTTCAACTAATTTTCTGAGGAGTATCAGGTGGGCAGATGTCATTATCTTTCCAATAAATATTCTCTGTTCTCTTGATCAAGATTACGCTCATCCAAGACTGTAAAGGTCCTCTTGAATTAATGGAAGTAGAGCTGATTGGAGAAGAGCTTGATGTCCAGGACGAGGTATGGTCATTATTTTCTTTCAAAGAAAATACTTTGGATTAAAGCTTGAATCAACAGAATAATCAAACAGAATAATAACAGAATAATACAAATAGTGACTATGTCTGATTAAAACTATTCAGGGAAGGTCATTTTAAAAAAAAATACCAGAAGCATAGCTTCATAGAAAGGGGGAAATGGCAGAAAACAAGAATTGTCCCTTGAAGGCATTAAGTACTTAGGGCGCCTGAGCCATGATCACTGACTGGATGTAGCCAGCACACTAGTCCTGAGCTTCTAGCTAAGCTTCCCGGTCTCTCCTCTTCCTTCCCCACCTAAGGCCAGGGAGTTTCATAAGCTTCAGGAGAAGTATGTGAGGCACAGAACCTCATGGCACTTTCTTTATCTGACTGATAATGGCAAAGAAGACACTCCATTCGAGACTGATGCCATGCATTTCTCATGCTCTTGGGACATCAGACTCTTCCTAGGAACCTTGACTGAAATGTAGTATCTCACTGAACTCTACGGCTCCACCATCAAGTACAAGGGGACCCACGAAGGAAGGCCATGGGAATTTTAAGGTGGAAAGATGCCTTGGAACATCAAGACATCCACATGCTAGCCCACGCAGAGATCTCTCCTACTCCACCCCCAAGGTTGCTCGCTAAGCTTTTGTGTGAACATTTCCAGATACTGGCAACTGGTAGCTTTGCAAGGGAGTTTGTTACATGGTTGGATGTCTCCTAGTGTTGGTTTTGCTTACAAAAACCATCCAATGGACTGAGACCTGCCTTCTGCAGCAACAACACACACCTTCCCACTGAACAGCCCTTACATATTTGGCACTAGCTCTCATGTGCCCATCAGACTCTATTCCAGGCTTGATTCCTCCAGTTCCCTTTACTTCATTCCTCAGGCACAAAATCTGTCAATGCTTCTCTAGTCAGGAATGGGCTACAAATCCCAGATGCAGTGAGGTCAGCATGGAAGATTATGCGACCACAATCTACCTTGATCTTGTCAAGATATGTCTATTACTGTGACTTTAAAATGTGTATATTTTCCTTGCAGCCACATCAAAATCCTGGCTTCTATTGAGCAAGGGGCCAGAAACAAACTTGGGCATTTGACACACGCTATGGCCCAGCTAGGCTCCTCATTTATATTTATGTAATTGGTTTTTGATCCTAATGTGGGGTTACACATATTTTTGACAGACTACATCTTATTTCTAGTTTCAAGGAGTTCGAATTCTGAACTCCTCATCCGCATATCAACTCTTCATCCCACTGGCGTCATATGCAAACCTGACCAGCTTGCCTCCTCTGCCTTATTCCAGATCGTGATAAAAATGTTGAGAACAACATACGAACCCTATAGCAAAATCAGGCAGTGAGGACAGGCGGAGACTTGTGGAGATTTCACCCTATACGAACCCTATAGCAAAATCAGGCAGTGAGGACAGGCGGAGACTTGTGGAGATTTCACCCTATACGAACCCTATAGCAAAATCAGGCAGTGAGGACAGGCGGAGACTTGTGGAGATTTCACCCTATACGAACCCTATAGCAAAATCAGGCAGTGAGGACAGGCGGAGACTTGTGGAGATTTCACCCTATACGAACCCTATAGCAAAATCAGGCAGTGAGGACAGGCGGAGACTTGTGGAGATTTCACCCTATACGAACCCTATAGCAAAATCAGGCAGTGAGGACAGGCGGAGACTTGTGGAGATTTCACCCTATACATTGCTAGGGTGAAGGTCAGAGGTCCTGCCTCCTTAGTCCACCAGCTTAGTGACTCTAGGAGTGTCATTCTTAGCCCAACACGGAGCTTGAACTCACGACCCTGAGATCAAGACCTGAGTTGAGATCAAGAGTCAGATGCTTGACTGACCGAGCCACCCGGGCGCCCGGGGACGCCATTCTTGAGCTTAGAGGGCCTTCCAGCTTTACCAGTTTGTGATTATGGTTATGAGGCTGACTTAGTGGAGTGAAAACTCGTCAAAATCGTAAGTCAGGATGTTGCCGCATCACAGAAGTACTTTTTTTTGTTTGCCACATAAACTAATGGCGTCGTTATTGAGGTGGGTTAGAATAGCATTCAGGCAGGGAACCTGCGGCTAGTAAAGCCGTGGAGTGGAGTGGTTTCAAGGGTATGGGCTTTAGAACAAGACAGATTTGGGTGCTAGTCCCGAATCTGCTACTCACTGGCTGTGTAGCCCGGGGAAAATTACTTGCCGTGTCTTCATTTTAATTTCTTCGTGTGAAATAGAAACAGTAAGACCTCACAGAGTTGTACAAATTAAAGGATCCATGCAAAGGAATACTGGTCTCTGGTGCATAGTAAGTACTCAGTAAACAGCACTTACTGCTCTAAAGAAATCCAAGTGGAGGGTAATGAGGTACGAAGTTAAGGTTTTACCCTAGGCACACGTGAGTAACCCAAACTATCAAATTGTGTTTGTAAAACACAAAGATAAGGTAGACCAAAGGAGGGTTCATTTCTATGAACACTTTGCCTCCCCTTTCTTTCCACAGGCTATGCGTAGCCTCGCTTCCTGAAAGCAGGCTCAGGAGGGTGCTAGAAGCCAGGACGGCCAGGCAGAATTTACCCACCAATGTAATTCTATGCAAACATCTCCTGCATGGACTGTTTCTTTGGACTTGAAACACTCGTTCTCCTTCCATTCGATTTTTAAAAATAAATCTTTGATTTTTTTTTTTTTTTTTACCTCTTGGCCAATGAAAGAGAACCACTAAGCTTTTTTTTTAAGGCCTTATTTATAAAATTAATAGCTTACCTCTACAATGTGCAAAACGGCGAGAATTATCCAGGTGATTTCGCCATCAGTGTCCAGGATCTGCTGATATCATGCTGCTCCTCCTCCATATCAGCTTTGCTAACAGTGCTCTCGTGCGTGCGGAATTCCCTCTGCTTAGTTGGGGTGAGTGTGTGCCCACAGGCTCTGTGGGCAGGTAGGTAGGGAAGGATCATCATGAGAAAAACCCATTTCTGACTGACGTCGCTTCCCATGAGCTGCATGGGTCACAGTGGGTACTGGCACTGAATAAATGAAGAAGTTCAATTATTAATGCATTTATCAGTAAAAGTCTTCACAAGTCACTTTCAGTAAGCACATCAGCAAAGTTTTTAAAATGCAGACTTAGTACTCAATAACCAGTGTTACTCTCCCTGACCAGAATTCAAAACGAACCAAAAAAAAAAAAAAAAAAAAAAAAAGTTCACTTAAAAGGCACAGAACCAGCTTGATCTATTTTAGAAACACTGATTCAGAAAAATGAAGTAATAAGACTAACATGGTTTGCATACGTCATTTTTGCTGGGATAATGATGATGGATCACAATTAAGATCAAATACAATATATGACAGATGATCTCGAGCTTCACAAGTTAGCTTTAACTTGCCTTAGTTTATAGAAATGATCACTGTGTACAGGTCTAGAGAGGTATGTTCTACTTAAAATTGAATGCAAAAATTGTGTTACTTTGAACAAAAGAATTTTGAGATGCTTGTAAGACTGAGTTTATATTTTTTCTCTACAATTTTAGCAATATGTAAAGTAAGTGATCTTTAACAGAATTCTGACCACCTTTCCAAAAACAAACAAATGAAAAATAAAAAGTGAACAGCCCGTTTATAAATCGATGTTTAAAATGAATTTTTAAAGACAGAACGTTCTAAAGGAGCTCAACATCAAAGGAAAATAAATCCGTTTGGAATACATACATAGAAAATACATAGGGGTTTTTTTTAAACGTTTATTTATTTTTGAGAGAGTGTGTGTGAGAGAGCGAGTGAGGGGGGCCGGGGGGGAGAATCCCAAGCAGGCTCTGCACTGTCAGCACAAAGCCCGATGTGGGGCTTGAACTCATGAAACCATGAGATCATGATCTGAGCTGAAACCAAGAGTCAGACACTTAACTGACTGAGCCCCCCAGACACCCAGAAAATACATAGGTTTGCAAAAATCCACATTTTATATCTTTTATTTTTACTTAATCTTTTCTGAGTGCCAACAGTTTTCTAGGTATTATACAGAATACATAGACTTTAGTCCCTATTCCCGTACGCTTCACACTGGAGTGGATGAAGTTGTGGTTAACTTTGAGAGAAAAAGAAATACTCAGCTCCCCAATCGATTTGCTGTTTTGCCTGATTGAGAGTTACCTTGTACCTCTGGCACAAAACCTGTGAAATTCCCAAATGTGTTTGGCTATCCAAAGGCACTGTGTCTTCTCCCCATTTTTCTTCCCAAATACAATCAGAAACCAGTTATCTATTCAGAAGGATTATTATCAGTGATCACATTCACACTGGTTGACTCAAAGCCGCCATCTCCCCTCACTCCCGTACATTCTGCGCATTGGAATCTGGGTGAGTTGCAATGGATTGAGCTTCTTTCATGCTTGTGGATTGTGCTGTCCTCTCTTGATTTTTTTTTTAATGTTTTATTTATTTCTGAGAGAGAGAAAGAGAGACCTTGTGAGCAGGGGAGGGGCAGAGAGAGAGGGAGATGCAGTATCTGAAACAGGCTCCAGGCTCTGAGCTGTCAGCACAGAGTCTGACGTGGGGCTTGAACCCACAAACCGTGAGATCATGACCTGAGCCGAAGTCGGACACTTAACCGACTGAGCCACCCCGGCGCCCCTGTCCTCTGTTGATTTAGAATGACGTCTCCTGTTTTGGGAACAGCCTAGCCAGGATTATAATATTCTCTCATTTCCACATCAATACCCGACCATCCAAGTGACAAATCTTAGAAGAGTGAATATAACAGTCTTGCGGAAAATGGATGAATGCCTCTGTTCAGTAGAGGTACACGCACTGCCCTTTTCCTTATTAGTTGAAGGAAATACCAAAGTTACATTTTACACTAAGGCTAGCGTTTTGTAAAATCCTGGGTCCCACTGGGACTATGTAAGACCACAGTCTATCTGACTTGTTTCCGAGGATGCTCTTGGGATGCTGTCTTTTCTGTGCATTTTGTGAATAGCAACCATACTTTTAAATCTGTGTTGTCAATGGAAATTTTACTTGAAATTTAGGTTGTCTTTTGTCTTTCTTAACCTATAAGATTCCAGTGTTGTATATGAATTTCAATAACAAATGAAAAAAATCAAACTGTGTATGTACATTTGGAAATATTTGCATATATTTTTATTAAATGTAAAGTTGCCTTTGAAACTACTCTGATGTGTCCTTTCTGAACAGAACTATTACATATGATGAAAATGCTACTTTTAAGTTTGCCATTACTTTTATTACTTTTATCATTATTTTACAATCACCGGCCATTTCGTTATAGTTTTTATAGCTCCAGTTGTACTTGTTTCTGTGCAACACGTCTTTTCCTAAAGACTCACCAATGCAGGGCCGCCTGGGTGGCTTAGTCAGTTAAGCGTCCGGCTTTCGCTTGGGTCATGATCTCGCGGTTCGTGGGTTCGAGCCCCGCGTCGGGCTGACTGAGCTGACTGCAGCCAGCTCAGTCATGAGCCTGGAGCCTGTTTCAGCCTGTGACTCCCTCTCTCTCTGACCCTCCCCTGCTCACGCTGTCTCTCTCTCTCTCCTGAAAATAAATAAAACATTAAAAAAAAAAAGACTCACCAATGCAATAAACAATGTTACAAATAACCTCAGTTAATTCTTGCAATTCTTACCCAAGCGATTCTTATTTTGTGCAGTGATGTTCATTATTTTAAGCCAACTTTTCAAGGTGGCACAACAGGTCTATCAAAAGGATGCAAAGTATAGTGCGCCCCTTGAGGAATTTTCACAAAGCAAGGACACCAGCGTAGCCAGCACCCAGGTCCATGACCAGCAGCCCTCTCTGTGCCCTCGGCGGCGCATCGCTGAAGACGGGTTCTGAGCTCGGCGTGCTGGTCACAGCAGCCAACCCCACCGCTTCCACGTGAATTCACTTCCTCATCAACTGCTGGTGAGTCTTGCACAGCAGAATCCTGGAACCCAGTCCTCAAAGTCTATCCCAGATACAAGGGAGGCCTGAGCTTTCTTCCACGCCCTGGCACAGAAGTATCCAGGTGAACGGAGACATCTGTACCATCAGAACAGGCCCGTGAGCCCGTGTCCTTTCTCCTCTAAACGTAAGGGAAGGAAGCGGCGGGCAGGGAGGCCGGGGTGGGGGCGGGGAGCGGGGCCGGGGTTCGAGGGGCCTTGCACAGCGCCAGGGAGCTTGGATTTGTACCCTCTGCTCTGGCGAGACATAAAGGCCAGCTGGCTGGGTCCCATTACCCAGCTAATCCGCTCAGCTGACCTGGACACCCAGAGATAAATTCCAAGGTAAAATTAAAGTAGAGATGAATGAGGCTTTGTCATCTGGTTCCCAAGCAGAGAGGAACGGACGGAAGCGGGTGCACTAATTCGCTTTTGCGACCTAGGACGCTTGTTCAGGGATGAGATTTTTATTTCTCTAGTTCATCCTGCAGGCGATTCGAGCCTTTTATTATCAAAAATGACTAAACAGAATCATAAAAGTAACGCCTCATTACTTTTATGATTAGGAAAACATGTGCCCAATTAAAACATTAACGGCAGAAGGGGTCCTGCCTGGAGAGCGCGGGCTTCACGCTCCTCACAAACATGGTGCTCTTTCTACGCAAGAGTCGCTGTCCTTTCTGGGGTTACCAGCTTGTAAACACAAAACACAAAAACAAAGAGCAGCAAAGAACTTCCGGTCTCTAAACCGAAGGAAGAAGCGACGGCTTAACGTCTCTGTGGAAGCCACGCGTGAAACATGTCTGACAAACACAAGGTCGCCAAAGTGCTCTGTGTCCGCTGCTAAGTTGGGGGCTCTGCTCTGTCCTGCGTTGGGAGGTCGGCCGAGGCGGGGACACAGCCGGCCACACGGTGAGGAGGCTCAGGATGAAAGTCTAAAGTTTTGGGGCGCCTGGGGGCTCAGCCGGTTAAGCGTCCGACTTCCGCTCGGGTCGTGATCTCGCGGTTCGTGGGTTCGAGCCCCGCGTCGGGCTCTGTGCTGACTGCCAGCTCGGAGCCTGGAGCCTGTTTCAGTCTGTGACTCCCTCTCTCTCTGACCCTCCCCTGCTCACGCTGTCTCTGTCTCTCTATCTCTCTCTGTCTCCTAGAAGAAAAACAGTTCCTAAAAAAGAAATCTAAAGTCTGTCCTCGGGGGAGAAACGGCCCGGAGGCCGAACCCGCCCACTTACGTAGCTGCGGCTGGTTTCCGCTTCTTAGTTTCCTTCGGCCTCGTCCTTACCGAGGCCGTGGGCGCGAGCTGGGGCCCTCGGGGCCGCGGCGGGACAGGGCCCTGTGGGCGCAGCTCGGAGGCCCCGGGCAGAGGGGCCTCCGCGCTGGAGACGGGCCGGGGGGCGGCGGGGGCTGCCGGCCTAGGGTCCCGAGCCTTCAAGAAGCTGTAGTGGGAAGGCGCTCAAAGCCTTAAACGGGCGGATGGCCAGTTTTGTGTTTCTGGAAAATTACTCCGAGAGACATATTGACTCGTTTCTATGTGCAGCTGCCTCCGGAAGGATCCATAAGGACCTGGTCACTTGAGTTGCCTACAGGCAGAGGACTTAGGTGCAGGCAGCTTCACTGTGGACCTTTTCTAGACTTCGGAGTTTGACGGTGTCACATACATGTGGAGACCGGAAGCAGGGGCAGGGAGAAGGCAGACGTCCAGAACAAACCTGAGATACACCCGAGGAACTCGGGGATCAGACGTGGCTGAAGAAGGGGAGGCATGGAGACAATCCCTGCAGCTAAGTGGGTGGTGAGGATAAATGATACTGGCGAGAGGTGAAGAGGGTCGGGTTGGGGGCACAGACAGGCCCAGAATCTCTATTAGGAGAGGCTTAGAGGCCGTCAGCACGTTGGAAGCAGGGGCTGCAAGAGATTTGTCTGAAAGATGCATTCGCAGAGCATTTATAGCATCAGGATACATTTGATTATCCAGCAGTAACCCTAAAATACACGCACAGCATGCATTCACCTCGGAACTAAAATATACCAAAAACCTGTGACTTATACAACAGAGATTTTTTTGTTCTCGTTTTTGTTTTTTTTCCTTGCTCAAAGGTCCAAATGACTCTCTGGGCAATTTTCCTGCACGTGATGGCTCAGCATTCCAGGCTGCTTTGATCTTAGGGATCTGCATCTCAACACATAGTAGTAACCTTGGGACAAAGAAAGGTGGGCGGGGGCGGTGATGAATGAGAAGGAAAGACAGCAAAGAGAATTGTGCACCTGTTCCTAAGTGTTTCCACCCCGATGCGATATGTGTAATTTCCCTCATATTCCACTGGCCAGAGTAACTGCCATCAGCAAGTCTCCCTTCAAGGAGACAGATAAATACGTCTCTCAAATGTCTAGGAGAGAGAGGGGAGCTAGGAAGTACACTTACCGGTAAGGGTCTAGTGCTGTCACTATGATACTTTCTGCAAGAATGAAAAAACGTCCAAAGTTTGTATCAAAGAAGGGGGTACATACAAAAAGGGGGCTCCTGTCTGGCTCAGTTGGTAGAGCATGTGACTCTTGATCTCAGGGTCGTGAGTTTGAGCCCTGTGGTGGGTGTAGAGATTACTTAAAAAAAAAAGAAAAGAAAAGAAACAGGGTACAGGTTATGAAGAGAGTTGAAATGTGGGCCATCAGTGAGGACATTCCCCCTCCCTGTCGGTGCCATGTTTCGTGTGTGTGTGTGTTGGGGGGGAGGGGCTCAAAAACCCCAATTTTGGACACATTAAATTCAAGATGCCTCTATCCAAGTGGGTGTCAAATAAGCAGCTAAATCAAGCTGTGAGAGGACAGGTCTGGCCTAGAGATAGAATTTGGGAGACTGGCGGGTGCCCGGGTGGCTCACTCGGTCGAGTGTCTGGCTCTTCATTTCTGCTCAGGTCATGTTCTCATGGTTCATTAGTTGGAGCTTCACCTCCAGCTCTGTGCTGATGGAGTGGAGCCTGGTTGGGATTCTTCTGTCCCCCTCTCTCTCTCTGCGCCTCCCTGCTTGCTCTCTATCTCTCAAAATAAATAAAAATAAACAAGCAAAAAAGAATTGGGGAGATTTAAAACATATCTCCCTATAGTTGGGTACGAGGGCGTGAAGTCCGGGCGAGGGGCCTAGGCGGTGCGGTTAGGGCTAAGGCAGTCTAAGGAGAAGGTGGATGACAATTCGGACAGTTGTGGACAGAGCCTGCCGCCACCCAAAATTAAAGAGGGGTCTGCAAAGAAGACAGGAAGCAACTGCAGAAGAAGGGACGAATCAAGAGTGACGTTGTTACACCTCGGGGGAAGAGCTGGAAGAGCTCTGTGCCGCTCTCTTGTCAGAGCAAACCCCCCGTGCGATGGGTCCCTGCCCTCTTGTGCAGCGTCACTCCGTGTCTCCGCTGCGTTGGATCCAGCCCCTGACATGTCTGGTGGCCTTCCGTTGTGTCTTTACACGGCAGAAGCGGACAAGGGATACTGCGAGTCTTTTATAAGAGCACTAATCCTACTCGTGAGGGCTCTGCCCTCAGACGTAATCACCTCCCATCTCCTAGCACCCTCACCTTGGGGGTTAGGGTTTCAGTATATGAATTTGGGGGGATGCGAACATTCAGACTGTAGTGCTTCCCTGCCCCGTTTCCTTCCCTGCATTTACAATTCACCCCCGATCTCAGAAAAGGCGGAGAAGTGCTCCAGCATTTACCATCCTGATTATTAATTGCTTACATGTATATGGTGAGTTCCCCCCACCCCAAGAGGAAGCGAGCTACTGGAAGATGCAGGAAAGCTTAGTTGGGGGAAGGGACGTGGATTGGCGAGGAAGCGGTGGTTATTCCTCCCAAAGTATCACATTTTCAGCAATTGTGTGATAGTGTGTTGATAAGAGAGCTGTTGATATGTTGAAAATAACACTTCAGCAGTCAGAAATTCAGATTGCGAAGGAAGCAGAGAAGTTAGCCAAGGCTGGGCACCTTCATAAGGGCTCGCTGTGCCCCGGGGCGCGCCACTCGCCTTGGCTTGGCCGTAGGACAGACAGCTCTGATGTTACAGCCCGGGCCCCCGGAGTCGGGACCTCATCCATCTGTACGTCTCAGGGCCTGGAACGCCGCCACACGCAGTAAGCACTCAGTAATTATCGAAGTTTTATTTACATAATCTTCGAAAAATTATTTTATCTATGCTATAACTACATAGCATACATGATTTCGTTATTTGCACAACACATAAAGTTGTAAATATTGCTGATAGCCTAGCTCGATTCGGGCTGTAAACGACCCGGTAATTTTGACCTGAAGTTCATGGGTCATCCCAGTGGGAGCGTTTGCAGTCAGGTGTCGGCAGAACGGCCAGAGTACAGCGAAGGACGGCAAGGGAAGGCAGGACGTGGAGCCGAGGACACTGCTCTTTCTAGAAGCTGGCGGCAAAGGGAAGAAAGAACAAGACAGTAAACTAGAAGGTGCAAAACGAAGAGAGTTTTGCTTTGAAACGTAGAGACTTTACCGTTAGTCTTTTGCGCGTGCAGAGAACAGAGCCAGCAAAGAAGGCCCCGAGGAGGCGTGAGAGACGACAGCGGGTGGCGTGGGCAAGGGGAGAGCAGCTCGTCTGGGCCAGGAATCCCCTTTCCCCCGGACAGACGGGAAGGAGGGTCAGGGAGCGAGGGTAGGCCTGCCTGAGGCCTCTGTCATCTTTCTAGCCGCAGAAACTCGACCATCCCAAACCGTTTTTTCAACATGGTCCCAGGCGTCTTGGGTTCCACACTGGTTTAGGGATCCTCTGCATTTTCGCCCCGTTCCGGTTTGTCTCTCGACTCCGGCCTGTCCTGGACGTACCTGCAGCACCCGGGTTTTCAACAGGTCTGGTGCGTTACCACGGCCACTTACCTGGGACTGGCCCGCTCTTCGAGGCCCAAACGACGGGCCCTCCCCTCCTGTGAAACTGATGGAATTCCAGGCTTCTCTCTGATTTGTCGAGTGCTGGGGACCATCCCCTTGGAGGGCCCTCACCTTTCACAAAAGCGTAGCACCCTCTTCTGTAACTCAGGTCCAGCTGGTATAAGAATTCCAAAGATGGACACAGACCCCTCCCTTATTTCCCCAAAACAGAACAAAGAGATCTGAAACATTTTATTTGAAGGCTTAGGGATAACAGAAAAGAAAGACAAGAAAGAAAAGCTAAAAAAAAGTGTTGTGTGACGAGGACATTCTGTTCTTGCTGTACCTTGAGGTCATTTTCTCAGATGTCAGAAAAGCATATCTCAGGGCGTCTGGGGGGCTCAGTCGGTTGAGCGTCCGACTTCGGCCCAGGTCACGATCTCACGGTTCGTGGGTTTGAGCCCCGCGTCAGGCTCTGTGCGGACGGCTCAGTGCATGAAGCCAGCTTGGGATTCGGTGTCTCCTTCTCTGCCCCTCCCCCCCCCCAAAAAACAAATAAATGTTAAAAAAAATTTTTTTTAAGAAGCACTACTGGTATTACTTTTTTTAAAAAAAATTAATGTCTTTATTTTATTTTGAGAGAGACAGAGAGTGAGCAGTGGTGGTGGGGCGGGGGGCAGAGAGAGGGGGAGACAGAATCTGAAGCAGCTCCAGGCTCTGAGCTGTCAGCACGGAGCCCGACGTGGGGCTCGAACCCACAGACAGTCAGATCATGACCTGAGCCGAAGTCGGACGCTCAACCGACTGAGCCCCCAGGCGCCCTGACATTCTTCTTCACATAGAAAAATCTCTCGAACGTTTCCGCACTTCCAAACCGGATCCTGACCCCAGGTCGGCTGCCGGTTCCCTGCTTGCAGAAGCCCCCGCAGCCCGCAGGGCGCCCGGCCTTCAGCAGCCCCCGACCCCGCCCGCCGCGCGGCCCCTGCGCCCGACACAGAGCGGGGCGCCTCTTCCAGACCGGGGTCTCCTGCCGTCTGGGAATCAAACCCGCACGATCTGACTTGTACTTGCTCCAGACAGTTCCTTCAGGACATTATTAAGCGTCAAACACTTAGTCTCGGGGCCAAATTGCGTTTCTATCCGTACGCGTCCGTCGCCTTACCGCCACTACAGGGGGTCTCCTCGTGGGGCGTGCGCGGGGGCCCGGGGTGGGGGTGCGAGCGGGGGGCCCGGGTCTGGGGGCGGGCGAGCGGGGGGGGGTGGGGGGGGGGCGTGCGAGCGGGGGTCTCAGCGGGCGTGGCGAGCGGGGGGGGGCTCGTGGGGCGTGGGGGCGGGCGAGGGGGGGGTCTCCTCATGGGGCGTGCGAGCGGGGTCCGGGGTCCTCGTGGGGCGTGCGAGCGGGGACCCGGGGTCTCCTCGTGGGGCGTGCGAGCGGGGGTCCGGGGTCTCCTCGTGGGGCGGGCGAGCGGGGGCCCGGGGTCTGCGGGAGGTTGGCTGCCCGAGGCCCGAGCCGCCCAGTGGGCGCCGTCTCCTCGGCAGCTCCGAGCCTCGGGTTCGACCCCGCCTGGCCGAGGTCGTGATGACAACGAAGGCCGCTGCCACTGGGTTTGGGGGTGGCTCCGTCTTGTTTACACAGGGCTCGGCATCCAGCGCAGGGCCCAGTGCACGGCTTGAACTCGCGGTCCGGAGGCCGGGACCTGAGCCGAGGGCCAGACACTTACCGACCGAGCCACCGAGGGAGGCCGAGACTCGGGAAGGCCTCGCTGTTTGTGGGGCCGCCGTCGGTGTGGCGCTAACCTACTTTATTCACTGGCTAATTTCATCTCCAAAACAATACTAAGAGGGGGAGCAAGTATCCCCACTGCGCAAACTACAGAAACTGAGGCGAGGAAAGCTTAGGAGAGGCGCCTCCGAGGAGTCAACGGCAGCGCTGCGGTTGCGGACTCCAAGCCCTCAGCAACTGGGCCAAAACGCTGAGTCAATTGTATCAACGAAGGAACGCAGCGCAGTGTGTCCGCGCACCCGGGGGGGTGTTGGCGGCTTAGCGCCTCCGACGTGGCTGGAGGCTTAGGTACTAGTTCTGCGTTAGGTACTAGTAAGTTCCAGGAAGTAGCTCAGTTGTCCCTTGAGGCATTAAGAAGGGGCCAAAGAGGGGCGCCTGGGGGCTTAGTCGGTTAAGCGTCCGACTTTCGCTTGGGTCATGATCTCGCGGTTCGTGGGTTCGAGCCCCGCGTTGGGCTCTGTGCTGACTGCCAGCTCGGAGCCTGGAGCCTGTTTCAGTCTGTGACTCCCTCTCTCTCTGACCCTCCACTGCTCACGCCGTCTCTCTCTCTCTCCTAGAAATAAATTAAAAAACATTAAAAAAAAAAAAAAAAAAAAAGAAGGGACCAAAGAAATGCCCTGCCCTGGACACTGGGCGGACGGGATACATTCCTCTGTGTCCGAGATTCCTCCCGCGCCCACAATGCAGGCCGACCAAGCCATCGCTCTTCTCGTCTTTTGTCATGAGAGAGAAGCAATATTTGTAGCAAGTGGGGGGCTGCAGGAGCGCAGGGACGAACGGCCCCCGTCCCCACACAGCGAACAAGAAGGCTGAGGCCTGACTCCGGCAATCTGGTGTCTCTACTGCCGACAGAGGAAGCGAGTTTCACCCTCCCGCGCCTCGGTGAGAAGTTCGGTGCCCTCAACGCGGCCTTTTCCTGCGGAGCCGACCTGGTGGTGCGGGAGGGGCGTCGGGGCGGCCACCACAGGGCCCCGCAGGCCGCGGCTTGACGGGTCCCCTCCCGCCGCGCACAGAGCCCTCCCCGCGCGCGTCCCGCCGGAGGCGGGGAGGCGCAACTTCCCTGGGTCTCGCCGGACAAGGGCACCGACGCCGCTACCAGGGCGCGGCCCCCCGCACCTCAGCCGGCCCCTGGCTCCCCTTGGCGGGCGCCGCTGGGCCACCAAATCCCGCGTCCCGTCACGCGCGGACGCGGTCACCGCGCCCCGACGACTCGGGGCCGGCCTCGTCCCACCGGTTCTGACGTCTGCGGCCCAGAGGGCCGAGCAGGCCAGGCGCGCGGGGGCCCCGGCGAGGACGCGTCCCGGGGTCACGTTCCTCTCCGGCCGCGGACACGGGGCCCCAGACGGGGACGAGCTTCCCACGTACAGCAGGGGGCGCGGGGGGCACTCCCACTTCCGGGGGGGCGGGGGGGCCCAGGCTCGCCCTCCGCTCGGCAAGGCCGATGGGCTAGCTCCTCAGGCCGGAGACCAAGCCGCCTCGGCTCAGAGTGTGCCCCCGGGCCCGCCGGTCACCCCCCCACCCCGCACCCCGGGGTGCGGCGGCCCTGCCCCCCGCAAGCCTCGGTTCCCACCCGCGGTGCGTCGGCCGCGACGGCTGCCGGGGTCCGCACATCGCAGTCACGCGCGGTGGGCTCTGTGCCCGCGCCCCGCCGAGTGGCTGTCGGGCCACGCGTGTGGCGTCCCCTCCCAAACTAGCTTCCCCTCCTTATGCGACAGGGACAGGCGGAGGGGCTCCGGAGCCCGGCCCCTTGCTGCCCTCGCCACGCGCGGCCGGGGGAGCGAAGCTGCCTGGGGGCCACGGCTGCTCAGGAGCGTCCGTAGCTGCTCGGACACTCCGGGGCCGCCGCCCGCAAGCCCTGCGTCCCGCGGGACAGTCAGACGCGGCGCCGCCGCCGGGCGCCTCCCGCACGGGCCGCCCCCCAGCGCGCCTGCGCCGCGGCGCCCGCGGGCCCCCCCCCGCCGAGGGCTGTCGGGCCACGCGTGTGGCGTCCCCCCCCGCTAGCGCCCCCTCCTTATGCCGACAGGGACAGGCGGAGCCGCTCCCCCCCCGGCCCCTTGCTGCCCTCGCCACGCGCGGCCGGGGGAGCGAAGCTGCCCCCCGCCGCGGCCCCTCAGGCCCCCTTGGCCCCCCGCTGCGGACCCCATGCGGCCCCACTACGGCCCCCCCCCGCTGCAGCCCCCCGCTGCGGCCCCGCCGCAGCCCCTCGCTGCCCCGCTGCGGCCCCGCGCCCTTTCACGCGCGCACGTGTGGGGCGCGCAAGGCTGGGCGCCACCCGAGGGCCCCAGTCACCCCCACTCACGGCCCCCCGCTGCTGCCCCCCACTGCGGCCCCCCGCCGCGGCCCCCCACTGCGGCCCCCCGCTGCGGCCCCGCGCCCTTTCACGGCGCACGTGTGGGCGCAGGCACCGACGCCAGACAGCGCTGCGGCCCCCGCTGCCCCCGCCACCCGGCCCCCGCGGACACTCCGTGCTCCTTTCCGCGCCCCCCGCCCGCGGCCCCCACTGTGACCCCCCACGCGCCCCACCGGACGCCACCCGCTGACCCCCGAGGGCCCCAGCCCCCCTGCGGCCCCCCCGCTGCGGCCCCCACCGCGGCCCCGCTGCGGCCCCGCCCCCGCGCTGCGGCCCCCCAGCATACACCCGATCGGCCCCCGCTGCGGCTGCCCCCCCCCCTGCCGCGGCCCCCCCGCCCCCGCTGCGCCCCCCCCCTGCCACGGGGCCCACCGACGCCACGAGGGCAGTCACCCCCCGCTGCGGCCCCCCACTGCCCCCCTGCGGCCCCCGCTGCGGCCCCCGCGCCCTTTCACGCGCGCACGGGCGCGCAAGGCACCGACGCCACCCGAGGGCCCCAGTCACTTGCGGCCCCCCGCTGGCCCCCCCGCCGCGGCCCCTCGCTGCTCCCCCGCCGCGGCCCTTCCCGCCGCGGCCCCCGCCGCGCGGGCCCCCGCTGCGGCCCTGCCGCGGCCCCCGCTGCGGCCCCCGCCGCGGCCCCCTTGCTGCCCCCGCCGCGGCTCCCCGCCGCGGCCTTCCCTGCCGCGGCCCCCCGCCGCGGCCTCTGCCGCGGCCCCGCCGCGGTTTCCCGCCGCGGCCCCGCCGCCGCGGCTCCCCCCCGCCTCGCGGCCCGCCCCCCGCCGCGGCCCCCCGCGGTTCCCCGCCCCCCCCTGCCGCGCCCCCTGCCGCGGCTCCCCCCCGGCCCCCGCTGTGGCACCCCCTGCCGCGGCCCCCGCCCCCGCCACGCCCCCCTGCCGCGGCCCCCGCGCCCTTTCCGCGCGCACGTGCCCCAAGGTACCGACGCCTGCGAGGGCCCCCGTCCCCCCCGCTGCGGCTCCCCTGCTGCTCCCCCGCCGCGGCCCCCCGCTGCGGCCCCCCGCCGCGCCGCCTCCCCCGCCGCGGCCCCCGCTGCGGCCCCCGCTGCCGCGGCCGCGGCCGCCCCCCTGCCGTGGCTTCCCCACCGCGCCCCCGCCGCGCTCCTGCCGCGGCCCTCCTGCCGCGGCTCCCGCCGCGGCTCCCTCGCCCCCCCGCCGCGCGGCCCCCCCGCCGCGGCTCCCCCGCCGCGGCCCCCTGCTGCGGCTCCCCGCCGCGGCTCCCCAAGCGTGGCCCGCCCCCGCCGCGGCCCCCTCGCTGCCCTCGCCGCGGCTCCCCCCCGCCGCGGGGCTCTCGCCGCAACACCCCCCTGGCCACGCGGCCTCCCCGCCGCGGCCCCCCGCCGCGGCCCCCGCCGCGGCCCCCCTGCCGCGGCCTCCTGCCGCGGCCCCCTGCCGCGGCGCCTTCCCTGCCGCGGCCCCCCTGCCGCGGCCCCCCCCGCGGCCCCCCTGCCGCGGCTCCCCGCCGCGGCCCCCGCCGCGGCTTCCGCCGCCTCCCCCTGCCGCGGTTCCCCGCCGCGGCTCCCCCCCGGCCCCCGCGCCTTTCACGCGCGCACGTGTGGGGCGCGCAAGGCACCGACGCCACCCGAGGGCCCCAGTCACCTCCGACGCCAACACAGCGGGGCTCGGAGCCTCAACATTTCAGTCTGGGGCGGGGGTACACTCAGTCCGTAACACCAGAAAGTATCTCAGTTGCTTTGGTTACATTTGTTTTTATTGCGAATGAGTCCGTCCTGCGTTGTTTCCCCAACTCTTTATTACGTCGTATTTTAAACACCAGAAACGTTGAAAGAACACAACAGTAGATCCCTGCTTCGTGACGGTCGTTCATTACCGCACCTGCCGTGTCCGCGTGTCCACGTGCCTACCGGCCCCGTAGGGTTTTTCCAAGTATCTTGTGGACATCGTGACATTCCACCCCTGTCAGCACACACCTCCTGCCCAAAACATCATTACTGCGCTTAAGAAAATAATTCCCTCATATCATCTTTCAGCCAAGTCATTGTAATTTCCCCAATATCTTTTATTCCTGTTCCCCTCTGCATCTGGATCAAACGGAGTTTTAAAAATATTTTTTAAATTTAAATCCAAGTTAGTTAACATATAGCATAACAATGGTTTCAGTAGAATTTAGTGATTCAGCACTTACACACCACCCAGTGCTCATCACAGTAGCCTCCCTAATGCCCACCCCCGACTTCATCCCGCGCCCGCCGCCCATCCAGCAGCCCTCAGTTTGTGCCCATCCAGCAGCCCTCAGTTTGTGCCCATCCAGCAGCCCTCAGTCTGTTCTCCGTATTGAGTTTTATGGTTTGCCTCCCGCTCTGCTTGCATCTGATTTTTCCTTCCCTTCCCCTGAGTTCATCTGTTTTGTTTCTTAAATTCCACACAGGACTGAAGTCATGTGATGTTTGTCTTTCCTCTGACTGACTTTCCATTGGATCAAATGAAGCTTTAAGCACTGCATCTGGTTGGTTCAGCTCTTCAGCCTTATTAATCTAGAAAAGCCTCCTACGTACTTTTCTCCCATGGCACTGACCTTCTGAAGAGACAATGTGATGGTGGCATTGTGACCATGTTGACTCTCTGGGATATACAAAAACATTTGCCAGTGAAATGGGGGACACGTTACTACAAACATACATAATGCCCGTTCTGTATACGTAATGCATAATTCACTGGCCTCAGATTTAATTTAGACTTCTCACCCGAGTGGAATCTGAAAGCTTATCAGTTGGGCGCCTGGGTGGCTCAGTCAGTTAAGTCTCTGACTCTTGGTTTCAGCTCAGGTCATGATCTCATGGTTCATGGGTTCGAGGCCTGTGTGGGGCTCTGTGCCGGCAGTGCAGAGCCTGTCTGAGATTCCCTCTCTGCCCTACTCTCTCTCTGCACCTCCCCTGCTCATGCACACTCTCTCTCCCACTCTAAATAAATGTTAAAAAAAAGAAAGCTTATAAGCCGCAGAAATTAACATATTATTACATGGTGAGAATATTGGAAAACACATAGTTCTAGAAATCTGCCTAAATTTACCATAGTTTTAAACCAATGTTCATGGATGGTTCAGCTCATCAAAATAGGTGAACGAAAATTTTTAAAAATCCAACCTAAAAAAATTCTCAGGGCAGAGAAATATAAAGTTGCCTGAATCACTCAAAATCAGTCTATCCATAAATAACTATTATTGATACTAGGTAAACAGCTCATGTAGCTATTGATACATCTCTGTGGGGAGACGGGTAGCGATCCTTTAACAAGAACAACACGGTACCCTGTATTCAGTGCGGGGCCTGGGCGCCTGGCCCTTGCCCTGCCTCAGCGTTATCAGTCGGGCGGGGGTTTTGATCCTGACAGGCTGCGTGTCCCAGGCTCCTATGCCGGCCAGCGTCGGGCTGGGGTCGGTTAATGGAGGGCTGTTGGGGGATGAGAGGGCACGAGGAAGGGGGAAGCGAGGGGTATATTCCTGACAGCAGCTGTGTTTTCCTAGTGCCTGTGATTCAGGTAACACTGCTTCTCCCCTGAGCCCTTCAGCCTACGCTTAGTGGCTTCTGGCTCTGACGCGAATCACTGGATTATCTCATGGTCATATTCAGCTTCTTAGATTTTCCTTTACCTGTAGAATCCATTCCTTGCACTGAATCCCCTCACTGAAAATACTCGAAGCAGTTTCTGGTTAGACCCCGACTGCTCTATGGCAGATACCATTTTTAATTAAAATATTCTAATCTTAATGAATTTTACTTGAATTGGATGCAACAAAAAGAACATGAAGTAGAAAACTTTTCCTTTTAACATGACGGGTGTTACATTCTAAAAGCTCTTTCTAGGTTAAGAAAGGAAGTTATGAAAACCTCTCAGAAGTTGGGAGTTGTTAGGCTTAATATTTTTTTTTAAAAATTTTTTTAATGTTTTTATTTGTATTTAGGAGAGAGAGAGAGAGACAGCGTGAACAGGGGAGGGTCAGAGAGAGAGGGAGATACAGACTTTGAAACAGACTCCAGGCTCTGAGCTGGCAGTCAGCACAGAGCCCGACGCGGGGCCCGAACCCACGAACCGCGAGATCATGGCCTAAGCGAAAGTCGGACGCTTAACCGACTAAGCCACCCAGGCGCCCTGTTAGGCTTAATATTTTTTAACTACTCTTCAATTTTAGATAGTAGAAGTAGAAAATTCACGAAAAACTAGTATTCACATGCTTTCTGTGACCTCTTCACAATTTTTCAGTTATATTTATTTTGCTCAGGTTTATAACATTCATATTCTATTCTATAACCATAATTTCCGTAGTTGCTCAGTATTAGTGAAGTTCTATATTTCAGCCATTCATTCCTATTTCACTAGGAATTAGGATTCACACAGGCAAGGAGGGTTACTTGCTTTGTTCACTGATATACATATATCAGTCATCTCAACATCCAACATCTTATATATAGAAGTCATCTCAACATCCAATGTGGGGCTCAAACCCTCAGCCTCAAGATCAAGAGTCACACGCTCCACTGACTGAGCCAGCCAGGCGCCTCATGGTCACTGATCTATTCAAAGCTACTAGAAGAGTGTCTGGCACAGAGAAATACTTGCTGAATAAATTATTTATCAAAATTATTCACTTTCTTAGTTCTAAAGTTAATTTCCCTCCTAATTGGCTGGATTTCATGGTTGTATATGTTGACATGTGTAAACACACATTTACACAAAGTATTTTTCTCACTCCAGAAATACTTAGGCATGTAGTGCTGTTTGAGTTTCTTCATGTTTGAAGACCTGGGCTGTTGTCTTCTGCCATTAGTGTTCTCTGCTTGTTTTATCGAATGAACTCGGAATACTGGCGTAACCAGCTGTCACTCATTCATTACAATCCTGCTGATCAGTGCCCTCCTTTCATAATTACTTTATACTGTAAGCTTTTATCTAGTTGTTTGCCACATTTGTGTGCAGAAGTTCTAAGTGGTATTTTTCTTTTTTTGACCGAGCCATACTGTCTTTGATGACGTTCTTCAGGAAGTCAAAAGATATTTTGTAAGCACCTTCTGCTAACTACGGTGTATTATGTACAAATATAACAAATGGAGCCTATCCTCAGGGGAGTTAGTCCCTTAGGGGAGATAAACTAAGCCTGCTGCTATAGTATGAAGTAGAGTGAGGTCTCAGGAGAAACACAGCACCTGGATATTTTGAAGGGACAGTAATTACCATGTGACGGAAACGAACACAGAGGAGGCCTGTTGTCTGGCAAGTTAAGACAACATAAAGGGCCTTCATAGATGTTATCGCCTTTGATCTTCAAAACAATTCTGCAAGAAAAATTATCCTTATCCCCATTTCACAGATACAGATATTGAGCTTAATCCAATGTCACACCGGGAGAGTTGAGATTTGAACCCAATTCTGCCTGATTCCAAAGTTCATACTCTTTCTCTACTACATATGTGACCTGTTGCAAGAATGAGTCAGAGAAGTCTTGGCGAAGAACGTGGTGTATGAGCAAGTGCTTTGATGGGGGGTTGGGGGGGGTGGGCTTTAAGGTAGGAGTAAGAATTCTAAATCTACGCCCAGCATTTTCCTCAACTGAGGTGTACGTGGGTCATGAAACTGTTTTTGTTCATTTGGAGGCCCAGTTCCGAGGGGCAGCGATGACCAGTCCCAGGAAAGAAATTCCCAGCAGCCTTGTTCTTGAGCTTCCTGGCCTCCTTTGGTCTTGGATATCTCTCTTCTTCCTCCTCGCCCCTTTGCGCAGCCACACAAGAATTAAGTCCCCCTGGTGCTGAGGTTTACCCATCCTCTCGGACGTTTCTAGAATAGCATAAATTCTTCCAAACACCATGGGAGATACAAAGCAGTGGTTTTCCAACTTAAATTCCAAGTCATCAGTGCACTTTGACATTTTAGTGAGTCATAACCAGCAATTAAAAAAAAGGGGGCAGGGGGAGACAGAAGAGAATAGACAGCAGAGGGAACTGCACGTACCAAGTGTACTGTTACAGCACGTGCCTGTGTGATACGTAGGTGAGCGTGTTTCTGTACCGGGCTATGATGTAAAGTACACTTCTGATAGTGATGGACCCCTGTTTAAACAGCAACAGGGCCTATTTGCAAACCGTGTACACGAGGGAACCCTGACATCGCTGGGACGAGAGCTCTCGCAAGTCCAGGAGGCAGCCCCACAGACTGCTTGCTTACAGACAGGGCACAGCTCACGGAACATTCTTTCAAGAGTAAGCTGAGCAGA
Source organism: Proteles cristata cristata (assembly GCA_017311185.1). Classification (NCBI taxonomy): domain Eukaryota; kingdom Metazoa; phylum Chordata; class Mammalia; order Carnivora; family Hyaenidae; genus Proteles; species Proteles cristata. Next base: position 48,550 of record JAESUZ010000670.1, on the reverse strand, counting down.
AACGTGGAGAACAAAAACAAGGCAATTATCTCTTAGCAGAGGCTCTGCAGGGAGGAGGAGGTACATCTAGCTCAAAGGTTGCCGAGTGCAAAATGTGCCTCTCAGAGGACAGAGCCGCTGCAGGACCTCAGCAGGCGAAAGTACTCCTAGCCGCACGGGGACGTGTGTTTCCGGGATGACGGGATGCCTTCAATCAGCCAGATTCAGTCCTTTAGTCTGTACTTCCTTCTTACCCCCTGAATCTGTCTCTTGCCCAGGGCTTGACGGTGCTTGACAAGCCAGCCGCCATACGTGACAGGGCTTGCCTGGGGTCATACGTTAGGGCTCAGTAACTCAGTTCAACTCAACTGTTTCCAATATAGAGAAGTCAGAGTCTTGGCTAAGCACCGGAGCTGCTGTGCGTGTACCAGCATCAGGTCCGAATCAGCCCTAGTGACCCTAACGTCCAAACCTACCTCCAGTCCATGTAAACAATAATAAAATTGTAGCGAACATTTAATATTCGTTTAATAATGTGCCAGCTGCGATGCTGAGTATTATCTAACTTAATCTTTACTATCACCTCAAGAAGCAATGACTCTAGCTAACTAGCCTGGTCATAAGAACTACTATTTAGTGAGCGCCTACTGTGTGCCAGAGAGTACTAACTGCTCTAGATAGATGAACACATTTAATTCTCACAACTCGAAAGGTAGGTGCTATTATTATCCCCATTCTAAAAAGGAAAGAAATCAGCCACAAAGAGTAGGTAATCTGTCTAAAGTCTCACAGCCGGGAAATGACAGCACTGGGCTTAGAACCCCCAGTCATTAACTCTCAAGTTCATCTACCTGCTCACTACTTACCGATCAAACTTGTTAATGTATAGTGGGCACTATCCTGATCAGTTCTTCTCTTATTTTTTAAAAAAGTTGTTTAATGTTTTATTTATTTTTGAGAGACAGACAGTGTGAGCAGGGGAGGGTCAGAGAGAGAGGGAGACGCAGACTCTGAAGCAGCTCCAGGCTCTGAGCTGTCGGCACAGAGCCCAAAGCAGGGCTCAAACCCACGAACCCTGAGATCGTGACCTGAGCCGAAGTCAGACGCTTAACTGACTGAGCCACCCAGGCGCCCCAGTTCTTAACAGCACATTCATACTTAGTAGCAATTTGGACATCACAGGGGTCTCTGGCTGGCTACTTGGTCAACTGTTCTTTTTTCTTTTAGATTTTGTTTTTAAGGAATCTCTACACCCAATATGGGTTTCACACTTACAACCTTGAGATCAAGAGCTGCACGCTCTACTGAGTAAGCCAGCCAGGAATGCTAGTTAGCTGTTCTTCTCTCACAGGCAACAGTATTGATTCACCCCCCCCGCCCCAAATTTAAGTTCTGCTCATAGTTTTTAAATATATCTTGCCAAACTATGTTGTTTATACAACTAATATATCATGCTAGGTTTTGTTTATGTGCTTTTCTTAAATTAAGAGAAATTAAGTAAACTCCACACCCACGTGGGGCTTGAACTCAGACCCCAAGATCAAGAGTCACCGTTCCACAAACTGAGCCACCCAGGCGCCCCATGTGCCCTCTGTGAACTTTTACTCTACAACTTTACTTCTCGGGGTTCTGCACAAGCACGCCTTATTTTATTTTCCGGTACTCTCACCACAGACCAGCACCGCGTCAAGCCGATCGCTCTCCCTACAGAAGTTCTCCCTCTCCACCCGCGCCCCTCCTTGCTCTCCTGCTCCCCACACCCCCTCATCCATCAGGACTCCGTGTCACCCTCCCAGTCGGCTCGTACCTTCCGCCCCCTGCTCGTTAGTCTCTCTGACTGTGTGCGGCACTGCCTTCCCTCAACGCTCTTGGAATTGCCTGTGTTTTTAGTTATTTCCATAAACGGCAGCCAGTCAAGTCCCCGTCGGGACCATGGTTTAGTACAGGCACCAAGGGGTGACGCTGCTGAACGACGCGGAGGAGACGGCCCGACCGGGGCTGGGGGGCCTCAAACACGCTCTGAAACCCACCCGTTTCTCTCCTGGCGTAAACGGGAGGCTCGTAAAACACGTTAAAAGCAAGAGCTTGGAAACGATGGGCTGGCGGCCGGCTTGTCCGCAGGATGAACGTCCGCACTCGGTGCCTTCCGGGCCCGTCCCTGTGATGTCGCGTTTGTACAGGCCGCGGGGCAGCGCCTGCTGTAAAATGAACACGGAGGTCTGCCTTTTGTTGTTTCAAATCATGCTGCTAATTTTATTTTTAAGGGTTTCCATTTCACAAGAGTTGATTCAGTGACAGTCAACGTGACGACGTGCACGTACATACGGACGGACATACTGGTTACATAGAGGCTCATGCACATGAAGAGGCTACTAACGAGAATGCTGACTTTCAGGGGCGCCTGGGCGGCTCGGTCAGCGAAGGGTCTGCTTCTCGGTTTCGACTCCGGTCACGAACTCGCGGTTTCGTGGGCTCAAGCCCCGTGGCTGGGCTCTGCTTGGGATGCTCTCTCTCCCTCCCCGATTCATGCTGAGGCTGTCTCTCCCAAATAAGTAAATAAGCTTTAAAAAAAGACAACTTTTAATAAAGAAATTGTGACGGGTCACAGCACAGAGGTCACCAACAATGGACAGCAGAGGGCCGGAATAAAATAAAAACCTAAGTAGAGTTTCACTCATCAGTCTAAGTGAAGAGATGAATTCGTCACACCGCTACTGCCCCGGTAAAACGAGGCAACTAGGGCTGAGGCGGTAATGAACACAGAACACAGATGCCCCAAGCAAAGCACGAAAGCAACAGATGTCAAATAATTCAACAGATCTTTACCTAACATTTTATCAACAGGAAATCTAATAAAAGAGCGTTCCCTCACTAAATTGTCATAACTTCACGCACCATGAAAATGCTGACACAATTTGATGTACAGACTGAATTATGTAAAATGTAGTTTGAAACTTTTCTTACAAAGTTTGTCAAGTTGGTGTCCATATAACACCCAGGGCTCATCCCCACACGTGCCCCCCTCCATGCCCACCTCCCCCCTCCCCCCACACCCATCAGCCCTGTTTGTTCTCAGCATTCAAGAGTCTCTCATGGTTTGCCTCCCTCCCTCTCCCCCACTATTTTTCCCCTTCTTCTCCCCCTTGGTCCTCCGTTAAGTTCCTCCTAATCCTCCTATACGTGCAAACATACGGTATCTGTCCTTCTCTGCCTGACTTATTTTGCTCAGCATAACACCCTCAAGGTCCATCCATGTTGCTACACAGGCCAATTTCATTCTTTCTCATTGCCATGGAGTATTCCATGGTATAGATAAACCACATCTTCTTGATCCATCCGTCCTGGATGGACACTTAGGCTCTTTCCATGATTTGGCTATTGTGGAGAGTGCTGCTGTGAACATTGGGGTCCATGGGCCCCTCTGCATCAGCACTCCTGTGTCCCTCGGGTAAATTCCTAGCAGCGCTACTGCTGGGTCACAGGGGAGTTCTAGTGTTAATGTTCTGAGGAACCTCCACACTGTTCTCCAGAGGGGCTGCACCAGTTTGCATGCCCACCAACAGTGTAGGAGGGTGCCCGTGAAACCTCTTTTTTACTCCAATTCTTTAAATATGAGCGTCAGCAGATACTAATATTACGAACCTGGATTTGTATTAATTTGAAGTATGGCTGACAATCTAAATATCAAGAAAAAAATAAAAAGAGCGCTTCCTAGGTGAACGCTGCCGACTTCTACACCTCAAATGGGTGGAAACGGCCGCATCCGATCAGCGCAGCGTCTGGAAAGCGCCCTCCGGCCGCCAAAACCTAAGCCCAGCACCTGAGGGCGTGTTGGAAACACGGACACAGAAACGGACACTCGGCAGCGTCTGAGAGACGAGCAGGCCTCGGGTTCACGGGGGCGGCCTTTGCAGAGACGCAGCCCAGCAGGCGCCCGGGTGCGGGGCTCCGGGCCCGGAACTCGGCCCCGCGACGGCGTCCCCGTCACCCCCTACCGGCCCGACAGCTCCGGCACGGGAGGCCGTCCCCGGGGGCCCGCAGGCGTAGAGCCCAAGTCCCCGGGCGCCCGGGCTCGTGTTTGTTTTCTCCCCGTCGGAGGGCGTCGGGCGCGCAGGGTGTTCTCGGCCCGTCGGAGGGCGTCGGGCGCGCAGGGTGTTCTCGGCCCGTCGGAGGGCGTCGGGCCCGCGGAAGGAGCGGGCACCAGCGAGCCCGCCCGGCGAGGGGCGGCCGCCCCGAGGCCCCAGGACCGCTCCGCGGGAGGACGATGGAGGCGGCCGCGGCCCCCGGGGACCAGGAACTGGAACTAGGTACTGCCTGCCGAGCTGAGTCTCTCTCCCTCCGGCCAGGCCTTTCCCTTCCCGCCTCTCCCTTCCGGCCCCGCGCCGCTCGCGGCGCCCCGGCCCCCGGGCCGGAGGCCGGTCCTCGGTGATCGCGGCCCCCGCGTTTGCTCTACAAACAAACAAACAACAAAACGAGTGCTAGTCGAGCACTTCGCGTTTCCACGACTGGAAACTTGGGCGCGGGGGCCGCAGCGCGTACCCAGGTGGCTCTGCGTGCGTCCGCGCGGCTCGTCGGGACGAAACGGGGACGGACGCGGAGAGCCCGTCCCCCCCCGCCCCCCAGCGCGGCCAGCCCCGGGCCGCCGCCCGCCGCGCGTGGACTCCGTCCCACCCGGACGGGGACCGCCGCTCGCGCGCTCCGGGGGCTCCCTAACCGTTACCCCGCCCGCCGGGGCGGGGCCGGCCCAACGGCCGAGCCTGCGCAGTGAGCCCGGCCCGGCGCACTACAAGTCCCAGAAGGCAACGCTCGCGGCCCGGGCGGCCGCCTTACCTGCCGCGAGCGGGCGCCTCCGGCCGCTACGCCCGCCCCGCCCCCGCGGCCGCCGGCCCCTCTCCGCAGGTAAAGGCGCGTGAGGAGGAGGCTTAGTAACCCCGACCCGGAAGCCCCTCGCGAACTGTCCCTCCCCTCCCCGGACTATGCCTGACTCCCTCACCGGAGTGGGGCGGCGGGCGAGGGCGGAGGAAGCCTCCGGAGGCCGGAGCCGAGGCACCTCGGCCGCACTTCCGCCTCCCGGGCCCCGGGGGCGGCGCGCACGCGCTCCCTGCGGCCCCGGCGCGGGTGACTTCCGCTCCCACTGTGCCCCGCGAGCCGAATCATGGATCACACTGGTAAGGAGGCGGGGGCAGCGGGGGTCCCGGTTCCATGCCCCCTTGGCCGGCCGGGGACTGGCCGCCCGCCGGGCAGAGGGGGGACGCGCTCGCCCGGCGGCTCTGGGGCGTGGCGGTGAGAGGGGCGTCCCGGGGCCCCTCCCGCGCCCGGCAGGGCCCGCCGCTTCCCGGCCTGGCCTCGGTGCGGCACCCGCGGCCTCGGTGCCGGCACGGCCGCCTCCCCGGCTCTGCCGAGCCCGCAGCGCCGACGGCGGGCGGCGCGGCCTCGGGGCGGAGCGGGCTGCGGCCGCTTTCGCCTCGTCCCGGGTGCCCCGCCCTCGGCTCGGGCGACTGGCGGGTGGGTTCCAGCTTGGGGTCGGGGCAGCCTTGCCACGCCGGGGGTGGGTGCGCGGGAGCGGGGTGCGGGCTTCGGGCGGGGGCTGAGGCGGCACCGCGGGCGTTATTGTCTCTCTGGCCCTTCGCGGACTGGCGGTGGGAGAAGCGAGTCGGATGTGCTTTTCGGAATCCTGCTCGGAGCGGCCCCGCGCTGCGGCCGTGGTCCTTACCCGTCACTGGGGCCGTTTGCAAAAGAGACGTTGAAAGCATGGTGTTCTCCTCTCCTCCTCCAAGTAGGGACGACTCCGCTCTTGATTATGTGTTGTTTGGCCTTTTCTGCTTTGTGGTTTTTGGATATTGAATGAGGGCACTTGGAGTTCAGTGTTCCGTGTAGTTACATCAAGACGTGTCATAAGTAGGAAAAAAGGGTATTTCTTGTGTTAAGTATTGGTTAGCGTGTTCTCGGTCGTCGGGTGCCCACCTAGTTGTGTACGCATAGATGTACAGTTGTGTCTGTCTATGCAAACGCGGTATGTGCCAGGCACCTGCAGGCCCGGACGTGGGATGGTGGAATGCTAAGCAGGACGGTCTGAGTCCCTGACCGCGTGGAGATGGCATTATGTTGGGGAAGACCAGACAACAAGGTTTTTATGTTTGGTTTTGGTTGATTGTTTTTTAAAACGTAAACATCACAGGTCATGATGAGGAGGAAGGAGCCTTCAGAGAGAGCGGTCGGGGGCCGTCTTTCTGGTGATACTTATAGTTGAGATCTGATGGATGAGAAGAATCCAGCCATGGAATTGGTCAGGAGGGAAGCCTTTCTAGCAAATACAGAGACTCTGAGGAAGGAAAAGAAGATCAGTTAGCTGCAGCTTGCTTAGCAAGAAGGAAAGAGCCCTGAGATTGAAAAGGAAGGCAGGCGTCATGTCTTACACAAGACTTTGGAGTTCAGGATAAAAATTTGATTTTAAGTGCAGCGTGAAGCCATTGAACAGAAGTAGAGGAGGAACATAATTTCTTTTAAAGATTCAATAGCTTGTTCACGGAGAACAGTGTGAAAGAGGGAGACCAGAATAATGGCAAGTAGACAATTGAGGAGGTGATTGCAGTAGACCGGAAGAGAGACTTGGCTTAGTGAAGTTGGCTTGGTTTAGTGAATTGGGGAGTGGGCAGGTTGAATATTTTGGTGGTAGAACTCAAATATGAGCTCTGTGAGAGAAAGGAGAGATGCCTGGGTTTCTGGGTTGGTCACCTAGGAGGTGCCCATAACGGAGATGGGAAAAACTTGAGAGGAAAACACACACTTTTTAAAAAAGGGGTAGAGGTGAGACCTGGGAATTTGGGAACAAGATTCTGGGCTGCTAAGTATGAGCTGTGTATTGGGACATCCAAGGGGAGATGTCAGGTGAAAATCAGAGGAAAGATCTGGGCTGAAAAATGCGTACTTGAGACTTAGTGCTAGATAGTTAATATTTTAAGGAACAAGGATGGATGAGATCGCTCAGGGAACGAGAATACAGAGGAGAAGAGGATCTAGAGCCAGGCTGCAGGGGCCTCTAGTATTTGGAGATTTTGTAGGATTGAAACTCTGGGACCTTGGACTCCAAGGTCCTACAAAATTTCCAAATACTAGAGGCTCCTGCAGCCTGGCGTTAGAGCCTAGGTAACTCCAAAGGCCTAGAGTTACAGTGTTTTGCAACTTAAGCAAAATACTTCTCATTAGAGCCTATTACTAGAATTGGGAGTTAAGCCTGCTCCACAGTTTAGAGGATGTTAGGAAGTTGTAGTATGGCTGGCTGTGTCTCTTGAGTATTTATTCTCCTGTTCTCTAAGTTAAAGTATTGTCTGAGAAAGTAAGAATCATCCTGACGTGAAAATATTCACAAGCTAGCCGACCGCTTAAAAAATTAGTTCCTACTCAGATATCCCTGCTGTGTCTGCTCTATTTTTTTTTTCTAAGATTTTATTTTTGAGTAATCTCTACACCCAGTGTGAGGCTCAGACTTACAACATAGATCAAGAGTCGCAGGGAGCACTTGGGGGGCTCAGTCGGTTGAGCATCTGACTTCGGCTCAGGTCATGATCTCACGGTTCATGGGTTCGAGCCCCACGTCGGGCTCTGTGCTGACAGCTCAGAGCCTGGAGCTGCTTCAGATTCTGTGTCTCCCTCTCTCTGACCCTCCCCGCTCACGCTGTCTCTCTCTCAGAAATGAATAAAAACATTAAAAAATTAAATTAAAAAAAAAAAAGAGGCTGTAGCGACTGAGCCAGCCAGACACCCCTTTCTCTATTCAGTTAATTTTGTTATAAGTCATTGTCCTTGGTACATATCGGGAAGCAGTGTCATATACTGTATATTGATTGTGATTACAAACCTTGCAAAATATTCAGGTCTTTTTGGGGACTCATTAATGTGAATTTGATAACTGTTTGAATCGTAAATAAATCCTTGGCCGGTGATTGAAGACATGGCAAAGTAGGTATTTCAAAAGAAAGATTTTTTTAATGCCCAAGCTCTTGGAGAAATTGGTAAAACCCTTGAATATTATGCAAAAATGACTGATTTTATAATCATGCTGAAAAGTCAAACATAAAATGAAGGTTATCCTGTAGTGTTCTAATAGAATTTTGCCAGAAAAGCTACTCCAGGAAACTCCTGATTAACACTCGGTGATTCTTCGGTCGTTTTAAGAATTATAACTTAGTTGTAACTGCAATCTAAATTTTGTAAAATATTTTTTGGTTCTTTTAATTCAGGATAAAATCCTAAATCTTTAAAAAAAAACTATCATGGGGCGCCTGGGTGCCTCAGTCAGTTAAGTGTCTGACCTCAGGCCGTGATCACACAGTTCGTGGGTTCAAGCCCTGCGTTCGGTTCTGTGCTGCCAGCTCGGAGCCTGGAGCCTGTCTTTGGATTCTGTGTCTCCCTCTCTCTCCGACCCTCCGCTGCTCACGCGCTCGCTCTCTCTTTCTCTCTCTCTCTCTCTCTCTCTCTCTCTCCCCTCTCTCTGTCTCTTTCAGAAATTAAAAAAAAACAAAAACAAAAAATGTGTAAAAAACTATCATTTAAAAGTGTTAATTGTTATAGGGGCTCCTGGCTGGCCCAGTTGGTAGAGCATGTGACTCAGTCTTGGGGTTTTAAGGTCAAGCCCCATGTTGGAGGTAGATTACTTAAAAAGAAAGTCTTTAAACAATAAAAATAAATGGCCAGTTATATCTTCAGTTCTCATTTTCTCTGTAATAATATTCATGGACTTATGGGCTTTATGTTTTTAGTTGACATATTCAAAAAGAAATTGTGCTGTATTTTCTGATTTTTAATTAAAAAGAAAAAAAAAAGAAAAAAGACAAACCCAGAATGATGTCACTATTGAATGCTGTACTTTGTTTATGGACTTGCAGCCTGAGGGGTAGGCGGCAAGGTGTTTCGGGGCACCAGTCTCCTGAAAGTCGCGGTGGGCCAAGCAAGTGACTGCTGTGATCCCACCTGGTCATTGTGCACAGAGAGGATTTGCAGTAATGCAGTGCTGGTATTTTGGTCATTTGCCTGGTTGTAAAACCATTGAGTCCTAATATTTAAAGGAAAGCATTGGACTGTCAACTGTCTACATCAACTTGCTTTGTTAGTTTATTGAAAAATCAGGAATACCTTTTGAGGGCCCCCCCCAATTCTGTCATATCCATCCTTTGGCTATTATATTGCTTGTAGATACTTTTACATAAGTAACTAGAATGAAAACAGATGAATACATTATTCACCTTGTTTTAATACCTTTAGTGAAGTGTTGAAAGTTGATCGAGTTGGGTTTATCCTAATTCAAGATTTTAGCTATCCACATCATTCGTTTTCATGAATTTTTCTTTGAGGATTAGCTATTGTAAGAGTAATAGAAAGTAGACTGAAGGATATTTAAATTAATTTTTAAGGAGCTATTTTGAATTAAAAAAATCTTGTTCAGAAAGAGTGCAGAGTGATGTGAATTGAACATGTGTCTGTAAGTCTAGGAGTGTTGGAGGTCAGTGACACTAGGTGACTACTTGCAAATTTGGCTTTACTGAATGTAACGTGGGCAGTGTGCCCATCAGTCTTGATTGCACTGTCCCCTGCAGGGTAAAACATTACTATTTTTAAAAATTATTTTATTTGCATTTACTATTTTGGGACATTTCCCTTTGTGTCTTTGGTGGGTAAAAGTGAATATTTTCTGTATTATAATACTTTGTCATAGACTTGAAAAAAAGGGACTATTAACCTTCAAATGGAGTCAGTTATATGAAATAATTCTCCTGTTACTCATGGGAAATGAGTTAATAGCCAATAACAAGGAAGGCCTTAGAAAGTGTCCCTTGTTTAGATCCAGTTGAATTATGGAAAGCTTGTATCCTTCTAAACTCTAATTTCCCATTATGATGCAGCTTATAATAACACACATGTATATATCTATAAAGATTGTAGCACAAATATATCACTGTGTGTTTCTGCTACTAAATAGTGTAATAATTCTTACTACTCCTGAAAACTTTTTCGAGAAACTATTTTACACTTAAGGGAATAATCGCTTTCCTTAAAACTAATCTTGCTTTCAAATGCATTATTTATTTAATTTTCCTGTTGTCAATGTTAGTTGTGTTTTGTTTTATTGTCCTGATGTAAATTCACTTTTCTAACTTAACAAGTATTTTGTGTGCTTGTTGGAGATAGGGATGGTTTACTTTCTTTTCCTCCTCCTCCTTCCTTTTATTATTAATTATTTTTTTCTTAAAAAAATCTCTTAAAGTTCAAGACAAGTTGTTGGGCTTATAAAAGGTTTTATGTTTTTGTAAACTCTTCTGGAATCATGAAAATTTTTATTGTTTGCTTTTAGGGAGAGGTTCTGTGGCTTTTGTCAACTTTATAAAGGGTTTTGTCTCAAAAAGCATTGCTTTAAGGGTTTATCCAATGTAGAGAAAATTAATGCTTAGATGTATATGATATAATATTTAAAATCAGAGCTCAGATATTCAGCCCTTATAATGTTGGGTATGTTACTTTAATACCTGTGGCAGAATAATCTTCAGAAAGGAAAACTAAAAGAAGTTACAACTTTTTTTTCCCTGACAGACAATGAGTTACAAGGCACTAATAGTTCTGGATCATTGGGTGGTCTTGATGTCCGAAGACGAATTCCTATAAAACTCATCTCCAAACAAGGAAACAAAGCCAAAACTGCACCTCGAACTCCCAGGACTATAAACAGGATGCCTTCAAAGGCTCCGGCTGGTGATGAAGGTAATTGGTTTAAGCTGACAGACCTGTCCGGTGTATCGGATTCCACCAAAGAATCCACGTGGTCTTACTTAGTTAAGGTCTTTTTTTTATCTTGCGGTGTTCATTTTTCATGTGCTTTTCTCTTCCTATATAATACTTTTGGTTTTTTCTTTTGTTATTGAAAGTAACACTGCCTGTCGTTAAAAAAAAAAAACAAAACAAAACCCTAAATAACATTCCAGAAGCATAATATTAAAAGCATAAAATTTGTCTCCCTGCCTTGATAATACTGCACCAAAATAATTTCTCTTACAGCTTTTTTTATCGTAACTTTAATTTAATGTGTAACTGCCCTTTTCCCAGGTAAGATACATTTAAAATTTTGCCTTATCAGTGTGTGCAGTTGTAATCATTTAAGAAAATAGGTTTGGGTATTTCATTTATAGATATACCATAACTTGTTTGATGAGCTTTCTAATTTTTTTTGCTGTTAAAAACAGTGTTGCAGGAAATATCCTTGTACATATAGCTTAGCGTGTATACTTGGTGTGGAATTCATACTTTGTATGAATTTGGGTATTTTACAGCGTGATGGATGCTGTACATTTTAGAATTTAACAGACACCGTCAAAGGGCTCCTCATAAAAATACGTCTGTTTATATTCCCACACATCAATATTGGGACTGTTAACCTTTAAAAGTTTTCATTTTGATACACATTTTCTTTAATTATGAAAGGAGTTATGTGTATATCTCTTTTCATAGTATCAAATATTTCTTTTGCCTAGGATCTACCTGTTCGATCTTTTAACCATTTTTTTTCTGTATTATTGTCTTTCTCTTGATTTTTCTGAGTTCTTTACAAATTATTAAGTTGGCTTTTTCTCATATATTGTGTATACTCGCCATTTGTCTTTTGCATTTTATATATACAATTTTTATTGCAGTGAAATTTGAAGATTCTGTGTTGTCAGATATCCAATCTAGTCTTTTCTGTTATGACTTCTGGGTTTTATCAAATTCTTAGAAAGGACTTTTTTCTATTTGATGAGCAGAAAATGGTTTTCCCATCATACCCGTTAGTACAGGGTCAGCAAACCATGGCCTGTGGACCAAATCCAGCCCTGTTTTTGTAAAGTTTTATTGGAACACAGCCATGCTCATTCATTTAAGTACTGTTTATGGCTGTTTTCACACTATAATGGCATAGTTGAGTAATTGCAAGAGACCATATGGCCTACACAGTCTAAAATATCAGCTAATCTAGCTTTTTACAGAAAAAGTTAGCTGATCCCTGCTGTTGGACATTTATGGACATGGTTTTTGGTTATTTAAAAAAAAAAAAAGTGGAGTCTGGAGTCTGGCTCTATTTATTTTGTCTCTAAAACAGCTAGCTATTTGTCTCAGCCATTGAATAATCTTTTTTGTGCTGAATAAGAATCCCACTATTATCCTGCATTAAAGGCTTAAAAGTATTAATGTCAACTTCTAGATTTTTCCCTTCTATTCCAGCAATCTGTCTCTTTTTCTTTTTGGAATGAAAATGTTTTAATTATAGCTCATTTTATGGCTCCTTTTATTGTAGGGTCTGTCTCCCCAGTCTAAACAAGAGCATTTGAAGTAAAATGTTCTAAATTGTGGTAATAACTTAGGGCAGTTGCTACACTGTCCATAACTTAGGGTGCCCTCTCTTTGATCTTTTTGTTTCTTTTAATTTCTAAAAAGTACATAGTAATGTACAAATAAATTTTTGTTATGATAGTCCAAATAGGGCAAAAAAGCTAAAATTCCCCTTCTGTCTTTTTCCCCTCAGACATCCCTTTATTCCGCCCCTCTCCCCTCCCAAGCTCACCCTCCTTTCTAGAGGAAACTATTGTTACCAGTTTCTCTCCTACTAGACCCAGCTGAGGCCGAAGATAATTTTTGAATACTTTTGATTTACCTAATTAGGGTAAAAAAATAGTAAGTGGTGTTTTTTCTAGGCCTTTGATCAAAACAGGGAGTTGTGGGTGCTAATGTGGTGTGTATACGTATAGTTTAATGACGGGAGTGCAGGTTGAACAACTGAAAAACGATTACTGTGCTCCTCATTTCCTTGGCTGTTGTTCTACACAGTAATTTTCAGTATTTTAGATGAGAGGAATTGATCTTCCTTATTTTGAGTTTTAGATGCCAGCAGCGTTTTATAAAGTACAAATGGGCCATATAAGAGCCTAGAGTAAGTAACTTATTTGTAACTTTTAAGAATCCTCTTTGAACTCTGTACTTTGTATTGGAAATAATTAGCGCACTGGAAAAGCCTTGCTTCCCTGTGTGTGTGTATGTCCATGTGTCTGTCTATACACAGGTACTGTAATTTAGCCATGTGGGTAAAGTTAAAACTTGAGCGCATGGGCTACTCTGTTTACCCAAGGGCTGAAAGAGTCATGAGAAGCCTGGCATTTTGGAGGGATAGATTTGCCTTCTCGGCTTTACTTGAGGTAATTGGATTCTACCTAGAATTACCATTGGGCTGCCCATTGGTTTTCTGTTCTTTTGTATGAGATGAGATGCTTACCATCAAGGTCAGAGAAGCTGAGCCCCTATGATCTTCATAACTCCATTGATACATACAGTGGAGAGGAGGATACTGTGAATAAATACGATATGGCTTCTGCCATTTGGATGATAAACCAGAGAGAGGCTTTCGTTGAAAGGATGAAGTATGAATATGTTCTTACTCCTAAAGTCAGCTTCAGTTTTAAGACTGAAGAAGAGGATAGCTAATTTGCTTAGTTGTAAGAAAACCCTGCAGAATTCTTTATATTTTCATTATATGCTTTTGGCAATAAAATCAGCCTCTTGCAACATGATACCACTTTTGTAGGTAGATTACAGTAAGTGATCAGTATCCTAAAAGTTTGTGCAGCAAGTGTGATGATGGTAATTAGTAAGGGTTTATACTAGAGAGAGTCTGGTGAGTTAATAAGAGCACTTGAATGGAAGCGAAGAGTTCTGAAGCCTGTTGCTGGCTCTCCCATCTAATCTGTGTGTTGAGTTACTGTGGGTCTCCATACTACAGTATTCTCATTATGAAGTAAGAGAGCTGGACTAGATGGTTGCCAGGATCATTTCTAGCTGATGTTTTAATGATTTAAACTACTCGTGATTATCTTGTCCTTAGAGCAGCTTTGAGAGGCATCCTATGGGCGTGTGGGTGAAGAGGTCTGTGGTGCCCTGTACATGTACTTCCAAAGTGAAATTTAAGATTTGAAAAGTTAATAGTTAACACTTTCTTTTCTCAGAAGGATTTGATTATAATGAAGAAGAACGATATGACTGTAAAGGGGGTGAACTGTTTGGAAACCAGCGAAGATTTCCTGGACACCTCTTTTGGGACTTCCAGGTAATAACTAAAAATAAGAATATTTATTAGAACTACAAAATACTTTAAATCTTTTCTTAGAACCATCAGAATACTTAAAGAATGGTATGAACTTTTGTTACAGCAATCACGCTTTTTTTTAGCACACTCAAATCATTTGTCTTTTAATGCCTTATTTCCACTATTTTCAAAAATATCACAAAGTAATTGTTAGTAAAGTCAAGTAAAATCAATACCCGTAAACATTAAGAAAAAGGAAACGAATGGTGGCACAGCTAATCATGTAGAATATGGGGGAATTAGGCCAAGAAACCTTTACTTCTAATTGTTTTAACAACTTTTACAAAATACTAACCAATTCATTGCAAAAATTATAAGTATAATTTTTAGAAATGCTTAAAAAGGAAATTTTAATTATATCATTTCAACAGATAAACATCTTAGGTGAAAAGGATGATACGCCAGTTCATTTCTGTGACAAGTGTGGATTGCCCATCAAAATCTATGGGCGAATGGTAAGTACAATTAAATTAAGTCTGTTTCAGTAATTGTAAACTTTTGCTTAGAGGTGAGATTCTGCCATTTAAGTAGGTGGGTTTATCACTGTTTAATGACTTAAGTTTGTGACATTTTAATTAAGTGTAAAATAGCCAAGGGAAATTTTGGGATAATAATGCATTTAATATAATCATCTTGACAAATTCTTGAATTGCTTGAAAAATAATTACTGAAAATGAATTTCTTTGGACTTTTTGATGCATGTTAGTGTCTGTTTATTCTAGCTTATTAAGGAAAGATGTGTTTTTCTTGTTTAAAGAATAAAGTCCGTTGTTTCTTTTTTTTTTTTTTTTTTTAATGTTTTATTATTTCTAGGAGAGAGAGAGAGACAGCATGAGCAGGGGAGGGTCAGAGAGAGAGGGAGTGACAGACTGAAACAGGCTCCGGGCTCTGAGCTGGCAGTCAACACAGAGCCCGACGCGGGGCTCGAACCCATGAACCGCGAGATCATGACCTAAGTGAAAGTCGGATGCTTAACCGACTAAGCCACCCAGGTGCCCCAAAGTCCGTTGTTTCTGAAGGCTATAATTTTTAATGTAAAACTTATAATATTGAATTCTAATCCTTAAAAACAATTATAACCCTGGTTGTAATTTTATAGTAATTTTGACATATCCTCCCTTTATAAAAAATAGTTTCACATTTGTGTCTGAAGAAAATTGAATTCAGTAAATGTCCTGGCAGAGGGCATGGACTGTGCACCCGTGCTTTGCTGTGTAACATAGCTGAATAACAGTAACGCAGCGTGGGTTTTAAAATGGTCTAACATCATTTTACTGTGTCCTTCTGACTTGTTTTTAGATTTTTTTTAAGTTCATTCACTGCCAGGGAAGAATGCTACTTATATTAAACGTAGGAGATACTTGTTACTTGACTGCTTTGTAGCAGTTTCAGGAGGAACAGGATAAGCTAGAACATGGTTATGGTATTCTTCTTTGGGAGTTTTTCTTTTAATTATTTTTTTTTTTTACTTTTTAAATTTTTGCTGAAGTACAGTTGACATACAATATTAAATTAGTTTTGGCCGTACAGCATAGTGAATGGCAGTTACATACAGTTTACTGCTCACCGTGTAGGTGTGCTTATCACCCTTCACCACACAGGGTTACTGTATTTCCTGTGCTTCACTTTTCATCCCTGTGACTTCTCTCTTTAGTCTGCACCTCTTCATCACCTTCACCTATTTTACCTCCTCCCTGCCCCCCCATAATCACTAGTGTGTTTTCTGTATTTATGACTGTTTCTCTTTTTGTTGTTGTTATGTTTGTTTTGTTTTTTAGGTTCCATTCTCTGCCTGACTGACTTTACTTAGCATAACACCTCTGCGTTCATCCATGTTGTCACAAATGGCAAGATTTCATTCTTTTTTATGGCCGAGTAATATTCCGTTGTGTATTATGTACCACATCTTCTTTATCTTGGCTATTATAAATAATGCTACAATAATGGTGCATATACTTTTTTGAATTAGTATCTTTGTTTTCCTCAGGTAAATTAACAGAAGTGGAATTACTGAATTGTATGGTACTTCAATTTTTAGGTTTTTTGAGGAACTTGTATACTGTTTTCCATAGTGGCTGCATCAGTTGACATTCCAACCAACAGTGCATGAGAGTTCCTTTTTCCCCCCACATCTTCGCCAATATGTTTCCATTGTCTTTTTGATACTAGCTGTTCAGACAGATGTAACGTGATATCTCATTGTGGTTTTGATTTGCATTTCTCTAAGGATGAGTGATGTTGAGCATCTTTTCATGTGCCTGTTGGCCGTTTGGATGTCTTCTTTGGAAAAATATTTATTCAGGTCCTCTTCCCATTTTTTAATCTGATTATTTGGGTGTGGGGGGTTTTGATGTTGAATTATATGAGTCCTTTATGTATCTTAGGTATTAATCCCTAATTGAATGTATCATTTGCAAATTTCTTCTCCCATTCAGTAGGTTGTTTTTTCGTTTTGTTAGTGGTTTCCTTTGCTTCTGTTTTCCTTGCCTGAGGAGACCTCCAGAAAAATGTTAAGGTTACTAAGAAATTGCTGCCGATGTTTTCTTTTAGGAGTTTTATGGTTTCAAGTCATACATGCAGGTCTTTAATTCATTTTGCGTTTATTTTGTGTATGGTGTGAGAAAGTGGTCCAGTTTCATTCTTTTGCGTGTAGCTCTTCAGTTTTCTCAACACCATTTATTGAAGAGACTGCCTTTTCTGTACTGTATATTCTTGCCTCCTTTGTCCTAGATTAATTGACTGTATATGCATGGGTTTATTTCTGGGCTCTCAATTCTGTTTCATTAATCTGTGCCTGTTTTTGTGCCAGTTTTGATTACTGTTTTGATTACTACAGCTTTGTAGTATAATTTGAAAGCTGGGATTGTGATACCTCCAGCTTTGTTCTTTCTCAAGATTGCTTTGACTATTTGGGGTTTTTTGTGGTTCCATACAAACGTTAGGATTTTGTGTTCTAGTTCTGTGAAAAACTGCATTGAATCCGTAGATTGCTTTGGGTAGTGTGGGCTTCTTCAGGATCTGTAGGAACCACGGATGAAGTTAAGAGCGTTTATACTTCCAGAAAGTGTAAGCAGATGCATATGTATCTATCTACTGAGGAAGAGGCCTAAGATTTCATTTTATTCTCAAAGGGCTTTGTTACTGAAAAGGGTTAACTGTTGCTTTTCTGTAATTAGTACTTAATCAACGTTGATCATAGTGAACAATTCTCAGGTGCCTTGTATGTCCAGGTCACTGTGCTTATGGTTATGTTTTATGGAAATAGTGTATGTTGTTGAGTATGCTCACCTGTAATATGTCTCTGTTCACAGATTCCATGCAAGCATGTGTTTTGCTATGACTGTGCAATTTTACATGAAAAAAAAGGAGATAAGATGTGTCCAGGGTAAGATTATCATTAAATTTTTAAATAATAAAGTTTGTGATGTGATAAATTATAATCTAGGTTATAGATCAGAGCATGATGTAAGTCAGCAGCAGGATATCAAATACATAGATGTGGCTCCTCTTTATTTGTGAGCCTCTGCCTTCTCCTTAGGGTAGGGCTAGGTAGCTGTTATCTGAGTGTTCACATTGGCCAAAACAAATTTATGTGTCATCACAAAATTAGTGT
Source organism: Proteles cristata cristata (assembly GCA_017311185.1). NCBI lineage: Eukaryota > Metazoa > Chordata > Mammalia > Carnivora > Hyaenidae > Proteles > Proteles cristata. The sequence goes on along the minus strand of JAESUZ010000670.1, from coordinate 30,803 downwards.
TCTAAACCAAAACAGTTGTTTTGTTTGCTGATGGGACACTAGAGAGGCAGTATCATGCAGTGACTTGAGAACATAGACTTTGGAATTACAATTCCTGGCTTCAGATCCCTATTCTGCTACTTATTAGCCATGTGACAGGTTGTTTCTTCATCTGTTAAAAGGAGCTAATAAATAGTATCTATGTCTCTGTGTTGTTGTTAGAAGTAAACTAGTATGTATATTGAGCTGTATTTATAGTACCTAGCATATAATAAGTGCTGTGTAAGTATAAGCTCTTATTTATTACCTTCAAATCTGATTATTTATATCTTGAGTATATCTTAGGACACCATCATGGTATTGGCTCAGACAAGTTATGTAGATCTAGAGGTTTGAATTGATACCGATGCAGTTCGATACGGTCTTGAAAGATCCAGAATAAATTGGGAATTTTTATATCAGTTTAAAACTGTTGATAGAAGGCTTGAGAAAGCTTTGAGAACACCTCCCTTGGAGCAGTTGTAGACTTCTGAGACTCCTTCTGACATGTGTCAGAGCTGCTCCAAGGTTAGTAGAATGAGTTGATAACAAAATTATGGACAGTTGTAAGGGATGATATCTTCTTATGGTGTAGGAAGATTGGCATCCCTGAGCTAGAGAGGATGATTCAGTAAGTGTTCTAATGGTAATATTGAAAAGGAAATTTAGTTTTCCAGATATTAAATAACTCCAGTAAGCACCTCACTGGTCGGCTCTTAGCTATTGGAGAACATAAGCCCATCTGGCTTAACAGACTCAGATCAGGAAGTGAAGAAAGGGCAACCCAAGTTGATATAAATATTATGTATGATTGCCTTTAAGCACCACCCAAAAGAAAATGCCTTACATCCTGTTAGTGTGGAGCTCTTTCTGAGTTTACAGCACATTAGAAGCAAAAAAATGAGAACTATACCAGATGGCCACTAAAGGAAAGCCTGCTAGTAGCAAGGAGTGCCGTCCTTGCACCAAGGCTGTATGAAATAGAGACACAACTCAAACTCAGGAATATAGAGCCATTTAATAGAGTCTCAGATGCACTGATGCACACATTCTGTGATAGTAGCTAACGCCCTGCGTACGTAGTGCGTAACTAGTGATTTGGTTCCGCCACTCGCATTGTTTCATTTATCCCAAAGATACTCTTTAAAGTCGGGCAAAGTAGATTTGAAGAAAACCTCGTTAGATAGAGTACATATGTTAACCCCATATTGCAGACGAAGAAATAACCCAAAAGATTAAATGACTTCTCCAAGATTACAGAGCCAGCGCTTGGTCCCCGCTCTTCCGATTCCCGGTTCAGTCCTCTTTCCACTATTTCAAAAGACTCTGAAGGCAAGTGTGGATTAAATATAGTGATTGAGAAATAGTTATCATTTTGACCCTGAGTCACTAAGAAAATGTTGAGTTAAATTTAGTGCTTACAGTTTAGAAAGGAGTGGGTAATGCTTCTTAGTAGTAAAGTTGTCTGGTTATTCTTCCCTAAGGGACTCTTGATAGTCAGGGTTTGAATTTAAATTGTTTACGTTGTTTAGTGTTAAGAACCCTGATGGTCAGGATGACCCTCCTCACCTCTGCAGTCCTTGCAGCGTCTCTTACTTCATGTTGTTTGCTCAGCAAATACCTGTTGCCCCATAAATACTGTACAGGTCTGAATTCCATGACTATGACATCTTTGGTTCATCCTTTCTGGATGTTTGTGCAGATGGATGCAAAGCATAGAGTTTGTTTGAGACAGTCCGCGAACTCTAGGTCTTAGAAACAATAGGTCTTTTCTTAAAACATACTCTGCGTATGAACATTTTTATTTGTAGGGAGAGTTCCAAGGTTGGTAGACGGGCAGATTCTTAATAGGAAGCCGACAGGCCACACAGAGTGGGAGCGATGAAAGGTTCACATACAGTAACTGTAACCTTTAATTGCGAACTTTTGCAGTGTTTTCCACAACAGGTTTGAAAAGGTGCAGTTGTGAGATTTTGTGCGTGATTTTTCCAGTCTGCTTTTGGTCAGTCCATTTTCCCTCTTCTCCTTCAGCTGCAGTGATCCTGTGCAGCGGATTGAGCAGTGCACGCGAGGCTCTCTCTTCATGTGTAGCATCATGCAAGGGTGCAAGAGAACATACTTGTCTCAGAGAGACTTGCAGGCTCATATCAACCACCGCCACATGAGAGCTGGGAAACCTGTCCCCCGTGCTTCCCTTGAGAACGTCCACCCTCCTATCGCCCCACCACCGGCCGAAATCCCTGATCGTTTCATAATGCCGCCGGACAAACACCACATGAGCCATATTCCGCCAAAGCAGCACATCATGATGCCGCCGCCTCCTTTGCAGCACGTGCCCCACGAGCACTATAATCAGCCCCACGAGGATATCCGTGCTCCGCCGGCAGAGTTGGCCATGGCTCCGCCGCCGCCTCGTTCGGTCAGTCAGGAAACCTTTCGTATTTCAACAAGAAAACACAGCAATTTAATAACTGTCCCTATTCAGGATGACTCCAATTCAGGTGCTAGAGAACCACCACCTCCTGCCCCAGCACCTGCTCACCACCATCCTGAATATCAGGGCCAACCGGTGGTGTCGCACCCTCATCATATTATGCCTCCACAGCAACATTACGCACCACCCCCACCTCCTCCACCACCAATAAGCCATCCACTGCCACATCCTCCCCAGGCCGCAGGCACTCCTCACTTGGTCTATAGCCAAGCTCCACCTCCACCAATGACCTCCGCTCCGCCACCAATCACCCCCCCCCCTGGACATATCATTGCCCAGATGCCACCTTATATGAACCATCCTCCTCCAGGGCCTCCCCCACCTCAGCACGGTGGTCCGCCTGTAACTGCACCCCCTCCTCACCATTATAACCCCAACTCTCTACCCCAGTTCACTGAAGATCAAGGAACTCTGAGCCCTCCATTTACACAGCCAGGAGGGATGAGTCCTGGTATCTGGCCTGCACCGAGAGGGCCTCCTCCTCCTCCACGAATGCAGGGTCCGCCTTCTCAAACCCCACTTCCTGGACCACATCATCCAGATCAGACAAGATATAGACCGTATTACCAATGATTAATAGTACTTTGAACTGAAGATGTGATGAGAAAAAAAAACAACAACAACTTATGTGTAGTCAATCTTTTAATTAAGCTTTGACTGTTCTGGGAAGGAGAAGCACCTCTTACCTAGGTGACCGTAAAACACTTAGGGTCTTGTCTCTGAAAATGGTTTAAAATCTTGACCTTAGGATCGATTTCAAGTACTATATACTGTAGTGCAGATAAGCGGCTCAGTTGAGCACAGCTATATTTTCACAACTTTGTTCCCCTAGTGTGGTAAATTGACCCAGAGGTGACCATTTGTATGAAATTTGAGAAGAATTTTTCATTGTTCCACTTTCAGAAATACTGCTTTTGTTCGATCCAATGTTCAGTTTTTTTTTCTTGTGATACATTTTGTTAACCTGTGTAAAAGGATTAAATTTCCAAATGGTTGTAAAAAATGCTATTTTTATGTGAATTTAAGTGCAGCCACATACTGTTTTTAAAAACCATATGTTTTACCACTAATTTCCCAAAGTTACAATAAAATCCTAAAAGTAAAAATCTAGAATTTACTGTAAGGCAGACTGTTAAATGGTAGAGAATTATTTCACATTTTAGGCACTGAACTTTTGAGGTATATTAAGTATATAAGGCACTTCACTTGGATGCCTTCTCATTTTCGGGCAGCCTCAGGAGCACCAAAATACATTGGAATTCCAGGACGAAGGTACATCTATGTTCGTAATATTAAAAGACATTAGTAATTATTGGGGAAGATATGGCCAAAGTAATTGACTCTACGGGCTCCAAGCCATCGGGGGTACTGTTACTCGCTAATGCTTTTTCCTGAATGCTTGGAATCACATGATGCACCACATTTACTAATCTTAAGTAACATTCTTTTATAGAACTGTCTAAATTGTGTTCTGTAGATGAAGTGTTCTATTCTGCTCATTGTCTCGAACTGAATATTTAGGGCTGAATAGGCTTTATAGAGTTCCTCATTTCATGGTGGGGTTTGATCCTGTGCTCTGGGTGGGTTCTGGTTTGTTGAGTTTGAAAGTAACAATTCGAACACCGTAGAGGAGTATTGTGTTCGTGAAGGACATTCTTGTAATCACAAACTTGCATTGCTCAGGTTTCATTACTGTGTGATAAGGGTTTTCTTTTTTTGCTCTCACTTGAAATTTTAAAACTATTATTTCCTATCTCTTTTATGGGTTAAGCCGTAGAAAACTTGGAACATTTTGAAATGGAGTCACCGGTGCAGACTACCAGATGGTTTTGTACTGGAGAAAAGTAACGACTAAATTGTGATTTTCAGAGCTTTATAAGGTGCCTTTAGAGTCACCATTTGCATTATAGGGGCTTGCTGCAGTCCAGCTAAGACGGCCACTTACATTTTATGCGGAACTCGTGTATAAGTCAACATTCTTGGGATATGATCCTATATCCTCTGAATAAACCCCTGTGAAGTATTTCCTCCCCCCTAAAATGGTGCATAATATAAACATGAAAAATGTAGTATGCAGATATCATTTATTTAAATAGTTTGTAGTGCATACATTTAGAACATTTCTTTTTGACAAAGGGTGAACTGATGGCTAATTTACCATTGGATTCTGTCAGGCACAGGCAAAACCGTTTCTCGTCTTAGAGAATGAGATGCCAAGTCATCTTGGAACTTGGAGCTGAAGTTAGAGGTAGGCGAAATGAATTATTTCAACCTTGCCCGCCGAAGAGAACTAAGACACTTTTTTTTAAGTTCACGGAGTGATTTTTCACATCTGGCAATTTGAGAGTCCAGTGTTAATGCAGTATATCTAGTGAGAAATTCTTGTTCTTAGGAGCATGGGAGTGAAATATGAAATAGTGTGAAATGGCGGTGGTGAGTGCTTCTCTCCTATTACTGTAGGTACTTGGACTGGTGCAAACTTGATTCCTTTTCATGCCCCTGTTTAGGAGCTGTTAAAACATTACTGTTAAAAATCCATTACCGTTCTTTGTTTCTCGTAATAAGAACATAGCCAAATTCATTTTAGGGCTTCTCAGCCATTTATGAGGAGCGCTTCTGTTTTTACTGAAATTCACTAGAGTTGAATGTGGTATGAAGCCACTTAGCCTATGTATTGGACAAAATAATTAGTATCATGGTAAACTCCCACATGTTTAAGAGAATTCTCGTAGACTTTTAAAAAATGATTTATTTTCAGTTAGATTTAAAAAAAATACATGTTATGCAGGGAGGCAGATCAGATGGATGTGTTGTAGCAGACAAAATTTTTAAATGGTGTTAGACTTGAATTCATCCCGTTACTGTTTGAATGAGGGTTGGTGGGTAGAAGGATAACAAAATTACTGTTAGTGTTTATTTCCTTATGGAAAAAGATGTGAATCCCAGCCTTATTTCAGGGAAGCCTTTGAAGCTATGATGGACATAAGTCTAAATTAAATGTATGTATGTTTCATTATATTGCTCTTAAGACTACTGAGGTGGCAGTTTAATTCTTAAAAACAATAAAATGGAAGCATAAATACTATTTTGCCTAGATGAATTTTTACCTAATGTTGACACATTTGGGAGAATGCGAAATGTTCTGGTGTTTATGTGTTGGTACAACTTTTACCCTAAAGTCAGATTCACTTTTGTTGAGATTAAAACCAGCAAGTCGAATGTGAGTGTGCTTGTTCACAATACAACATAGTATTTGGGGAAATGCCAGTTGCAAAAACCGTAAGAAACTCTATGTGTGTTGCCCTGTAAATATCATTTGCTCAAAATTATTGTGTGAATACTAACTAGAGACCACTGACATATAAATGCAAAGGATAATTGAACGTATTTTCAAACTCACAATAAGTAACTTTACTACATGAGGCATACAGAGCTGCTGACTCTGTTCTAACATGCTGGATGAGTATATACCTCTTTGGAAAAGTCCTATAGGCCATCTCATTAAAATTCTGAAACAGTCCTATGTTAAAAGTACAGTTGACCCTGAACAACGTGAGAATTAGGGGCGCTAACCCCCCCTGGACAGTTGAAAATCCACGTATAACTATTGACTCCCTGAAAACTGTAATAATAGCCTGATAACATAGTTGGTTAACACATCTTTTATATATTATATGTGTCATATGCTGTATTTTTACCGTGAAGCTAGAAAAAATGTTCCTATAAGTTCAAACAAAGAGAAACTACGGTACTGTACAGAAAAAAATTCGTGTATAAAAGTGGACCCGTGGAATTCAAACTCGTGTTGTTGAGGGGTCAGCTGTACATAAGAAAAAAAAACATAAGTACCAAGAACAAAAATATAATTTTCTAATTATTAGATTATTCACCAAATATTGATGTCAGTTGAGGCGGTTTTACATAATCATACTATATTTTGACCAAAGTAGATTTATGTTTCTTCACTGGTTTGTAACTGTAATCTGTTAAATTTTGGCCTAGAAGCTAAGTAGAATTTACTTAATATATGTACAATCTAATAAAGCAATATTTGATATACTTAAAAGAGACAGAGATAAGCCAGTGAAAATACTTGGTAGTGATACTAATAAAAACATTTTCAAATATTTTTTGTTTCGATTCATGCCCCTTCAGTTTTCTGTCATTGAGGGGAAAAGTGCTAAGACAATTCTTACAGCAATATTTTAGTGTTAAAAGTTTAATTTTCCCATCTCCCTATCTTTAAGAATTGATGAATTTTTGAGGCAGTACAGAATCCCAGACTTGAAATGAACAATGATAGGCCATGGGTTTAGGTCTCACAGTTGGGCAGGACCATGTCTTTTAAAAAATCTAGTATTCCGAAGTGTCGATGGAGTCTGGGACTCCGAATACCCCATTTCTATTCTAAGTGGTTGTGAGCATCAACTTTCATGCTGCATCAAGCCTGTTTCCTATTAATGTTCCTTTAAAATTGTTCTTCTGCCTTCAGATTGAAAAATTCTGCTCCGTTTTACTTTTCTTCCTAAGTGTTACTTTCAAAACTTAGATCCTTTGTTTTAAAATCAGTACTTCAGTTAGGTAAGTAATACATCTTTGGGGGAAATGTAATACATTAATGCTACAAATAAAGCTATAGATCCCCTTGCAATGAATGTTTCCCTTCCAGAAATAAATAGTTATAATTTTCGTGTATGTTACCAGTAGTCAATTATAGAGCTGATAACTAAATAGCCTCCATGCTCTGGTTCAGCATCCTAATCCATGGGAAATACAATACTTCATTATCAATACTCCATAAACATAGGAGCACATACCATGTGGGATATAAACCGTTCACTCATTCAGGTATGTGCTAGACAGCATCCTAAGCTCCTGGGGTTCACAAGTCTTAGAGACAGACGATCAACAAATTTCATTAAGTTACCTAACACGTTAGAAGTATGATAAAATTCTATGGCATAAAGGAAAAGTAAGGGTAACCAGGTGGAAGGGGGTTCGCAGTTTAAAGTAGTGTGGTCTGGGTAGAATTCACTGAAGAGATGACATTTGAGCCACAATTTGAAGTAGGTGAGAGTTAACCATGTAGATAACACGTGGACAGACTTTTCTAAGCAGACACGGTTTGTAAAAGTCTTCAACTGGGGACTGCACCTGGCATGTTTGGGGAACATCTAGGAGATGGGAATGGAATGAGATGAGCAGGAAGAGGAGGTCAGAGGTAGTAACAGAGGTAATGAGATCACAGGCTTTCTGGGCCATCGTAAACTTTGACCTTAATCTGACATGGGAAGCCATCCCGGGATTCTGAGCAAAGGAGTGGAATGATCTGGCTCTTTTTAGAAGGATTATTCTGGCTGTACGTTTGGAAAAGATGAGGAAGTCAAACATAGACCTGTCAGAGGGTTTTAATAATTTACACAAGAGATGATGGTGGTACTTGTGGAAGGGTAAATATATAAGATAATACATAGTATAATCTAATATGTTGATGTATATAAATTAAGCACTTACTATACGCGAGATATGTATATCCAATGATGAACAAAATAGATGTGGTCACTGCCCTTTAGGAGCTTACAGTCTAACTCATCGAGAAATTCTTGGTAGTCATTCCTAAATTTTCCTCAAAAAATTTCTTAAATTCTTTTTCAAAGGGTAGTGGCCAGAACAAAGGGAATTACACTGAAAAATGGATTATGAAAATACACATGCAGCCATAACGGGAGAGGAGTATGAAGTTTATTTGATTCTGGACATTTCTGTTTCCTAAAAGCTCTTCTGGGTATGTTTTCAGTGCTGAATTACTGACTTTGGAACCAATCTGTAGAATGCACCTATATTGTTCCTGACTTTTGTCCTGCCTTGTGCTAGGTCGGTGTTTAGACAGATGTTCATTTGTTTTGTGAGGTAATATTTCCTAATGATTAAGAGCCTGGCTCTGGAGTTAGACCATCTAGACTAAATGCGGGCTCTCCTACTGCAACTACATAACAGACTAATTACTTATCCTCCTCGGACGTTGATAGATTTTGTTTTCCCAAAAACGGGGATACCTTCTGTGGTCTATTTGGAGAATTAAAGGAATTGAGTCTACATCTATTTTAAGGGTAAAGACAATAGAATTTCCTGACAGATTTTTCAACCTGAGCAGCTGGAAGGGTGGAGGTGGCATTAGGTGGGGTGGAAAAGATTCTGGGAAAGCAGGTTAGGGGGAGACGGTCAGTAGATCAGTTCTGACGTGTAGACGTCCAGGTGAAGATGGCAGAAAAAAAAAGAATGAAGGTTCCTAGTGTCCGCCCTTTTTGCAGTGTAAGGTCAAGCTTGCCTCTAAAACCTCGCATTTGCATCTCTCAGTCATAAGCTACTGCATTTAGATAAGAATGTGTATCAAATGTTTAAATACCTATTGGAAAAGAACTTTAAGGACAAACTGGCCTTTGGGTATTAGCTTCAAGCTTGCTTCGTTTCAGTAATGGATGTGTCTCTTCGCAAGCTATTCTGTCTCCCGATGGACGTACTGGCCGTCTTCTCCCCTTCGGTCTTGTTCTGATTTATGTCGCTTTGACTTTTATCTTCCAACATGATCTCTTGGCCTCTTCCTAAACCAGGGATCAGGCTTTTGTACCAGTTTCCCAAGATTTGCTCGTCGGCAGGCAGGTGGAGGCAGAGTGCAACGTATACCCAAGGCATATCCGCCTTTGAGGCCTGAGGGAGAAAACAGATTTAAAGGTGGGGGTGAGGGAACCTCCAAGAGGTTAGGGTTGAATAGACTGCAATGGGGACACCGTGCTTGGCGTGGTCTATGCCACTGGTTAGCAAGAAGGCTGTAAAGAGTACCTTTACTTGGCAGGATGCGGACATAGGCCACCATCCCACATGGGGCTTTGGCCTCACCCCCAAGCGATTGATGATATGGGCTTATGTTTTCAATTTCTATTCCCTGACCACTACAGAGGAAGCTCTCTGAATCTGACATTCATGGGGTATCCTATAAAAATACATCATATATAAATCATATATAAAGTGTGTGTGTGTGTGTGTGTGTGTGTGTGTTCCCTAAAATCTGCAGGGCGCATGAAGCTCTGTAAGGTATATGTGACTCAAGAATTTAAGAAATGTGGCTTTAAAGAGTGCTTACATTCTAGTTTTTTTTTTTATTAAATATTTTTATTTATTTCTAGGAGAGAGAGAGAGAGACAACATGAGCAGGGGAGGGTCAGAGAGAGAGGGAGTCACAGACTGAAACAGGCTCCAGGCTCTGAGCTGGCAGTCAGCAAAGAGCCTGACGCGGGGCTCGAACCCACGCACCGCGAGATCATGACCTAAGCGAAAGTCGGACGCTTAACCGACTAAGCCACCCAGGCGCCCCGCTTACATTCTAGTTTTTAAGAGTAGCTATGTAAGTAAACTTTGGTTCACCTTACTGTAATTGGCTTAAGCCTAATAGATAAGCCCTTTCAGTAAAGACAGTAACAATGGGTGGGAGGGAGCTTTGACAATAAACGTTTAGAGGCAAGATCTAAAACAATTGGGATTTTCTCCATTGACAGTTATTTTTTACAAAGTTACAAAATTATGTATTACATAAAATAAATACAAATTTGTGCCAAGAACAATGCCAGCAAAACAGAGAAGCGTGTGTGCAGAATCTCATTCTCGAACCAAATTGAGCTCTAGTGGTTATTCTGCCCCGTGGGTTACAAACAATGACCAGCAGTGGAGAAAAAGTCATACTGGGTCCTGCCATCTTTTCTCTTCTCTACGACTGGGAAGAGCTGTTTACCCTTCATGTTTTCTGTTTGCTTTTCACCAGCTTGCCTTTTCTTTTCATCTTGATCAGCTTATACAACTTTCATACTACGAGGTGGAAGAAAAGGACTTCTTACAGATATGGCGTTAGAAGGATTGTGTCTAAGTCTGGAAAGGAGGTTGTTGAATGTGTTAAAAAGCTATAGTGATGACCGTAAACTCTGGGCAAAGTTAAGGATCATTGCAGAGGCTTTAGACCATTCTCTTGTGGCAGGTTTCCAGCCAGAGCACTACCAACGGAACCCACAACAAGCATATTCCAGAAAGCTAACAAATTTAACAAAACAAGACATATCCACTGTACAACGGAATTTTTTAAATGGAGATATATCGGTATGAACTGTATAAATTACGAGATTCAAAGCAGTGGTGTAAATACAGTGCAAAACACATGCATGAAGATACAGTGACCTGGAGGGAAATCTGTCAGTGCTATACAAATACATATAAACAAAAAATTGTCTTCCTTTGAGAAATCTACAAGATAAAAAATTAAGAGTATTTACATAATTTTATACTAGATAGGTGAAAGATATATGACGCTAGAACAATCTCGTTCCAAAGTCTGAAACATAATTCTGTTGAGTAAAAATATTCTTCATACGATGTATGAACTTATCAATAGCCTTCAGGGTATAAGGTTGTTCTTTACGTGACAGTCAGATGAAGGACCTTCCGAATTGTATGTTGATTAGAATTTCGTTTCAACTGGTACCTGAAAGAAGATAGAAAGTTCTTGTTTTAAAAGATTTGCTAAATTCTGTCTCTTTCAACAATCCTATGTTGTATTTATGGTCCATTTTATTAAAATTAAGACCTAGTATTTACCAGTCATCAACAAATTTCTCGTCTTGAATTTGTTTTAATTTAAAATATTTTTATTTATTTTTGAAAGAGAGAGACACAGTACTGAGATGTCAGTACAGATCCTGATGCAAGGCTTGAACGCATGTCGGTGAGATCGTGACCTGAAGTCTGACAGTTAATGGACCAAGTCACCCAGGTGCCGCTTCTCTTGAATTTTAATGATCATGTACCTTCCATTGCTACTTGGTTCACATAGACCCATGGGATAACATGCTGTGATGTAAGCGTATCTTTCAAAGGCCTCATTTAACTTAATCATCAATGCAATGGTCGTAGCAATATATTCCTTCACGACTGTTTCAGAGGCGACACAAGGTTCAAGGGGCTCTGTGTGCTGGCTTTCAGCTTTTCTGTGAATCACCACTCGTGGCCTGATTTATCTTCCTCTAAGTGATGAGGTAAGGAATTGGTGTTAAACTTTTTTTGTTTGTTTGTTACTTTTAATACGGGAAACAGGAATAGAATGGTGCTGACCACATTCTGCTAGACAGTTGGTTCTGAAGCTTTGATCAGATGGCAAGTATAAGTTCTGTTTCTCTACTTTATCCTTTAGAACTTGGTGACAATTCTAGGGGCACGTGGGTGGCTCAGTCGGTTAAGTGTCCGACTTTGGGTCAGATAATGATCTCACGGGTCATGAGTTCAAGCCCCATATCGGGCTCTGTGCTGACAGCTCAGTGCCTGGAGTCTGCTTCGGATTCTGTGTCTTCCTTTCTCTCTGCCCCTAACCTGCTCACGCTCTGTCTTTCTCTGTCTCTCAAAACTGAATAAATGTTAAAAAATTAACATAAATAAATAATAAAACTTAGTGACGGTCCTGAATCAAGCTATTGGAGAGAGGATTTCTGGTAAGTCTCTCCTTATAGGGGGCTCAGGCAAGGTGCCACATGTGGATTTCACTAGAATGCAGCCCTAGGACACTTGGCTGGTTAGAAATGTGACTGGTGTTCTTTGAGGCTGGGCTCTCATATCTAGCTCCCAATGGCTTTTTCATAGAAGCTTTTCCCATTTGATATAACTTTTTTTTTTTTGAGAAAGAGGGCATGCACGTAGAGGAGGGGCAAAGAGAGAGGAAGAGAGAGAATCTTAAGCAGGCTTTAGGCTGTCCGCACAGAGCCCAAAGTGGGGCTCAGTTTCATGAACCGTGAGATCATGACCTGAACCAAAATTGAGATTTGAATGCTTTAACTGACTGAGCCACCCAGGCACCCCTATTTGACATAACTTTTAATAATGGTCTAGGGTCATTATTCAATATACTTCTTCATTTCTAATCTAGATTCCTTTTTTCTTTTCTTCTTAATCCTTTGTTCAAATAAGAGAAATACCACCAGCCACCTCCCGTACTTGACAATCATTAGATTCTTTCTTAGGACCCTCAGTTCCATTAGTCTTTCACCAAAGGATAGAGCCTATAGAGGATGGTGAATAGACCCCAGGTCTTGGCATCAGACAGATCTTGATTCAAATCCTGTTGCTATCACTTTGGTGTGTGACCTTAAACAAATTAGTTAAGCTCTCTGAGCCTTTCCTAATTTTCTTGTTTATGAAATGAAGATATCTTCTTTGCATATTGTTGTAAGCCTGAGATATTAAACTACCATGTAGCCGACCTAGAGTGGACACCCATTTTAACTTGTGATTCTGCTTTTCCCAAACTGGAGATAGTCCCTTAAAGGACTGAATATTCCAGAAATAAATGTTTTTTTTTGTTTTGTTTTTTGTAAGAGAACAGGTTTTATTAGGAAAGAATAACTTTATTTCAATACTATTTTCATGTTGGTTCACCTTGGTGGCTCTGTCAGTGAAGCTTCCGACTCTCGGTTTTGGTCACATCATGATCTCATGGTTGTGGGACTGAGCCCAGGTTGGGCTCTGTGCCAAGCATGTACCTGCTTGGGAATCTCTATGTCTCTCTCCCCACCATCAAAACAAGTAAATAAAGATGATACAGTAGTCATACGCATGCAATAATCTAATCACATATCCTTGAACTACATAAAACATAAGATTGTACCTAAGTGGAGATTCAAACCAATATCTTCATGAGTTGATGTGATTTACAAATCTATTAATAAGATACATTGGGTGGATGGACATAGATAAAATTTTTTTAAATGATTCATTTCTTTTTTTAAAATATTTTTTATTTATTTCTAGGAGAGAGAGCCAGCATGAGCAGGGGAGGGTCAAAGAGAGAGGGTGATACAGACTCTGGTCGGTTAAGCAGAAATAAATGTTCTAAACTGAAATAGGACTATTCAGTTAAATGATTTGACAAATCTTTCTAATTAGGAAGGAGAGGAACCTCCCTTTCATCGCTGGGCGAAGCTCTGTGCTAGGGACTTCCCGATGAGCCTGGGAATCAAGAAGTGTGTATTGGCATCTCAGCACCGTCACTAATTCATCTGGAAGTGGAAACGGTAATCCTTTCTCTGCCCCAAGACTAGAATAAGATCTTAGTTGTAAGTACTTTAAAAAGCACAAAGAGATCTCTCTCTCTCTATGCTGAACATGGCACTAATAGAGGGTCTAATATCATTTTCTATCCTTTTTTGTTTGGTCTGAGTTTATCCCCCCCACCCCCCCAAGTCCCTATGAAAACTGGCGTTGTTTCCACTTTCTAGGGAAGAGGCACAGAGTCTCAAACTCGTGCTGGAAGAGACCTCACTGCTTTTCAGGTTTTTGTTGTGTCGTCTAGATAAAGGTACCCTTGTTGAGGAATCTTACCTGACATTCTCGATTACGTATTCCTCCATTTGTATTTATGGTAAAATCAAATTTTGGTTCTTTTTCCTGCGAAAACCAGAATTATGGATTAGGAATCTTTTTTTTTTAAGGTTGAAAAAGACAGGGAAATGTAATTGCAGATAGGTTTTAGACAAATGAGAAAAACACTGTAGAGCCGGTACCTGACTGGAATTAAACTTTGAAGCACTGTCATCCTTCTTCATCAAAATGTGCAGAACAGCATCATGGATTGTTAAGAAGAAGATGGAGTCCTTGACTTCGTCATCAAAAAATTTACACTGTACAAGCTTCTCTATGAAATCGTCTGAGGAGAGGAAAGGAAGAATAACAGAAGGAAGCCACTGTTTGGCCACGAGTTTCTTCTCAAGACTGGGGATTTGAATTTCCATTCGCAAATGGGCAGTTCATTTGTATTTGGTTAGGTGTTTGGGGATTGCAATGTCTGATACCAGTGTGCCATTAGTATAGTGTTTTCTGGAACAAAAGCATACCTTTCGAATAAAAGGATACATTTAACATCCCAATGTAGAAAGAAATAAGGAAAAGATTGAACTGAGGAAAGCTTTTAGCACTTCTCAGAAGAAAAGTGATCCATTTGGCTTTAGTCAGGAGCTCAGTGAATTATCTCTCTGGCTAATGATGGGACCAGCAAGTGTGGTTTATAAAAAAGTGGGGCTCTGCTAAAATAGAACATATGCTCGTAGACCAGTGATGTGTTCTCGTTCTGGATTGCTGGACCTGTTACTTGCCAGTTACTTACCGTAATCTGTTTTCCTAAAGCTGCTGTGTTCCGTCAGAAAACACCCTCCTTGGCACCCTGCATTAACTCCCCAGTTATCTTTGAGAAACCCCCTTCTTGTAGGCACTCACCAGCCCTTGTTTGTACAGATCACTCAACCAAATTATTACCTCATGCCAACTATGTGCAGAGCCCTGGCTCGGTAGTATGCAGGATGAAGAGATAAATTAGACAGACATGAAACTCAACCTCAAGAAGATAGAACTTGTATATACACCTACAGTAATGAAAAGTGTTGTAGAAGAATAAAAGGAAACAATTGGATTTTTTTCTTTATGGTTTCTTGGTTCTTCAAGTAATGGCCCGCACGAGGTAGGTCCTTGGGGTCTGTTGCACAAGTAAGGGAGGTACAGAAGACGTGCTGTGGAAAGTCAGAGAAAGGCAAGGAAAGATGGTTTCCTCTTGGTGGGTGTCCGGGAAAACCTGACAGAGCAGATGCCGTTTCAATGCCCAGGGTTTGGAGAAGGATGGAGGAAGAGAAGATATAAAAGCATGGAGGCGAGAAAGTCTATTCACAGGCAAGCTTTCAATGCTGGGAAGACTTAGTAGTGCCTGCGGGAGGAGGAGAGAGGAGCACACTGTGGTCACCAGAACCCTGATGGAGGTGCGTGGTGTGCAGTGGGAAGGAGGGTGATGATCTGAGTTTAGGGCTGAGAAGAATACCAGGCAGCTGAGGCAGCAGGACAGGATACTTTCAAAGAGACCTGGTGTATAACTGTTTAGTAGATTAAAGGATTACTGAGATCAACAGAGTATTTTTAATTATAAGCAAGCCTCGAAACTAGAATGTATCCGTAGATTTTACGGACAGGAACCAGTAGAGGGGAGAAGCAGAAGATGCCAGTTTCATGCCTTCCTCAGGACCCAGGCACTGTCCCCTCTCCCTAAAATGCTTTCCCCCGAGCTACTGTATTATGGGCTGAGGAATCAGGGGAGATGAGGAAGAGAGAAAACAAGCCTACCTTCTCAGGAAGATGAGAGTTAAAAGTGGTTATATATTCATTCTTCTGCTGCCTATGAAAATAGGCTTCACATTGTAAATTGGGTTTAATTATATATCATTACAACTAAAATATAAAGAGGTTATTTCCATAGGGATTTCTGTTGGTTTGGCTACACGTTAGATTTCCTTCTTGATGATCACAAACAAGATCTATGCTTTGGAGAGGCTGTCTACCGCGAGAGCTGGCCATGAACCTGAAGTGCTTGTCAGAACATAAAAACCAAACAACTTACCATCACTTCCAACAATATACACATCTACGTTGATCCTGATAAACTCTTGCAAAAGCTGTTAAAAAGAAAGTAGGTCTTCCTTAGGGAACTGTTTTACTTGAGAGAAATATAAAGAAAACTATCATAATGATACCTTATGGGTGATGTGTTGCTTAAAGGACCTTTTACATGTTGAAAAAAGATGACAGTGTAAAGAGATAACTACAGTTAAAAACGAGGCTCTGACAGAAGGAAATAACATTAAAGGAAAGGACTCTCGTCTTCAGGAAGAAGTTAAAAATCATCATCCTTGCAGGAAGAAATCTGGGGAAAAACCAGGGAAATCTGCTTCAACTCACAAGATGAACCCTGATTTAACTTGAAAGCTGTTTCTTTTATGGGATGACCTTGACCAGAGTTTTCTAGCTACACGGAATTAGAAAAAACCAAAGCCCTCATGATGTCACTGTTCTGCCCACAGTGACTAGATGCATCTAATACCAATGCATCTTTATGTTTTCCAGGTCTCTAGGCTAAGTTAAATGCCAATAGTGATGTGAGTAAGGTCATATAAGGTAAGAAAAGTCACTTGTACTATTGATCATTAAAATTGTTTAACACAGAAATTCTATTAGGCACTGAACTAACAATAAGGGCTCAAGGAATCACAGGGCATAGTCCCTGTTCTTTCTGCTATACTGCTGGAATCAGAACACAAATTGTGTATGTGCTTATATGAGTGTGTGTGTGTGTGTGTGTGCGCACACGCGCGTGTATGTGTGGTTTGTCCTCAAAAGTTCTGTGATGTTTTTTTCCTAAGCTTGAGGGAAATGAAATTGATTCCATTTTCTAATTTTGTATCCAGTTCACCCATTTTTAATAGATCTTATCTTAACTCAGCTCTATGTAGGCAGCTTTCTGTGAAAAACCAAGGAAAAGAGTGGTAAAAGTGGCATTTCTTAAATTTTCTTTACTTCTGTTTCTGCATCTCTTTTGGAAACTAATTTGTTTAGAAGCGCTGACAGAGCCATGGAAAGAGAACAGAGTACAACTGGAAGGTTTCAGTCCTATTTTTAAATCACATGTGACATCAATTCTTTCCCATGACTACTTTCTCAGCGGGGCGGTGGGGGTGGTGGGGAACGGCTTTTATATAGTCAACTGAAATTTCTTCGGTTTACAATGGGTAGAGACGGAAACAAAGGGATCCGTGACTTCACTTTGGTCCTAGACCTTCCCAAATAGTCTGTATTTCAGGACGACTTAGATACAGCGCCCACGTGGGTCGGAAAGGTCCTGCAGAACTGGAATTCGGTAGGGGTGTGGGTGTAGTTGTCTAATGGCAGTTCAGCATACGTTAGATGTGTAGGTGTGGTTGTCTTCGAAATTCTATGCCAGTCTCTCTGAAAGACTGCACTGAACATGCCCCACCCCACTCCCACTGTCTCCATGGAGTGCCCTAGGAGGACCATTGACTTCGACTTAATGTGTATTATCTAAAGGAGCATCTTTCTACAAATAGAACTTTTTACCTTTGATTGCTGATTGGTTTTTTTTTTTTTTCATTTAAAAAATTTTCTTAATGTTATTCATTTTTTATTTTTTTTTTTATTTTTTATTTTTTTTTAATTTTTTTTTAATTTATTATTTCTAGGAGAGAGAAAGAGTGAGCAGGGGAGGGTCAGAGAGAGAGGGAGTCACAGACTGAAACAGGCTCCAGGCTCTGAGCTGGCAGTCAGCACAGAGCCCGACGCGGGGCTCGAACCCACGCACCGCGAGATCATGACCCAAGCGAAAGTCGGACGCTTAACCGACTAAGCCACCCAGGCGCCCCTTAATGTTATTCATTTTTTAAAGAGAGAGAGAGAGAGACAGAGCACAAGCAGGGGAGGGGCAGAGGGAGAGGGAGACACAGAATCTGAAGCAGCTCCAGGCCCTGAGCTGTCAGCGCAGAGCCCGACGTGGGGCTCGAATTCACCAGCTGGGAGGTCATGACCTGAGCCGAAGTGAGTTGCTTAACCAACTGAGCCACCCAGGTGCCCCTGATCGGTTGTTTTTTATTAGGAAAGAAGAAATTACCGTTTTGAGACCTCTCATTGAAGAAATGTCAAGAAATGACACAGCTGAGAAGTCAAGAATCAGGCTATGCAGGCTGACTTTAGGGACCGTAGTGTTGAGAGGAAGGTCGGCATTCCAGTCTATCTGGAAAGGCAGGTCGGTGGTATTGATCGGCTGGTCCAGTTCTTCTATCTGATTGTTGTCCAGCTCTTCGTCGGAATCTTTAAAGCCATCATTGGTACATATAAATCCTTTCTGCACGAGAAGACAGTAATACGCATGGTAACTCTGACCAAGAAAAACATCGCATCTATCAAAAATAACCAGTGGGTTTCTGAAGCACTGATTCAAAGTCAGGTCAAGCAATGACCTTTTCTCTGGAGAATAAACATTTTCCCAGGAAAACAGTAATTTTAAGGAGACCCTCAAAGCTGCCATTTAAAAATACTACATTAATCGACACGTGACAGACCTCGTTACCTGGCATTTCATTTAAGGGAATGGAACCAACACCTTGAACTACTTCTTCTAAATACCTTCAGCTGTAACACCCAGAAATGTGGGTAAGAAACTTACTAGTTTCATTTCCAGGAAGTGATCTGAATCTCACAGGACTAGAGAAGCCCTGAGGAGAACTAAGGAGGCCTAGAAGACTTTTGTGAAAATGCTATAATTTGGTCACACAGATTGTCAGATGTACACGCAGTCAGTGCTGGGCTAAGGTTCTGTTTGCTCCAGGAATCAGTGCATAGCTGAGATGATAACCCACATGTTGTTAAATATAAAAAATACTTTTTCCCATAAAAAAAAGAAATTTACTGGTGTCACTTGCAGCAAGCCTTTTTTCTTCAGTTTTCGGATTTTCTTCAAAGCTTTGTTGCGCTTGCGTAGAACTCGTAGTGGATTAAAGCCAACCTGAAAAATCCATTGCTGTGTTACAAGAGTGCTGGATATTATACGCCTGAATATTATACGGCAGAATTCTAGTAACTCCAAGTGGGGTGGGATCGGGTTGGGGCACATAATAAAGATATTTGTAATAAAATTTAAAAATGGTTGAAACAACGTCAGTGATGACGTTGTGTCAGATTTTGGTCTGCTCAGGCCGTATGCCATTATCAACACGCAAAAGCTCTGTGTCATCCTGGGTTTGTCTATAAATTATCCATCAAGAGGTCTAAACTCTAAATCTGTGTGTGTGTTTGGCCAATGCAACCCTTAGAGGATTTTATTTACTTTCTATTTGTTGGGTATGGTGACACTTAATTAGTACTCTGCTTTTTTGTAAGTTTTTATTCTATTAAAATTCATGTGATTGTATTTTACAACATCTATTATTTTATGATTTTACAGTTTTAGTATTAGATCTCAGGGCAGCCTTCATTTTTCTCTTTTTCAAAACAAATGTGTTCTTGCTGGGGCAATATTTAGCTCCAGAGTCCTAAAGAAGAAGAATCACATTATGTAATAAAAAAAATCCTTGACAAAAAAATGTAGTTAGACGGAAGATACCAGATTAAGTGAAAAGGACAGTATAAAAAGCCATATGAGCAATATAATAGCATTTTTGAAAAAAAAATAGCAGGGTAAGAAAACACTTGATTCACACCCAACTAATAATAATAGCTAAGGATTAAGGCAGGAGCTCTATGCAAAGTACAGAGCAGACCAAAAGGCAGGTCAGGGATTGAGTCCTGATCTTTTGTTTCTTAACCTCAAAGGCTGCCTCTTTTTTGTCTTTTCTTCAGCCCATCGGGGACATTCAGCTGTTCTTTGGTGTTAAATATTCATGTACATTATATTTACTCATTTCCATTTATATCACAAATATTCACTTGCTATCCTGAATATCTGCAGTGGCAGTCAAGTAATAAGTACTCTCTTGTTTCTGAAGTTGATGCCTAAAGAAAGTTTGTAGGATACGATCTACTAAATCCCAGCAGCCCCAAATCCTGTATTACGTCCTTTCACTCTGCAGCAAAATCGGATAAAAGGCGACTCTGTGTTGAACCTCATCCAAAGGGCCTCATCTCCCAACGTATGAATGGGCCCCTTACAAGGCAGTTTCACCTGCTCTGCGACACAGGACAGAAAGACACTAACACAACCCAGCTTCAATGTATGTGAAACCCTCAACCCTCTGGTTGCAGAACAAACATTTCACCCCTAGATCTCCGGCGGAATTACAGAAAAAATATATGTGTAACAACTTCAAACCTTACAGCATCGATAAGTTTCTGCTTAAAGAAGTGAATGTTTGCAAAGTAGATGGGAGATGGACACCTGAAGATTTTCACCCCTTCCGGTTCATACATCTGTAAGGCAGAGACGTAATACGAGATGATGCTCATTGGATTCATACTGATATCTTTCATCAAGTCAAAGTCAAAAATGAATCTTCCTTACGTCAGAGTAATCTTTCTTACTCTTGTAGATGTCGCTCCTTCCGACACTGGCCAGCATGCTGCATTTTGGGCTGTCGGGGAAAAGCGACACCAAGGGAATCACTTGTGAACGTTTGTTAACACGGACTTCCCTGGACTGTCAAAGCCGGCTCGCTTTCAAAATTTAAAAGGCTGGGGAATCATCGTGCCATTAGACACCCTGGAGGGCAAACACTTTGTTTTACTTCTCTTCCCACGTCTCCTAGAACAGGGCCTCCTGGTTACCACCTTGCACTTTACAAAGTGCTTCCATGTGCTTTTGCTGTTTGGATTCCGAATGTCACAGTTTTTCAGTGAAACAGACAGATACGGTTACCCCGTCGTAGAGATAAAGACATGGAGAGGTATAATGTTTGGCCTTTGACCGCTCCGTCTGTCTCTATGATTGATGGGCCCCCAAGAAATGAATGAAAACATGAATGAATAAGAGTGCATGAACATTTCAACATACATGTATTCCACCAGCCAGGTACTAACTTTAAGTATACCACCTTCTGTTCTAGAACTCCTAAGCAACCGAGAAGGCTGTTTCTCTGTCACGCCATGTCATCTACCATAGGCTGAGTGACCGCATGGTGGTGACACTATATGGCCGAGATTTAAGAATCAGGAACATGTTTGGACTGGACGTTAAGAATCAAGAATGCTAACTAGCTTTTGTCTCCTTTTCCGATGAGAAGGGGATTGGAGACGTTCTCTAATCCAGCTCCCTGTTTTTCAACTGAGAGCACAATCTAGCAATCCATAAAGAGGAATAGCCCTCCACCAGACAGGGAGAATCCCACAGTCTTTGCGGGAACACATTTCCATGTCTGGCTAAGCAAAGGCTAAGCAAAGACATCGAACCTGCCCAGAGGATAATGGCTTTGGTTTATAGCTGGGCCAACAGACCCCGTGATTTATATGATTTCGTTGAATTTGTGGCAAAGCCATTGGTCCACCAACAGCTGGTGGGACCTGGGCTGATGTTCCGGGGTCAGGACGTTCTGTTGCTCACCTTGAGGTGAGTGGACGTGAGAAAGAACAGACTGGCCCATCTTGATAGATACGCATGCCTATTAACTAAACTACTTTCCCCTTAATCAGTGACAAGTTTTTTTCCCCTTCCACAGGCAGGTTGAAGTCTTGCAAGGACACAAAGCATGACAAACACTCACAACTGGGTCCGAAACACGATGGTCAGGAGCTGAAACGCCACACTAGCTGCCAGGCCTAACCCGAGTCCCAGGACAATGGCAAAGATGAAGGTCATGACCCAAATCAGCTGTAAAAAGAAGAGAACACATGTACCACCATTTACTCAAGTCCAGTGTCTTAGGTCCAGAGCTCTGGGAAAGCATGAACTTCTAAAGTCAAAGCAGAGGTTGGGCGTGGACAGGACAAGGGACCCGCCTCGAGAGGTCATTTCTGTGGGCTCTTTTGGAGCCCCAGAAACACACACAAATATTTTTTGAAGTCCGAAAAGAGTGAGTTCATTTCTAATCCCATCCATGAACCAGTTAAGGAAAGGATTCAGTCTAACGCCGCAGAAACAGCACCTGTTGCTTAAAGTCAGCAAGTTAATGGGCAGGGTTTCTACGAATTTCTTACTTGTGGCCCACTGATTTAATAAGTGGCTACTATCTGTACAAGAATTTTAGCATGCCAAAAGGGTGTTAAATCCCTACAATTATCTATCAGGAACAAAAGTAAGCCAAATGTAGCTGATTACTTTATTCCTGTGAAGTACCGTAGGATATGTTAACAACCTTTTTATGTCCCAGACTTTGATCCTGATAAAATTATGGACTCTGCTTCTCCTCACAAGGCATGCCAAGCACAAGGGGAGCCTTTCTAGAGTATTTCCTAGAGGAATGTTCAGAATTTAAATTCTTCCCAGATTCTCTGGAAACGAACGTGTGATCTAATGAGGACCAGAAGCAACCATATCATACTTGTGTTTCATGGAAGTTTCCTACTCGCAAGTGGCTCACTCTTTTAAATTAAAATCCCAGAGGATGATCGTCAGAGTATGCGGTTTAATAATAGCAAATGAAATAAGCTCGGATATTTGAACAGACGTGGGGAAACAAAATTGCACTTAGCTTACACTATGAATATGCATTTCCCATCAGGATTAGAATGCCGTCCTGATCCCGCCTGTTTCAAATATCGCTGCCTCTACTCACACAATCATATTTATCCTTTTGCCACAGTCTTCGTATTTCCGCGAACTGCATCAGCATTCCCTTCAGGTTCCCGAGCGCTAATGCTGCCAGCACAGACTGCAAAACACATTAAGCGGCAGATGTACGGAAAGATAATCAAAGAAGCCGTGTAGAAGCAAAGGTGAAGGTTGTAGATAAGTCGTGTCCTTTAAAGAGCCTCGAAGCCTATCTCGGAACACACCCTTTTCCGTGTTCGGTGCTGTCAAGAAACACCAGATCTGGGACTCTGACCTGTTCCCAGTCATAGCTTTGTCCCCACCACAGAGTCGGTGACAGGCTACGGATGGATGAAAGCACTAACTAGCCCGTACTTTGGGATGGAGACAGGCAGATCTTAGAACCCACAACTTGAAACGTTTTCCCCAAAGATAGCCTGTTTGGTGATGGAGAGACAGGGTTCCTTTTTGTTGTTAAAAAAAAAAAAAAAGCTTGGGGACCTTGGTGCACCTGGAATCATAATTCAAACCTTTGATGATGATCAGCATTCAACCATTTGTTAAGAGGAAGCTGAGGTTAGCCAAGATTTGAGGCGCCCTCTCTGCACAGCATGAACTACGTCTGTCGCACTCCCTGCTATATACCCAGGCCCCACCCTGGCAAATAAACGCGTATAGGATGGATCAAATACTTATTCAGTGAATGACTGGATATGCTAACCAAGGGATATTTTGCAATATTAGCCAGTCCTAACCACTCAGTAGCACGGCCTCTCTTAAGAAACCCTGATGTCGATGCAACTCGATTAGTAGATTCACAAAGAATGATCTGGGTGGTAAACTCACCTCTACCCCAGCAACACTTGGGACTTCTGTTTCTCCACGTGCCAAAATGAAATAATATGTTTTGCAGGAATTAGGATAGTTCTGGTTTTAAAAAAATGCTGAAAAGGCAACTGTGCTCTCTTCCTTATTTGGATTTTCACGCAATGGTAGGAACATGCTCCCGACACCTCCCGCCCCCAGTTCAAACTGTTCATCATCATTTGTACATCGACCACTGTCATGCCATCGCGGTGCAGTGCAGGAAGAGAAGCCCGACACAGTTTTTATTTTCCACATCTCAAAGATAGTTTAACCGATCTGAGCATTTTTTTGACTTTCACAAGTGACATTTAGAACTTAACATCTATCCTGTTAATTTTACTCACTGTGAGAACAGACGCCATTTTTTAAAAAAAAATTTTTTTTTAATGTTTTATTTATTTCTAGGAGAGAGAGAGAGAGAGAGACAGCGTGAGCAGGGGAGGGTCAGAGAGAGAGGGAGTGACAGACTCTGAAACAGGCTCCAGGCTCTGAGCAGGCAGTCAGCACAGAGCCCGACATGGGGCTCGAACCCACGAACCGCGAGATCATGACCTAAGCGAAAGTCGGACGCTTAACCGACTAAGCCACCCAGGCGCCCCCAGATGCCATTTTTTAGAGCACCAAATAATGGTCTCCGTGGCATTGAAAGGGAAATTACCAGTTAAAAACTGGTGAAAATTGAATAGAGCCTGTAATCTAGTTAACAGTATGGTACCAGTGCCACTGTGTTGGCTTTGGTAATGTAATACCGCTACAGGATGTCGCCACGGTGGCCGGGCGAGGCATCTGCTGGACTCTGTACAATATGCCTCCTCTTTGGGGTACTTTAGTAGCAAACGTGCCAAGTACCACCTTCAGAAGGTGTGTACCATTTTTCTTTGCACTAGGCATTTTCCCCCCTCACCTAGTCAGTATTCCACGGAGAAACAGGTTTTAAAATTTTTCACCGAGACACATTGAGCCCTTTGAAAAAATAAAGATTACAGAGCACTGAGAAGCCATAGAAAGGAAAAGGGGGATAATCTTAATGGAAACCAGTTATCCGTACCGCGGTTGATATAAAGGATTAAATACGTATAAAAGGCTTCGAACTCCACTAATACTTAAGCAGCACTCAAGAGACATTTGTCATTAGCTACTGACATATTTCATATGACACAGAGAAGCAAACCAGCTGCTCCGAACAGATGTTGCGTGCGCAATGGCTTCCGCAGAATGTGTCACATGGATCCTTTGTAGAAGGGCCTTTGGGGGGCACCTGGGTGGCTTAGTCGGTTGGGCGTCCGACTTTCGCTTGGGTCATGATCTCGCGGTTTGTGGGTTCGAGCCCCGCATCGGGCTCTGTGCTGACTGCCAGCTCAGAGCCTGGAGCCTATTTCGGAGTCTGTGTCTCCCTCTCTCTCTGACCCTCCCCTGTTCACGCTGTCTCTCTCTATCCTAGAAATAAAAAAATAAAAATATAATAAAAAAAAAAAAAAAAAAAAAAAGAAGGGCCTTTGGTTCACCTCAGGGACAATGTCCCTGTACTCTCACCTAGGAAGATTCTAATTTGCTGTTCCTTATTCATGAGAGATATAGGATTTTAAATGGCAATTCCTTCTTGAGGTTCTCCGAGTCGACATGGGTGAGGTAGAGCCCTCTCTACTGTGGGAGAAGCACGATAGGGCCGAAATCTCTCATGGGGGAGGGGTGGCTGGATGTGCACTTTCAACTGAGATACACCTTCTATGTCTTTGAGGTGACTGCTTGATTCCTTTTATGCTGTTCTTTTGGAAATCAGTTAGTCGGTGGAGAATGCACATTTTCGGCCAATAGTACTCTACCGTGCTTGAAGACAGATTTGGCCAGGGGGTTTCTTTGGCACAACCACACTGTTAGTTCAGAAACCTGGGGCCATCTTCACTCTCCAGCCACCGACCAACAAGGAAAAAGGCCTAGATATCAACTAATAAACACTGGGGGCCCGTGTCCTCTCTCTATGCCCTTTGTAGTCCGAAGTGTAATTTAATGTTTGTAGAGTAATAGCAATACAAAAATAATAACGTCTATAATAATGGCTGCCATTTATTAAGTGTCATGCCTGGCCCCGGGCTAAGTCTTTCATGCGCGATATTTCATTCAGCTTTCACAGTGACTCTGTGAGGCGAGTACTGTTTCCCTCCCTGTTTTACAAATGGAGAACTTGGGGTTCAGAGAGGTTAAGCGACTCACCCAAAAGCACACAGAGAATGAGTGCCAGCACCAGGATGAGAAGTAGGTCTACAGGGCTTGACAGCCAGCTCTCCATGGAGCACCTCAAAATTATATTACCACCACGAAGAGCAATGTATTTACCATTGTGGGTTTCCCTAGAGACCCTCTGTTTCCCAGGGCCTGCTGCCATTTCTTTAATCTGGGTGCTATCGCAGGTTACAAAGCATGAACCTAAACCCTCAAAAACGCCAGGAGAGATGTGGGCAAAGGAGCATGAGGGTGATGGTGGGAGACCTGTGTGTGGCATTCGCTTCCACCCTGCAATCACACAGCGCTGGTCTTGGAGGCCAAACTAACTCCGGGAACTGCAGGGCGGATTCCTAAGGACGGGCTGTGTGGCTGGTAGCACCACTCTCGGAAGCTGATAGCGGCCCCGATGACCTCAACCTTTAAGAACATCTTCACTCCCGTCAATGCATATGGAAGTTGCCGTGCCAGGGTGTGTTTCCTTCCTAACATTAATTATATTCGGGGCTATGGACACGCTGGAGGGTAGAGTAGATAAGGGAGCTGGGGCACTTGCATTCCTAACATTCGTAAAACGCTGCCAGCGGAAAAACAAATATTCTTGGCGCAAGAGTATTGATTAGGAAGAGGGCTTGAGTTTGCTGTTAGCTCATTTTCCCATTCAGTTGTGCTTCCAGAGTTGAAGAACCAGGGTCCTTGATTCCTCACACAAAGCAGACAGAGAGAGAGAGAGAGAGAGGGTACCCAAAGACAGACAGGCATTACCTTTTGTAGTGGCTCCAGAAGAAATCCAATGGCTACAATGACAATCAATACAATGATAGCGGAGAGAAGCCCAGCAATCTGTAAGGATGAAAAGATGCTCATCACAAAATCGCCTTCTCCCCTGGTTTGGATTTTCCCATACAACCGCCAGGCTGGCTCTCACAGCAAAGACCCTGAAATACCTGTGTTTTGCCTCCAGTGCTCTCCTGAACCCCCGATCTGGAGAGGGCGGTACTCGCGGCAAAGCCTTTGAATGATCCACCAAATATGTTACTCAATCCCAAGGCTATTAACTCCTGTCAGGAGAAGGAAGAGGAAACTCTTTTTTAAAGATGGCACCATCCAATGTTACCTGAAATGGCCAAACAACACCCAGAGTAAGTTGTAACCTTACCTGATTGCCATCAATCGGATAATCGTACTTGAGGGAATAGACACTGGCCACTGAGAAGGCCACCGCAAAGCCAACGATCGCAATGCCGAAGCTATCCCCAATGGTCTCTTGGAAAACCTGCATGTCAGGTGCTATGGGAGGATGGAACCTGAAAAGGAAATTGAGCCAAGTTTGAAAGTCACCAACCTACTAATAAACCTTCAATGGCATCCATTTGCCCTCAGGAGGAGCCCAAATTCTTTAGCAAGGCCCCCATTGCCCCCTTACCCACTCCCACCCCTGCTCAGTCACTACCATTAGAGAGTTTGTGCTCCAGCCATACCAAGCTTTTCTGTTTGTTTCTCAAAGACATCATCTGTACTCTCACATTGGAAGCTTCTAATTTGCTGTTCCTTCTGCACCAACCATTCTCCTCATTCCCCTCCCTCCCTCCTTCCAGAAAGTCTTCCCTCACCACCAAGGTCAGGGTTGGATGAGACTCTCTATGTTTCTTCAGCTCTGGATGCTTCCCTTCCTTATCCCTCCCTCCCCCCCAACTCCCTACCCTGACACAGAGCAGGGACTATGACTACTTCGTTATCCTATGACCAGGACTGAGCATTCTTCATGGCGTACATCAGGTGGTCAATAATTGTTGGGCAAATCAATGAATGAATGCAGTCCAGGCTGAGTTTTGTCTCACTTTGCAGTGTGACCAGCAAGAATTCAGCACCACCACAAACTTTGGAATCTGCCATCTTACTGTTGAAAAGCAATGCTGCCTGAATTTGATACAAGAATGTCAATACAGTCCCATGCATGATGACGGTGCATCTGATGTTTTGCTAGTTTCGCCACACCATAACGTACACTCGTATCCCTGTTAACTTCATGTGACATGTCTTAGATCCCACTTGTATTGTTATGCTGGATTGAAAAGCGTCACCCATTATCCCTCCGATAGTTATCCATGGATGAAGGTCTTTGAACAAACACAATTCAAGACGAGGGAAGCGAGAAAGTCTCCCCTCCATTGATAACAATACCTTTCACGAAAAGCCCTTAGCAAACACATGGGCCTCGGACTCTGCCCTGGGTCCCACAGAACTGCTAGAGCCATCTGTGGCCCAAGGGGAGAAGGGCGTTTACCATGACATAGTGTCAGGGAAACGTTCAACTCAGAGAAGAGCCTTCTGTGTTTGTACCTCATGACTATAGAACAGTTCAATGATATTTACTAATTGTATTATGAAAGGTACAAGTATCTCCAAGTCAACACCAATTTATTGATATGCTCAGCTCCTGTTGACATCTGTTTCCAAACTAAATCTTAATGAAAGTAAGTTTATTGGATCCATTCGACAATTTCCCACTTGCTGTTCATATTTTGTGAGTACCTATGTTAATATATTTTCATCCTTAATCTTTAAGAAGTTTTTTTGATTCATTTATTTTTGAGAGACAGAGTGCAAGTGGG